>OZ010606.1:64488117-64560617 GCA_963932145.1 Acanthosepion lycidas | reverse complement strand
ATATTCATGAGAATTGCGCCAATCACAAAAATACATCTCTATACTCAATGTATATATTAAAAAGAGTATATTTCAGAAAAGGAATTAGCCATATTATATAAACGAATATAAGCCTACCTAGGGAAAAAGGCGTCGCTTAATGTTAGGATTTTAGCAATCTTTCTTGTATAGTTTCCATTTCATTTTTCGGGGAAGCCATCATTTTCTATGTCATTATCCCTGTTTCCGTCCAATTTCGGAATAGCCATAATTATCTATCCCCTCGTTGCATTACATTTTTCAAAACAATTTCCGTTCGTGATAAGCTATCATTTGCCAAGTCCAACTCTTCTTTACAGCTGTTATTTCATTTCTCAAATTAAGCTTTGTTTTCATTTACAGACTTATAATTCTTTCAGTTCTTTTTCTGAGTTTCTTATTAACAACTTGTCATGAGCGTATCTTATACTGTGAAGGTTTTGCACGTCAATACATAATTCAAGCAGGTGTTCTTGTGGATTATCCAACACATAGTTTTGCCAATCTTTTAAAGTTGTCTTTAGGTGGCACTGTCAAACGGCTATAAAGACCTGACACATTTTGTCTTTCTTCTCTTCTCTCTCTTATCCGTTCAGCATGATTTAATGTCAACCCCAGCGGGAACACTTGCAAGCTTCAGTCGGATATATATTCCCCAACTGAGTGATATTTCACATGCACACAGAGGCGCGCGTGTATCATTCAGAAAATTCTTCAATTTAAACGTATTATCTCTTTTACATGTATACTAATGTATTGTTATTCTTTTTATTCAGTTATATACAAATGAAAATATAAGATAACGTCTTTTTGAAATTCATTTCCTTTTCTTACACTCAACATTATCCATGTGTAAATCCATGTGAAAATCCACGTGTAAATCCATGTGTAAATATTGTTGCCATCGATTTCTCGAATTCTCTGTAACGTTCTATTTACTTCCAGGCATCCATTTAATTTTTTTTCAATAGTTCTCTTTTTCGGAACGCCATCAATTTACTCTTTTTTCAAATTTCCATTTAATTTTTCAAAAGATATATTTTTTGCGGGATTGTCATTAATTGCAATGATTAAATCTTTTACCAGCCTCCATTTCATCATTTAAAATAGTCCTCCTTTGAGATATGTACAAATTGTCTTATCCTGTTTTTTTTCAGATACCATTTCATTTTTGAAAACAATCCTAGGTATCAATTGCCATATTCTATTCTTTTATCAGCTTCCATTTCATCTTTCAAAATAGTCCATCTTCTGTATAGGTATAGATTATCATATACTATTATTATTCAGTTTACATTTCCTTCTTTTCAAAATGCTCCCGTTCCGATTAGCCATCAAATGGATGTTGTATTTTTTTAGCTTCCATTTCATTTTTGATGATATTCATCTTACGCCAATGCCATCAAGTGACATGTTCTACTTTTTTTATCTGATTCCACTGAATTTTTCAAAATATTCCTCTTTTGTAATAGGGATCAAGTGCCACGTCCACTTCTTTTTTTTCAGCTTTTATTTTATTTTTCAAAACAGTGGCCTTTCAGGATAGGCATCAATTGCCATGTCATAGCAGATACAATTTAATTTTTTAAACTAGCACTCATTCAGTCATGGTATCAGTTTGCATCTCCTATTCTTTATCCAGATTTCATTTCATTTTTCAAAACAGTTGTCGTCAATTTTCATATCTTTTTCTTCAGCTTCCATTTCATTTTTCAAAATACACTAGTTTCGAGATAGATATCAAGAGGCAGTTTCTATATATTATCAGCTTCTATTTCATTTCTATATATTATCAGCTTCTATTTCATTTCTGTGGTGATACACATTCCGGCAAGCCATCAATTGGCATGTCGTCTTCATTTCATAGATTACATTTCATTTTTGAAAATATTCTTCTTTCGCGAGCGTTCATCAAATTTATGCGTCCTATTCTTTTTTCCAGCTTCTATTTCATGTTCTAAAAGAGTTCCTCTTTCTAAAAGAAATCGCTTCCCATGGTCTATTTTTTGCCAACTTCCATTTTATTTTTCAACAGAGTCCTCTTTCGAAAAATCCATGAATTCCTATGTAGTACTATTTGCATTAGCCACCAATTGCAATGCCCATTGATTTTCAATTCATTTTCAAGACGGTAACCTTTCTGGATAGCCATAAAGTGTCATGTCATACTCTCATTGGGGGAAAGCTAACAAGAGCTATGCCTTATTCTTTTTAAGTTTCCATTTCATTTTTGAAAATGTATCTCATTCTTGAAATCCATCATTTGGCATGTCTTATTTTTTTTACCAGATTCCATTTCACTTTTAAATATAGTCCTCTCTAGGGATAGCCATTAATTGCCATTGCATACTTTTTTGTCATTTTTTCCAAATACGTTTTCATTTTTCAAAACAGTCATTTCTTGAAAGCCATCAATTACCGTGTCTTATTCTTTTGCCAGATTCCATTTGACTTTTGAAAATAGACCGCTTTCGCGGAATTCATGAATTTTCATATCATACATTTTATCAGATTCCATTTCATTTTTAGTTGTCTTCCGGGAATGCCATCAATTGCAAATTTCTATATTTCTCCATCTTGTATTTCTTTTTTCAAAACAGTGCTGTTTCGAGAAAAGCCGCCAATTGTCATGCCTTATACGTTTACTAGCTTCAATTTAATGTTTAAAAAGTGTCGGAAATGCCATCAGATGCAAAATGAAATGGAAGCTGGTAAATGTATAGGTCATGACAAATGTCTTTCTCAAAACAAGACTCTTTTGAGAAATTAAATGGAAGATGCAAAATTATAGGACATAATAACTGATGGCTATGTTACAAGAGGAATATTTTCAAAAATAAAAGGGAATCTGTTAAATAAGAAAACATGATAATTGATAACTTTCCCGAAAAAGAATAATTTTCAGAATTGAAATGGTATCTGGGAAAAGAATAGAACAGGGAAATTAATGGCTATCCCGAAAAAAGATTGTCTTAAAAAGGGAAATGAAATTTGGTAAGAGAATCGGACATAGCAATTTCCCTGGAGCTTGGCAAATCATCAGTTGACGTGTTATATTTTTTCCAGCTTCCATTACATTTCTCGAACCAATCATCATGGAGAAGCAACTTTTGCCATGTCCTATTACTTTTCCAGCTTCAAGTTCATTTTCAAAATAATCCTCTGTCGGGGAAGCTGTCGATTGCAATGTTCTGGTATTTAACCAGATTCCAATTAATTTTGCCCAAAGAGGACAATTTTCAGAAATGTAATGAAATCTGGTAAAACAACAGGATATAGCAATTGATAGATTTTGCGAAAGTGGATTATTTTTAGAAATGAAACGCAATCTAATAAAACAGTAGGACGTATCAATTAATGGCTATTTTAAAAGAAGACCGTTTTGAACATTGAAATGGAAGATGGAAAAATACAAAACATGGCACTTCATTGCTATCTTCAAAGAGGATTATGTTTCCAAATAAAGTGGAAGCTGGAAAAAGAATAGGATATCAGAGTACGTTTTTTGGAAAGCCATCAATTGCCATGTCCAGCTTCCATTACGTTTCGCAAAACAATCCTCTTTTGGAGATCCTTCAATTTTTATCTCCTATTGTTTATCTATCTTCAGTTTCATTTTTCAAAATAAACCTCTGACGGGGAAGCCGTCAATTGCAATGTCCTATTATTTAACTAGATTCCAATTCATTTTCGAAAATACTTCACTGTCTGGAAAGCCATCATTTTCCATTTCTTATTCTTTATCTATCTTGAACTTCATTTTTCAATATAGAGATCTATTTCGCGAAATCAATTAATCGCTGTCCTCTTTTTTATCAGATTCAATTTAATTTTTTGAAAATTATCCTCTTTCAGGAATGCCATCAGTTGTGATGTCCTATTTATTTTCTGGCATCGAATTCATTTTTCAAACGAGTCCTCTTTCGCGAATTCCGTCAATTGCCATTTCTTATTTGTCGTATTTGTTTTCCAGATTGAAAATAATGTCTGAAAAACTTCTCTTTCGCGAAAGCCAACAATTTGCAGGTTGTACTTTTTTTTAACAGATTCCATTTCGATTTTGATATTATTCCACTTTCGACAAAGCCATCAATAGCCACACCCTTTTCTTTTACCAAATTCCAGTTTAATTTTGAAAGCATTGCTCTGTCTTTGAAGACATTATTTGACAGTTGTTTTTCCATATATCATTTCATTTTTGAAAAAAAACTCCTCTTTCAGGAAAGTAAAAAATTACCATCTTCTATTATTTTACCAGCTGCTATTTGCTCTTTCAATTTTTTTCAATTTCTGGAAAACCATCAACTGTCACATTATATTATTTTCCAGCTTCCATTTCAATTTAAAAAAAAAACTTTTTCTGGATATCCATCAATTGCATTCTTTTACTAGATTCCGTTTCATTTTTCAATAGAGTCCTCTTTCGAGAAATTGACATGTTCTATTCTTTTACCAAATTCCATTTTATCTTTGAAAATATCCCTCATTCGGGATGGCCAACACTTGCATTGTCCTATTCTTTTCACAGATTTCATTTTTCCAATTTATCCTATCTTCTGATAGCTATGAATTGCTATATAATTTTCTCTTCCTAGCTTCCATTTCATGTTTCAAAATATTCCCCCTTCATGATAGCTATCCTTTACCATATCGTATTCTTTTTCTAGGTTCTATTTCATTTTTTCAAAACATTCCTCTTTCGTGATTAGCATCAATTGCAATGCCCTATTCGTTTCCCTGCTTCCATTTTTATTTTTTATAACTGTACTCTTTTGTGATAGGCATCAATTGCCTTGGCCTATTTTGGCTCCAGCTTCCATTTCATTTTTCATAATAATCCACTTTTTGGATTAACATCAGTTGCTATCGTTTATTCACGATCAATCCTTCTTTTCATTTTTCAAAATTGCCCGATTTCTTTCTATTTGCTATTTTAACAGCCTGAATTTCATATTCGAAAATGACACTCTTTACAGATATTTATCAATTGCCATGCTTCTATTTCAGTTTCCATTTCCTTTTTCCTCTTTCTGGGTAGCCATAAATTTCCATGTCTTACAATTGATTCAGCTTCTATTTCATTTTTTTAAAAGAGTCCTGCTTCGTGATAGCCACCATTTGCTATATTTGCTATAGATGATTTTCACTTCCCTTGGGAAGAGTGTGGAATTCCTTGTGTCGGAATCTGAACTGTTGTGTCGATGTACCTGTCACGATACCTTTGAATGGGTGAGACCATAGATTCAAAATAATATGCTATTTCCAAAACTGTATGTTCCACCCGCTTAAATCTTAAGAATTCTGTTCTGTTTCATCGCCGAGTGTCTTGGAAATATTCCGTTCACTAATTTTGGAGATTCTTTTTCTTGTATTTCCCGACTTGGGATCATATTCAACAATTCCTATGCCACCTCAGAACTATCTAGACTTCAATAATCGAACCATCCCCAAAGATATCTTAAGAA
Organism: Acanthosepion lycidas; assembly: GCA_963932145.1. Lineage (NCBI taxonomy): Eukaryota > Metazoa > Mollusca > Cephalopoda > Sepiida > Sepiidae > Acanthosepion > Acanthosepion lycidas. Next base: position 64,555,134 of record OZ010606.1, on the reverse strand, counting down.
TACATTCAATATCAGTGTACTGAAAGTGTAACCCCAGAAGAGAATACCATTTCAAGAATCCACAGTTAAATTGCATCTGACTGGTTTGTGATTGCATAAATACTGGTGTGTCTTCTATTCTCCGTGAAACGTACTAAAATTTCGTTAGTAAGATGAGCTTGTGCTATGTCTGTAAATATGGTGTTGTACAAAATGTATAATTTGTGAGAACTTTAAAATCCTGTGTGCAAGAGTATATACATTTTTAGTACATGCTTTAAACTAGGAATTTGAGATTGCTATATTAATTAAACGTAGTATATGGATTAAATCTAAATAAAAAAGTAAGATTGTGTACCGTCCGTTTGTGAGAAACTTTGTTTTTATAATTAAAGTCAGTCTGAATTTTCGATTTTGCTTTGGTGCTGACCTTTGAAATTATTTATAAATACATGTCGAAACATTTGATGTGTGCACAGGTTTGCGCGACATTGTTTCAAATATCTCGCCAACTGGACGAGGAAAAATATTTTCCGCTTCTATGAATATCTAGGCATATTTCCAATCACTTTCCTATTCTCTGACAATGTAATATGATCTAAAAGATAGTCAGCTATCGCTAGATATCTCGTCAGTAGTACCGTTGCTTCCATTGTGTACATCAGCATCTACGAATAAATTCAATCATTCTTTCAATTCTCTGTCAGTGTAAGAAAACTCAATACATATCTGACCAATTGTTGCAAAATCTATCTCATGTAGAAAGTCCAATTGGTTCCACCAGCTGTGAAATATCTTTTCCCACACCCAGTTTAGACTGTGGAGATACTGATTTCCTTAGCGCCAAAATTATTTAGAAATTATTTTGAATTAATATCCGAATCAGGATTTGCATCAGAACGCCAAAGAGAAAGGCAATCATTGCAAAATATCTTGTCAGTGATTCCTGGATAAGTCATGCTTTCACTGTGTTTATCGACATCAACAAATTGTATAGTAAGATCATGAAGACCCAGACATAAACAAATATTGTGAAGTGCTTCAGAGGCCTGGGCTTCTATTTTTAAATGCCAGAATGTTGTTTATTCCGGCTTATCCAGATTTCATTTACTAAACGTATGCATAACTATTGCCGGTGTAAAAGTCGGTCTAAAAGTCGGTCTGAGTTAACTGGATTTCGCCGAAGATATTGCATTGTTGAGAAAAGCGTTATAGATTCTCTAGGAGATAAATTCTTCGACCGAGTCAATCGACCCGAGACTGAAGATCATCTGTTAGAGGATGAATGGCATGTGCTTCGAAGACCAGTCACGTAAGTTAAAACTGGTTATCAATGGACAGCGATTCGAAAATAAGACACGCATCTAATTTTAGCGTAATTTTCGACGATTGAAGCTAACATGATATCTAATCATATATATTGTTGGTTTTTTATTTCAAATATGTATTGCTGGTAATATTGTTTTTCTTCAAATTTTATTTCTGGTAATAATTTTTTACCAAGTATTTCTTGTATTAAAACATATTTTACACTTTTATAATATTTTTTCCTCAGTTTCGGGGTTAAATATTTGCTCATAGTTGTGACCCTAACAGGCGCTACCAGGGTGAATCTGGCAACGCCAGCAATTAAGAGGTGGTTCCACGCTCCTCAAAACCTCCTTATCAAAGGCCTTGCTGTTGGACGTAGTTTATCGTCATACCCGGGACGCTACTTCTTTCGGATTCATCGTTGTTTACTAGCTATGTCGATGGAATTCTGATCATCCTTCTGTAGAACCAACTTTCTGTTACCTTTTTCTTTTCATCTGTGACGAGATTGTCCAAATTCACTAGTATACAATAGGATGAATATCAGACAGATTCTTAGCAATAATTGCTTTGTTTCTAACGATTTTTTTTCTTTCCTACTACTTACTTTTGCTAGTAGAGTGCATCTTTGACTTATCTAATGCGCGTTCGGAAATCAGTCTCGCATTTTCCATCCTCTGTTATAAAATCTCCAAGATATTTATACTTCTGTACTGGTTTTTATGATGGTATCTCCATCTCTCTTACTGATGAAAATACTTTCTATTTTCTTACTTTTGATGGTTAGTCCTTTCTTCTCGCTTTCTTTTACTGACAAATCTTTTCTGTCATTGGAGAATATAGATATTCTTGTCATAGGCATATTTATATTTTCCCAGTTCATTTTCTATCCATATACAAGCGATTCGACCGATGTATAATTTCGGAAACATTCTATCAGACTTTCTGAATATGTACTTATGGCGAGTGAAAACCAGCATCTCCTTGCAGAAGAATGCGCCATGTATGAAAAAAATACGAGGTGCTGAAAAGTTAACAGGGCGAATATGAAGTAATGAAGCTAGAGCTGTGAAATCGTTATGGATTAATTTCAACTCTTCTTATTAATATCGGCATTGTCTCTTTCCATCTACAAGAGTGCGGTGATGATCACTATGAAGAAGTGGTGGTTGAGCCTTGAAAACTTGTACTCATTAATTTCAACTTTTCTTATTAATATCTGCATTGTTTTCTTATCAGGTAGCAGCGCGGATGAAATATTCATAGGCTGACTCTTCTTTTTAATGCCTGCATTGTTTCTTTCCAGATACGAGGATGGGATGACAAGTTCATAGATTGATTATGAAAGAATAACGCCAGAACTGTGAAATCTTGCATGCAACTTTATTGTTACTTTACCATATATGACGGTGGGATCTTAAGGTCAGACGCTGAATATGGCGGAGTGTTGTTTCTGCTGTGAAATCTTGCATGAATTCATTTCATTTCATTTTAATACCTGCTTTGTGTCTTTACAGGTGCATATAAATTCTTCAAATAGGTCTATTGTTTTAAATGTCACCCACTGCAGATATGACATCACGACATAGACGATAGGCAAATCAGGAAGCTTGATGAACCAGTTCAAAGTCAGAGTGATGCAACGCACCCATTGAAACCACGGAATTTTGTGCTTGATGATGAAACAAGTTACCTTTCGACAATTTTCCTACGCGTTTGTTCTTGAAAGACTTTCGTATCTGCCTCAGCAAGTGGCCATATAAATTTCGATCGATAGTATGGCCCTTTTTAAGATAAACAATAAAAGAATGTATTCACTGAAGCCTTAGCTTCCCTGCAGATTAAACGAACCTGGCCTTCTTTGGAATGAATGAGGGGGTTTTTCCATTGCATGGATTGTGTCTTTGCCTCTGGTTCAATGTGATGAACCAAACATCATGGGTAGAAAGTTTTCAAGGAAACCAGATGAATCTGCCTCAATGTCAAACCTTGCCGTGACGGGATCAGCCTGAGAGCTTTTGATCAGGCTTCAGGAGAAATGAAACCCACTCAACAGAAACCTTAATTATTCTCAACTCTCTCACGGGATATGCTTATAGCATTGGCTATTTGATATATAAGCAATCGCCTGCCATTCATCACCATGTGGTGAAAATGATCAGTGTTTTTTGGGGAGATTGAGTCATATTCAAGAATTCCCCCTTCCTTCGTAAATTAAGTTACCAAATTTGGCATTCTTCATAAAGTTGGAGTGGCATCCCATTATGTAGCAACCACGTCCATGGGCGCTAAACACGTTTACTGCAGGTACTTGGTAGTACAACGATGCCAAATTCTGTCCGCCTACAAGAGAATTCTATGCTTATTACTTTTGACATCCATCAGTCAGTTAGGTTTCATGCGTGATACACGCTTCGGCGATCATGTATCTTTCGATACATGACTGACGAAGTAGATTTTTTCCGTCAGTAGTTTTCCATTTCTTTCTGCGGTAGACCCGTTACCATCCAAGTCTACAGAACTCTCTGTCCTGCTATTTACTCATAGCTGGGGGGGAGGGTATTAGCACGTAAGTGATTGTAATTGATTCGACTGTAATTCGAACTCGGCTCTCCGATTCCTCAATCCGAGCTGCTATCCATTACTCAACCGGCGACATCTGGCAGCAAGGCCTCTGATCGGAAGATTGGATGTTTCGAAGAGCGTGGAAACAACTCTTAACTGCTTTATTGATAAGGTCCTCATTGACCCTGTATGGTAGCACCTGTTAGGGCCACGGCCATGGAGAATAGTGGACCTCTAAAGAAAAATAAGCAGTATATTTTTATGAGAAAATGACCAACAACAAATGTTTATAACAAAATGGCAATCCATGAAACAATAAACAAATATAAAAATACTTTTTCATAGTAAAATTACCAATACATTTTATTATCTACAAAATATATATCTAAAACATTTTGAAGTTTATTTGAATGTATAAAATTGTGTACAAAATGCCTGTAGTTGAAAACATAAAACGACATACAAAATATTTAGATTTTGACTTTAAATAAGATAGTCCGCTAAAATACATCAACCAACTATTTGTTACATTAGAAGTGTTCTTTTGACAGGTGTCAGTTTACTGGAAATATATAATGTAGTTAATAATATTAAGTGTTTGAATGAATGCATATAAGTTTTCACAGCATCGCTCCTTCATATTTTCTTTTCAGCCCAACCTCGTATTGATGCATCAATGTTAAACAATTTCAGTCCGTCTGACTCCCAACTGCATTCTATGTGAACAGAAACCTGGAAGATTCCAACAACGCTACTGTCGAAATAAATATTGAATATCACGTACAAGGACAAGACTGCAAAGAATTATTGGTGAAAGAACACTCAGCTAGACCATTGCTGGGAGTTAAATTTTTTTTGCTATTCATGTACTTAGAATGCCCCCGGAGTGAAATGCGGATACGACTTTTATTGGAAAGTAAGGATGGACGAACGAGGAGAGGGCGGGAAAACTGACGTAGACAGACGTTCATGAAAAATTTTGAAATGGTTCGATCTAAACCGAAAGACTCGCAAATATTAGCCGTAAACTGAACAGAGTTGAAGCCGCCGGGGGATGTAAGTAAAGCCTATGGAAAATATGCACAACTACTTATTCTCTGCTTCCAATAGAGTTAAAGAAAATACAACTTTTGTGTATATATGACGTCATAATGTTAGTTTCTATTAATTCAGTCAGCCAGTTAAGTACCATACGCGTGTTACACGCTTGGGCAAAACATTTCTCTTTCGATTCATGATTGACTACGCAAATGATTTTCCCACCATAGTTTGCCGTTTCTTTCTGTGTTGGACAGATTTCCAACTAAAGTTATAAGCCCCAATCTGTCCTCTTATCAAACTATAGCTTGGGTGGGGGGAGAAATGAATACCTACCTTTCCCAAGGCTAAGTGGATGTAACGAACCCAATTAGATTTCGAACTTGGCTCTCCGATTTCAGATTCCGAAACGATATTACATTGCAATATACATATTATGTTCATTATTATTATTATTATTATTATTATTATTATTATTATTATTATTATTATTTATAACTATTTAGTACTATTTAATTATGACAAGAATAAAAATCTAACTAATTTCAAGTTATTTCAAATTTAATTTAATTTAACCTTATTAATTAGGAGTTTAATTTAATTATTTACATTCGGACTAATGTCCTAATCTTTATCGTTATTATCTCAAAGTATCGGCCATTATGACATGTAGCCCTTCGCTCCACTGGGTTTGATTCCGTTCTACTCAATCCATGAAATGAACTTCTTCTGCTTCTTCTATGTGACGTGTCTCTTTATGGCGTTGGCTATCAAGGCTCTATAAATTTTCAGGGTTTTATAGCTTTTACTAATGTTTGTCTTTTTGCCATAACTCCAAAAATATGCTCCGCCATCCATTCACTCAATCTCGCCAAGTAGGTTGTGCATTGCTTTCCTCTTTTGCCCTCAATCTGTCCTCCCTCATTTTGTGCGCCAAGAATTTCGACTCTCTCTTTCTGATTATTTAATATAAGTGTCCGTTGCTATTGCCTCCAGAACCTTGTCTTTGCTCATATATTCAGTCGATGGCATTCTCAGCATCCTTGTGTGAACCATATTTCTCTTGCTTCAATAATCTTCTTCATCTTTATGAAGATGTTTCCAGCATTCACCGCTTGCCAAATTCACGAGACATGGCTTTAATACGCATGGTATTGGCCCGTAGGTTCTTTATATTTGGTCAGACAGGTGCTATTCTCTTTTAGTTACGATACGAGAATATGGAATTAAACCACTTTTTTTTTACTCCTATTGTCGTTATTTTATTTTGGTAACACATTCGGTGTTATTGTATTTTAGATAAGTGTATAGCATTAGCTTTATTGATGGGGAATATGATGGTTAATCCTTGCCATAAACAGGTTAATATTGTAGTGATCGGGAAAACACCCGCTTGAGAGTCAGTTCCAAAAAGCAACGGTGCGCGGAAAGATGCTGCTCGAGTGGAACTTACATCTTAAAAATGTAATACGAAAGCAATGACAGTGGTTCGCCTAAACGTGCCTAGTATGGAACTAAGGAATATAATTCGTCAGCGCAGTCACTGTGAAAACAGCGATAGAGAAGTATGAGGCTTTCGACATCTTGTCCGTTTAAAAAAGAATTAAAGGCGGGAGGATAATTTGTCACATGTAAGAACGCTTTTGGATTCTATCGAGGCTGGAAAGGGAAGACTGGGCAGTTCTTGACCATATATATATATATCAGTTCAACCATTTTATCCCTGATCTGGTCATTGTAAAGGCAGAAGATAGTAGGAGGAGTAGTGTAATTACTGGAGCGGTATATGGACTAAAAGAAAAGGCATCAATATATACATATGTTAATGACGACTTTATGGAAACGGAATTAATTTCAATGTCGATATTTTATATTTTTGTTTTTATATGACTGAGAAAAGATACAAAAGGCATTAAAAGTGAGGAAATGTCTGAGTGATACATGTCTGCATGTTTGCGTGAAAGATCAGACACTAGGTGAAATACAGAAGCACTAATAGTGTTGCTCTGGAGGAGAACTCGATGGTGTTGTCCTAAATATATGCTGGGCCGATAGGAAAAAGAAGAGAAACAATGACAGGGCCACGTTTTAGAGCCGTTTGATAGCGCCACCACTTCTTGGCAAAACTATGTGGAGGATAATCCACAATCTGCACAGCAAGACGACACTAATTTAAACAGAGAACACCTGTGAATCTATTAGTGGAGGGCATAATCTTAGCAACATAATATGCACATGACAAGTCGTTGATAATACTCAGAAAATAAAAAAGAAGAGGCTGATTTGTTTGTTTGTTTGTTTGGGTTTTATGGCATATCAACCACTGTGGGTTATTTAATGCCAAATCCATTTTATATGAATTTTAAATGCCTATTTTGTATGGAATGAAAAATGTATAGCTGGCAACATTATTGTTTCAAAAAAAAAACGTATAGCTGGCAACATTATTCCTTTACAAAAAAACGTATAGCTGGCAACATTACTTTTTTACAAAAAAACGTATAGCTGGCAACATTACTTTTTTACAAAAAAAAACGCATAGCTGGCAACATTACTTTTTTACAAAAAAACGCATAGCTGGCAACATTATTGTTTCAAAAACTTAAAGCTGGCAACATTATTGTTTCAAAAACACAGAGCTGGCAACATTATTTTTCTGAAAACATTATCTGAGACCTTGCTGTGGGATGCAGTTTATCGCCGTACCCAGGACGTGGATGTAGTTTATCGTCATACCCAGGACGCGGATGTAGTTTACCGTCATACCCAGGACGTAGAAAAGGCTGATGGAATTATAATATTTTAATGAAAGCAAAGATAAATCATTATCATGTTATCCAAGAAGACATAATACTTGAAGTTACGTCGCAAGTATGTCAGAATAAAGTATGTACAAACTATTAACTACCTGTTTAGTGTACCATCAAGAAGCAGGCCACATTTCGTTAGAGATGCACTTTAGAAGATGATCAGGTTACTTTTCAGCACCCCTGCAACCACCTGTATTCCAAAAGTGTATTTGCAGCGATTGCTTCTTTGTCAGCAGTTTAACGATGCAGGATTTAACTTCTGTTATATTTTCCAATATAAAATATGATGAACAAATAAGTGTTGAATGTGTCGCTTATATCAAAGAATCATCTTAAGCAAAACGTCTTATCACTTTTGTGTAAAGAATCCTTAAAGAGTACGCATACACGAAGAATTTTTAAAGACACTTCTAAGATTTCATCCATATTATTTTTGAAACACACACAAAACATATATATATATATATATATATATATATATATATATATATATATATATATATATACATACATACACACACACACAAACACACACACATATATATATATATATATATATATATATATATATATATATATATATATATATATATATATAATATTCAAACTGGTTTAGTAGCAACAACCGACAATTCATATCTATTATATATTCTTTATTCTCTTCCTCATGATTAGTTTCCTTATCTTCGGCTTGAAAGTGTAAATAAACATTCCATCATTTCTGTTAATTCTTGTTAAGGTTCTGAGATGTTATTTGGCTTCATTCATTATCAGGAAAGAGAGACATTAGATGAAATTCCAAGTTAGTCTCGTTGGTTGAATGATTTTGTAATTTGGTTTGCATAACCGTGACCTAACAGGCTTCTGATAATTCAATTTCGTTATAGAATACCTATTTTACAATCCTGTTTTTGATAACTGTGCTTTGTTTTTTTCTTCCTTTTTTTTACACATTACTAATGCAATCTGTAATCTTTCCATGAAATTTGTTTTCTGAGTCTTATTGTAATGATTAAAAAAGAATTGCTTTATATAATTGCAATCTTTGTTTTTCTATCATAATTTGGGGAAATTATGCCATGTGAGTCGACGCGAAATGTTTCGGGTTGCTTAGACTATATAATCGTTTTAGAGATAAAACCGTAAAAAGGGCCGCTGAAATAAAATAAAAAAATAAAAGACAATGCGATTGATTGATTTTACTGAGCCGGATCTGATTTTTCGCCTAACGCGTTGAACGTGTGTCCTGTGCTTTGGGCGACTATTTGGACTTAAAATCAACCCAGGTCCCAAGTGGAACTCATAAATACGAATAATCGTTAAAGATATTGGAAAAGGGGCCTGTTCTCTATAGAATTTCAGTAATACATGACTCCTACTGCTACCTCCATTAGAGCAAGACCAGCTTGAAAATGGATTGCTTCAGTCATATATGAACAGAAGCAACTGAGCTCTGATAGAGTGGGAAATAAATTATTTTCCAACTTGAAACGCTTTTTCACAGACAAAACGTCGTAAGTGTCTCGGTATTCCATCGCTATTTTCATAAAAAACATGTTCGTTTATTTTCGTGGATTGATTCGTTTTTTTTACGGCTTATCAACAGCTTATTTAAAGACAGAACTGTTTTTAGATTCGGTGATTTCTTTAGAAATAATAATGGTTTTGTGATACAAATCTTACTAATTAATCCATAGATAGGAGGAGAAAAAGTGGACACATGCATTTCCCAAATGCATAAATAAATAACGAGTCCAACTGGAATTGGAACTCGGCTCTCCGATAAGCAATTCCGAGGCATTATACATTAAAGCAGATTCAAGTTTACAACACGTGGTATTCCCAAATGGTCACCTATTTAGGAGTAGACCATGCTCGATGTTGCTTAACTTCGTTGATCATACAGGAGTAAGCCTGAGAAGTGTTCAAACGAACTGCATTCTTTAGTTCTACCAGTTCTCTAAGATTCGCGATTACACGTCCAGTTTAGCGAACCAAAATTCCTTCCCTTTGTATTCCATTGCTGAGGTGCATGTTCTACTCCAGCAGTTTCTTCGCACAAACCGACTCCCAACAGGATGCTTTCCCGATCATTACAATCTTGTTCAAGTCTAGGATGACCGGTATCTTCCCCATATATACACATAAATTGTGCTTCTTACTCTGTGACTATCTACCACCAGGTTCTTCTATAAGGAGAAAATTATTGTATGAAATAGATTTCCTTCTCAATGTTTTCTTATAAAGTATAAAGAAAGCTAATACTTAACTAGGAAACTAATAACTTAACATCAGGAAAAAGTCAGTTGAGATTTCTAGGACACCTCACGAGGAAGGAGAGCTTGGAAAATTTGATACTCACGCAACAGATTGAAGGTAAGAGATACAGAGGAAAACAATGCATAACATATTTAATAAGCTTGAGTAAATTGAACTAACAAAAAGACAAGGAGAACTAACAAAAAGACAAAATATTTTTAAGTGCTACAAGGAACATGAAGTTCTAGAAAGCCATGATTGCCTACGTCCTGAGAGGAAGCGAGACATAAAGAAGAATTTAATAAATATTTGGATATTATGAAGTTTGCTATGATTAAAAATTCAAATATCCTAAGCTATAATGCTCAGTCCCACTCAACACAAGGCTCGTGAGCCACGTAGAATGTTACATTGAATGTTGTTATGGTGAATGAGGTGTTTAAGAGGAATCGAAAAAAAAAAGGTGTCAGAAATCAAAAAAATATTAAGAGAAAGATGAAAAATTACTATTCAAGATGCCAGCATAAACTTGTTCTTAGAATTAACCACGCGGGAGTCGTTTTCAAAACTTATGGAACTAAAGAATTAAAGTCATCTCATGGAAATAACAATATAGTCTGTAAAACCTTTCGTCTGTGGGAAGACGGCCGCAGAGTGGAGAATACAGTTTCCATCAGGAAAACTTGAAAACGTTTTTCAACCATGCCAAGACTAGAAAGTTCGAATTGCGCAGCTCCGTCCCAGAAAGTGTTGTAGTACTCCATTTTGACTTAATCAGATTCCTTCTAATATAAAGAGTAACGGAAGAAATCAGATACTTCCTGGGATGTTAGAATGAACTGAAACTTTTCCAGTAACATTAACAATTTATTTATAGGTTCTATTTATTATCTGTGGTGACATCGAAGAGACGAATTTAAATTATGGTTCCTCATTGAGAGTAGAACCATTCATCGAGGCAACCCATCACCTGGTCGGTGATGCTGGTGGGTACTGAAAATTACAAGCAGCTTCTTTCCCTAGTGAGATAGCTGCTAAAGGTGTGAGCTTAACTTTATTATGGAAATCAATAACTACATGGAGGCCATGTTTGATTGTAGAAAACTAGATAATTGTACCATTTCGGATCTCATTATTGTGTATTTAAAATCAGAAATAAAAGGAAAATCCATTTTAACCAAAGTTGCTTACCTTCAAGCTTGATGGGAAAATCAAATGTTCGAAAATCAGCTACTAATAAGCGCCGACGTTTACCTTCCAAAAAGACGCAAAGTTATACATTAGAAAATGGAGGGCAGACATCCGATTCACTAACCAGACACTAAATAAAGTTTCCTCCGACAAGACAGTAAGCTAACATTTACTCTGGCAGGTTGCTGTCAGTCGAAAACGCGTACGGTCGATAAGAACCAGGATTCAACGTTGCTTGAAAGAGGGGGATAGAAACTATTTAATATATGGAAAGGAAAGAAGAAATGTATCTTGGGAGCAGAAAGTGCAGAAGACATTGTGAAGGTTAAACGTAATATTTGCTATTTGCCACAGCGTGATTTTCATTCTATTTTATTTTCGATTTCAGTCAAAAACAGCGATCCTCATCATTTTCGTTTTCTTCTTCTTTCAATCTCTTCTTTTTACAGATTTATTGACTTTCTGTTTCGTCTTCATATTTGTCTTCAGATTATTCACTATGCCTTTCACCCCAACTCCTTATACATTTCTTACATCAGCTTTTTTCGACAAGTTTTTTGTTGAAGTTGATGAAAAAAGAAGGGATTTTCTTATATTTAACATGTTTAATGTTTATTTTACTTTTTCTTTTCTTCCTCCTCCTCCTCTTCTTCTTCTTCTTCTTCTTCTTCTTCTTCTTCTTCTTATTATTATTATTATTATTATTATTATTATTATTATTATTCTCCTTCTACTTCGTTTTTCCTTCTCCCTCTTCTTCTTCTTATTTTTCTCCTCCTCCTTCATTTTTCCTTCTTCCGCTTCTTCTTATTCTCCTCCTACTTCATTTTTTGTTCTCCCTCTTATTATTATTATTCTCCTCCTACTTCTTTTTTTCCTTCTCCCTCTTCTTATTATTTTTCTCCTCCTTCTTCGTTTTTCCTTCTTCCTCTTCTTTTTTTTATTATTCTCCTCCTACTTCTTTTTTTGTTCTCCTTCTTCTTCTTCTTAAACAATTTCGAATGAAGATTTCAAAAGTGTTCAGAAAACAAAATATAATCATTTAAAGGGCAATGAATCATAGTTGTGTATAGACCAGACCCATTTTTTCCATGTTTCCATTGTGATATTTACCAACCAAAATTCAGCGGGTACTACTCACGTGATTTTGGGGGAATAAAAAAATTATGCACTGAGGAGTAATGGCTAGCGGCTCAGATTGAAGAATCGGAGAGCCGAGTTTTAATTCCACTCGAGTTCATTGCATTCAATTACGGGAAGGTTCTGAATCAATCTCTTCTCAAATAACAGGGCAGCCTGGGCTCTATAGTCTTTGTTGGTAACCAGTCTAGAAGAAAAACTCTGAATCCAGAATCCCTTCCTTGTCTTACTTCTTTAACTTTGAAGAGAAGGGACGGGATAACGTCAACATCTTCGTTGAAAAAGGAATCGGCAAACCATTGCACTATTCTACTTTGAATATTACCATGAACAACAATTGTGAGATTTGAGGGGTGGTGAGTGGTGACCACAGAATTGGAACATGCACTAACTGAATAAATTATGGGTGATGAATTGAAGTATGATGATGTGATAATCGAGGTTAGCTATATGGCTTTAGGCACGGTGGAGTAATGGATAGCAGCTCGCACTGGGGATTCGGAGAGCCGAGTTCGAATTCTAATCAAATCCATTATATTCATTTACTTGCTAATACACTTGGGAAAGATATGACTCCTCTTCTTCTCCCCCGCCAGCTATGTGTAAATAGCAGAACATACGGGTTCTATAGCCTTGGATGGCAACTATACTACCGCAGAAAAAAGGCAACCTACTGCGGGAAGAATCTGCCTCGTCAGTCATGTATCGAAAGGTATAGGATTACCTAAGCGTGGCACATAACTGTCTGAGGGGGACATTTTTGAAAACTGCAGAAAATTTTTCCATTTCTTTACAGGACAGTGTATCTACTCACAGTATTGTCCAGATAATGCATGTTTTGAAGTATCTGTGGATTGAGTGCAACAAACCATTCGCCCAATTCATGTCTTGCGCCATTAATTTTTCTCTTCCAAATCTTTAAAAAAATCTTCCATATAGTTAATAAGCTCAGAAACGAATTTCAAACCCTGAAGATCATATTTTTTTATATCTTTTTGGGTTGATGGAGTAAATGTAAGCATGAATGTTATCCAAAAGTTGCAGTAATACGAAGAACTCTTTGGAGACCTGTTGAATCCATTTGCCATTCAGCGGCGTATTCATCACACTTCAAAATGCCTGGCATATTGTTTCACAAGTTTCTTCCCGAAATCTGATACCTGATCATTGTAGTTCAGATGTGCTGGATATCAGGCAAAGCAATGACATAGAGATAAATGTATATTTGAGCAACAATCTCTTTTTAGAGAAGTTTCACTAAAGACAACTGAAAAGGTACTCTGAATAATCGTTTTATATCATTTTTCATATATTCGTTTAAGTGTTTTCTTTTCTGGATGTTAATTGAGTAAAAACTGGTCGAATGTTTTATACATCCGAGCACTTTCGGCCATTCTATTAGCCATTATCACGGATCCTTTTTTTACATTTTTAGCTGAATGTCTAAAAAATGATAAAATATTCTCAAGACTCCAGAAACATATGAAAAAAAAAAATGTGCACATGCAGTAATAAAAAAAAAACAACATAATAATAGCTAATGGAATAGCGGAAAGTGCTCGGATATGCAGAATATTTGGACAATTCTTACACATTTTATGATCAGAAAAAAATAAACTCTTATGCAAACACAAGTAAGATAAAATAAAAAGCTTAATCGGATTACCCTGCCAGCCGTCTTTCAACAAAACACATACACACACACACACACATATATATACATATATATATATATATATATATATATATATATATATATATATATATATATATATATATATATATATATATATATATTTTCTAATAAGTACCCCGCATATAATATATAAATAATTATATATATATATTTATTTATATTTATATACACACACTTCATATATATATATATATATATATATATATATATATATATATATGCATAGCTGGCCACTCGTATTTGAGGATACCCGTCTACTAGGGCGGCTAGCCAATCCTTATTGCAGATGCTTGCTCAGGTGCATTGTGTTTATTCAACAACCACAGAGTCCACTTGTGGTTTATATTGCAATTATGCTGAGTTATAATTTCTGAGAAAGTGTGTGTCATCTAGCGTGGTCAACAATTTGAATAAGGCAAGCACGCTCAAGCTCTCGGCCATGGTGACTTGTGGGTTTGTGCTAGAACAACTATAGACAGCAATCAAAGGTTCTATCTACCCAATTTTACTCATAAGCTTTAGGTCAACCGTGGTATGGTTTTCAGGCACTTTCCAAAGGTGCCACATGCAGGGATCGGCCCCTCCAATCCGATAACATCAGGAAGTCTGACAAATCGACCATGGTGAGATTCGAACCCGGGTTTCATGGTAAGAATGCGAAAGTTTTAACCACTCGGGTGCTTGCTTATATATATATATATATATATATATATATATATATATATATATATATATATATATATATATATATATATATATATATATATATATATATATATATATATATATATATATATATATATATATATATATATATATATATATATATATATATATATATATATATATATATACAACATCAATGACAACATCAATTTTTATAAACATATTGACGGGAAAGAAATGAGTGATATTCTCTTGACGGACATCATCTTGTTAACATTCAGAAAAGACAAAGAAGATTTAAATAAATCCATTTTTAAGCATCATGATATAATTTTTACTATCGAAGTTGATGCTTGCACATTTGCATTTGTGACAAGTAGAAAGCCAACTTACACTTTTCAAATAAATTATTTGATACAGCTGTTCGGCCCTTCATGTCCTGCCTTTTAATCAGTCAAACCCGGCATTAATCTTATGGGATTCCGGAGATTGATAATAAATTATGTAATTGTAGAAATTCCATACTGTTCATTACTAAATCTATGGTTTACAAATGCACCATTTTATCTACTGAAATCCCAGACATTAAGGAATATTGGTAGCACAAAAAAGCTTTTAAACAAAGGTGGGATCAACTTATTTCTTCTTTTAACAACAATGTGTAACGTAAACGAACATCCCTCTCTAAATAGAATTGGAATTTAAAAGAAATCAACAAAAGCCTTAAGGAAAATGGGAAATATTATAAAAACAAAGCTAGAATTTGTAAGTCCTTGAATGACCCATGTTCCCACTGTCTACATGAATACCTGCATATTATTAAATCTCCTAAAACTTATGATATCCTAAATCAGCCGAATGAATTAGCAGTAATTTCTAGGCTTTGTATAATGTTTATCTTAAAATTTAATTAATATATTTTTTTCATAAACTGTCTAAGTATTAGCATTATATATCCATTACTTTATTAATATATATAATGGTACATATAATATTTATTTAATTTCTTGATTTTTTATCTTTAATATTACTAGAAGAAGGAAATTACTGGAAAGTAATTGTTTTATTTTATTCTATGTTTTATTCAAATAATATATATTGTATTTTAGGTTAAAAATAATATGAAATGATTAAATCACACTAGAGGCCACTTTAAGACAGTTCTGAAGTATATACAATAATTTAAAAAGAAAATATTGAAAAACCTTAAAAATAATCTTTTGTTAAATATATCTCTTTGACTACTTCAATGTATCTTAAATTTACATTCATGACCGGATGTCAGCTAATGGTGACGCGTCATAAAAATGTCAGTTCATCTAGACCTGAATGAATAGCGCACCTACCTCTAACCTGCAAACTATATTTCTCACGTTCTGCTTTAGCTTTGACTCGTCTTTTGATTGGTTAACCTAGACATACCAACAAAATTATGAAATCTTCTTCCCCACTCCTTTTTAACTCTTAAATAAGGTAGCGTGTTCTTTGCCTGTTTTAAAAGGAAATAATTTTCATTATAAATTGCCTGATGATGGAAAAATTAAAGTTCGGAAACATAGAAATTTTGATGTAGCCATGTAAAATATTTTTAAATAAAAATATTATCATAATATCTATCTATCTATCTATCTATCTATCTATCTATCTATCTATCTATCTATATATATATATATATATATATATATATATATATATATATATATATATATATATTTTGAACAATAAAAATTAAAAAATTAAAATCCTCAGACACACTGGGTTGTAGATTAATATTCTTTCGTTTTTTTTTATTATTCCATTTAGATTCCTCGACTAGTTTCGACCAAAATGGCCATCATCGGGAGGAGAAATATTTCTGCTTGCTGCTATGAATGTCTTGATGGAGAAAATGAACTTTTGTCTGTAGTTTTCATTTGTTTTTTTATTTTTTTATCTTTTTAACATGAATCTTTTAACATTCCTTGTGTTTTGATCAAATAGTCTCTTTTAAGTTGTTATTTGATATTTGAGCTGGATAGATACATGCTGCTATGAATTCTCTTGTCAGTTTGACAGTTTTATTGGACTTGGTGAGGGGATGTGTCTCTGTTTAGTGTTTGTGTGTGTGTGTGTTATTTGGTTCTTAGGGAGTGAGTGAGCATGCTATGTGTAAGCGTGTGTATTGCTGTGGGTGTGTGTTATCATTTGGCTCATTAGGGAGTGAGTGCGTATGATGTGTGTAAGTGTGTATGTTCGTGTTGGTGAGTGTATAAGTGTGAGGCCTCCACATCTCCGTAAGCCTGTCTTTTTTTTATATTTGTTGAGATATCTATGTATTGTTAAATTTGTGATTTAGCCCGGCTGGATATTTTGTTTTTAGACGTTGTATCCACTTATTTTCATGCGACTCTAAAATCTTTCTAATGTTATCTGCTCTGAACTTTTCTATTCTCTCAATTATAGTGAATTTGGCATGTGTTTTGAAATCGTGTTTTTCCAGGCGGAAATTATCGCTCATGTTATCTATCTATCTATCTGACTATCACTTTGATAACGTGAATATCGTCTCTAAAACCTGGAAGTTTGAAAATGACTTTTGTACGATGACTATAAACAAGAGAAAAACGACTAATTTTGCTTAGCCGACCTCTATCTTGTCATAAGCGAGTGATGACAGTACTTCATCACAAACTAACAAATACTTTGGGGTATTGATTTCTTAAAAAAAATGTTTTTCCTTCTTGGTCCATACCGGACATTTAACAATAATATATTTAAATCCAAATTCGTATTTTACTTTTTTGTTCTATTTAATGTATGTTACGTTGATACCACATTGATCTCCCATATGAAAGAAAGATGGATGGTGTTTCTTCTTTGTGGCTCGATCGATAAAAACTAAAGGAGCTTGAGTAAACTCCAAAATAATAGAAGTTTCAGAGAAGAAAATCTTACATCTTTTCAACAACAGAACATAAAAAAAACCTTTATATATATATATGTTAGAGTATAGGGCCAGTGCATCAAAATGCTTCTTGAGTTTCCATAGTAAGCAGGGATTACGATGTGGTGTTGTTTGCACCGCGCTGAAGCAGATTTTAATTCAAAATAAATCTTCTCCTAGACTGAGTTCTAGTTTTGGCTAAAGTGTTATTTTGTTAATTCTAAGATGACGGAAGAAGAGATAGATCCATGCTTTTCCAGTGGTATCTGTGCAAAACTGAATGCAACGCTCTTGACTGGACTTTGAACTCAGCATGCTGATTCCTCGTCTTTGCCGACAGCCTCTACACTATATGTACACTCAGATCATTAACAAACCTAGATTTAAATTCCGTTGGTGGAATGCATATTTTTTGACTTCCTGATAATCTGCCACCTTAGATATTCTTGCTGTGCATTAAGGTCACGCCCTTACTACTCACTGAGCGATGTTTGGCCTAACACGAAATCAAATACATTTACAGAGATGATAATTTGTATGGCTTGTGAAAAAGCTATTATCCAGGAACATATAAAATCCGAGGTTGTTCGTTTTACTGTTTCTGATGAAAGACTTAACATGTTGATATTATAGGTCCATTTCTATCTTCTACAGTTTATTTATATATTCATATTTTATTTATTTATATTTCCTTGTACAGATACGTATAAGCGGTGCTCAGATGAAATAGAAATTCGATATATGTGAACGGGATTACGATACTACGAGTTAATTACTGAATGAGTTGCGAGAAACAGTTCTTCGGTTATCACTTTTAAGCTACGCAATTTCGAATCAGTCATTGATTGTTAGGTAACTAATTTACTTAGCTAAATTATAATAGAAAATATGAAATATTCCCTGGATGTAAGGGATCATTTTCATTAATATCTAAACAATGGCTTTTATTATTTTACGAATGCCTAGCTCATTTAATACAGGTTTAGATTATTTTTCAGCAGAATTAGTTTATGGCACCACATTGACTTTTACTTGACCAACTCCTTATCGTAAGAACTATGGAAGATTTCCTCTGTATTTCCCGAATTTTGAACTTATTTAGATTCTATGGTCATCATCATTGTTGGCCTTATCACAAAGCTGTATGCCGTTCCGAGGAACAAGAAAAATCTTTCCCCGTAGGTGAAAAAAAGAAAGGGTTCGGAATTCCATGAACTTACTCGAATCGATACGCACCTTGCTGAAACATTTTCATGCGAACAACAGAGATGAATACATTCTCTCGAATGTAATTGACATAACTAGCCTCTAGAAGATGTTGATCAGACATTATTTAAGGAGGAATTTTGCATTCACTGGGCGATGTATCTTTTTTTTTTTTACATTTGCATTGACTTATACATTATCTTTACAACAGTCATACAAAGATTTAAAAAGTTAACATAATATAGGAAAATACAAATGTCACCAGAAATAGCGGAAAAAATATACTAATTGACAAATTAAATCTGAATTTTCTGATGGAAATAATGAGAACACACGCCCTACGTATATATATATATATATATATATATATATATATATATATATATATATATATATATATATATATATGTGTGTGTGTGTGTGTGTGTGTGTGTGTGTGTGTGCATTTCGACGCAGTATTGCTGATAACCCCTGACGAGTGGACGGAATCACTGCTGGAGGGTCCATCTCCGAAACTCTGGAGTTGGAATGCTGAAGGTAACACAAATCAGCTATGTGTGAAACTTTATATCTGTATTATCCTTTCTTTCTGTATATAAACATTGTTGAGGGGGTCTACCGCTTTCTACACAAATGGACTCACCCAATATATACATATACAAGTGCTACAGGAAGACCCGAGATTAGGACGAGAGTAAGACAGAGCAAGACCGAGGAGTCGAGTTGAGTCCAGAGTGACAGAGTAAAAGGTTGTAGGTAACCGGAAGAGTGAGGGTGAGGTAACAGCATTGTAGGAGTCACAGTGAGCGAGCACGTAGACTCAGTAAGAAGTCATACAGCGATACTTCAATAGTATACTTACTATAAATTACTATATTTGATTCTTATATCTGATTTGTATTAATATTTGACTTCCTCGCCTTATGCCGAGTATGTATGCACATATATATATATATATATATATATATATATATATATATATATATATAGATAGATAGATAGATAGATAAGAGAGTGCAGAGGATTCGAAAATGGTGTGATTATGAGGTAGGGATAACTCACTCTGATCGCTCATATAAGAAAATAACTTATGAATTCGATAGTGAGGGTTTCAGACTCAACTCGGAGGGCTACATCAAGTAACTTGAGGAGGCAGTGCTGCCCTGGGTGAAGAGGTTGGCGACTGAAAGACCATATATCTGACAACAGGATCCTTCACCCCGCTACACAAGCAAGAGAACCCATTCATGTATATCAGACAATTTCTGCGACCACATCACCCCACATACATCTGGCTACCTAACTCCCCCAACTTGATTATTATGTGTAGGGCGCATTTGAGCGAGACGACAATAAAACTCCTTGTAACACCAAAGATGAACTGAAGGCAAGGATTTTGATAGAAGTCACCAATTCAAACAATGAGATCGTCCAGAAGAGTTGCAGGAGATTCCGAAGTCACCTGGAGGTTGTGGTTGAAGACAATGGCGATTTTATTGAATATATGTACTCTAAAGAGAAAAGTTTGCAAATATTCTGTGAAAATTATATGTCGGAATTATTTTCAGTTTTGGGTAATTTAGTTAACAATGTTTCCCTTGCATCGTATATACACACACACGCGCGTCGAAAAAACTTATGTCCAGTTTGTCATACTCTCTGTCTCTCTGTCTGTCTGTCTCTCTTTCTTTATTTCTCTCTCTCTCTCTCTCTCTCTCTCTCTATATATATATATATATATATATATATATATATATATAGTTTGCTGAAAAGGTATAATGGAAAACAGGGAGCTCATTACTGAAATGGTAGAGCATTATATTATATCGTAAGATGATCCATAGTACCCTTGACCGACGACTACCGATGATTTCTTACGCGGTGGTACACGATTTTCAGATAGTTGTTAATTGTATTCAGAGTCACAGCTAGCTCAAGATATTATCCTAAATATAGTTGGTGTATTCATAAGAGGCAGACTCCAACTAAATCCACTGTGAACACAAGAAAATACCTGTGTAGCCAAAGATGGAAAAGCCAGAATATCACCGTTATTTAAAAATAATATGAATTGGCACGTTTGCCCAGTAGTGCTCAATGGACCGTGAATAATTCGATCTCATGAAAAGAACTTTAGGCTAAAAATTTTTAAAAATGCTCGAAAATGCCGGCCCATTAAAGTCCTTTAGAAAATTTCGACCTCAGCAAAGGGGCATAACTCAAAAAGAAAATACACTGAATATTGCGCTATAATTAATATCACCGGGAAAGATAACGCTACAAAATAAAATGTACTCGATGCCGAGTCAATAAAATCGCCCGGAATAATTGGGGGTTGTCATAGAAGGGGTATGGTTAAAAAACAAAATATGCTCGGGTCAATAAATCCTCCAAAACAATTCGAGTCGGCAAATGAATATAACACTAAAAACAAAATATGCTCCAAAAGGCGGCCGTCATTAAAGTCACCACGAACAATTCGACATTGGTAAAGTAACGTAACACTAAAAACAATGAGCCCAACAATGACGAGTCAATAAAGCCTCTAGTCACAATTCGACCTGGGCAAAGAAGCGTAACACTAAATGTAAGAAAAAAGAAGATGACAATGGTGGATCATCAAATATATATAAAATGTGTTCATGTGAATGAAATGGAAGCGTTATTTTCGTATTTTCAGGTTACGTTAGGATCGCCTACGTTGAACTTCTGAATATAAAACTAGTGCATTTTTTTAAAGTCACAATATTGTTCTTTCAATTATATTTTAGCTTCGATGTATCATTTTAAAATTTCATACAGTTTTAAAGTTCAAAGTATCAAGACATTGGTTATCGGTGTTCTAACATTCCAATTGCAGTTAACCTTTAAATATTACGCTGAACAAGAACATACATCAACATACATGTAATTATCAACAGGAAGAACATGCGTAGACGCATGCGCATGAAAATTCGTTGCCATTTTTAAGCGTTTTTAAACTGAATTTTGATTGCAGATATGTTTTCTCGTTTTAGACTCTATTTGTCTACGGAAGTGATGCATGCTTTAGAATTGTTCAATTGTAGATATATTTTCTTCGCTTCACCCATCTAGAAATTAATTTTGTAAAACTATTATTGTCGGTCGAAATATCATATTAAAATATGTCTTGGCTGCTTTATTATGAGAGATGTTCAGTCATTTATGATCGATGTATGATTAACTGAAAAAATAAACCCGCTGGAATGAAAATCATTCACTAAAGATTTCGGAGTTTTATTATATTTTACTTTTTAGAATATAAGATGAAATATTTTAATTACAAAAGTAACGACAAGGTGCCAAAATATTTCTAAGGAACTGCGTCTTGTGCACAAAATGAGACCAATACTTTTGGGATTCTAACTGCAGTTATAAT
The DNA here is from genome assembly GCA_963932145.1 of Acanthosepion lycidas. Classification (NCBI taxonomy): domain Eukaryota; kingdom Metazoa; phylum Mollusca; class Cephalopoda; order Sepiida; family Sepiidae; genus Acanthosepion; species Acanthosepion lycidas. Next base: position 64,532,950 of record OZ010606.1, on the reverse strand, counting down.
TATTTTTGTAAAGTTAATATAATAAGCAAGATGAATGGACGATTCTGAATAGAAAGATATATAAAAATTAATTATTTATGTAAAAAATACAAAATCGATACAAAAGTAGAGCATAAATATAATTATTTATTCAAAAATGACTTATATACACAAAACCCTTTCATAAAGAAATAAAATAAAAAATAAATAAATCTCCATAGACACGTAAACCAGACTTGGCGAAAACATCTTCCGTTTTAAATTTAGACATCTCCACCTTACCCTGACTTGACATCTATGAAAGTAACTCTATACTGATACAAATTATTAACACCCAATACCCCTACCTATTTAAACAATCCGCCCTGGCTGTTACCATGGAAATTTTTATTTCAATTATGAATATGCTATTAAAACACGTAAATTTCAGAAATAAGTTATTCCCCAAAAATTTCGCTTGCAGATGGAACAGAGCTTACTTTAATTCAATTTAATTCAAATAATTATATTGAAGTTTTCGGCTCTTGTTTTGAAACATGAGAACTCTTATGTAGCGTGTTGGAATCATATTTTTAAATAAATAATTATATATATATATATATATATATATATATATATATATATATATATATATATATATGTACGTTTGGTTAAAAACAACGATTTTTCATTGTTAGAGATTTCTCTACTTATGTTTCTTTATTACGGACAATTTCTGATACACATTTAAATGTCTGTCTGATTACTTCTTATTTTTAAAGCGATTTTCTATATCTTTGGTATGTTGTTTTGATCTTTTCAAAATATGAATAGAAATAGTGACAGTTCTATAAGCATTAAGGCTAAAACCAATCATACTAACATCAATAAAATATATCAAATTTAGAAAGAAGACAACCATATATGCAGTAAGAAGAATAAAAAAGCCAGAAAAAATACAACACGAACTGTCACGGGAAGACGGGACACTTGGAAATGATGAAACCGACATAGTTCCCAAAATTCTTGTTAGATAATGATTTATGAAAGCCGAAAACTAATCATTAATTTATAGTAAAATATGTACCAAAAATTATCCGAAATATATAAAAACAAAAAACAATTAAAAATTAAATATATTTAACAAAGAATTTTCGTTAATATATAACAAAATTAATATAATTTAGAATGTTCTTCATTACAGCTGGAGGGAGAGAGAAAGAGATAGAGAGAGAGAGAGATAAGGTGAGAGCTTGACAGTGAGCGAGAAAGAGAATAATCAAGACAGAGTGTTAGAGAGAGAGACATAGTGAACAAGAGAGAGAAAGAGGCAGAGAGGAAGCAATTAATAAAGAGATGTATATCAATGATATGTTACATCATTTTTTTTCTCCATCTGCAGTTTGTTGTTTTCCCATTGGAATTTACAGAAATTATTCGAAAGAAGAACATAGGTTTTATCTTTGGGCGTGTGTGTCCAAAGTTCTTGTACTTTTGCGAAAACAATTAAAACGTACATTTCGTTTACCCTTCAGAATTTCTAAAGAACCGTTAAAAGCGAATTTGGCTCGGAGCCAAATCTGCATTCTGTCATTTAATGATAAATATATTTCTTCTTAACATTAATTCCCGTTTCTCGACTTCAGTTCCCACCAATACTATCAACACATCTCTCTAGTTTCTGTTAGTTTCTATGAAATACAATACGACTTGTCCGGAGTTTTTAAAATTAAAATATTGCCAGTATTATTAATTTCCAAGTACTTTCGTCTTATCGAATTATTTTCTCTCAGATTGTTTTTACTGCTTATTTAATAGTTGTATAAATATGTATAGATCGGTAAATATCCGAGAAGAGTTTTAACAGAGGAAAATATCACATCGAAATCCATAGGTGCTTTCGAAATCGACGAAAGTTGACTTCCAAACAAAATATTAATAAAGATGAAAATTATGTTAGAAAGGCAAAAATATTGAAATCTTCTGTAATATAGTTTCTTCTACATAACAGTGGATTCTAGAATCTTTTCAGAGATGAAGAAGAGACTTAAGATAACACTGTCTTCCGATAGAAAGATGGAGAGTATCATAAAATGGGCATGCTAGTAACGAGTAAGTTTTAATGAAAATAAAACAAAAATAAAATTTCTGGAACACATAATGAGGAAAGAGGTTTTTATTACTCACAGGACATATTGAAAGCAAGAGCAACGGAGAAAATCTTTGACAAAACCTTGCCTAACGAGATTGTGTTCATGGTTAATCGAAGAAATGATGTTCACCTTGGGCAAAGATTGGGAGCCACTCTAGGTAGTGGGCACAATTTATGTGAATATATAGGGGTGATAGCGGTTAATATTGGCGTGAATAAGTAAAGATTGTAGTGATCTGGAAAACAAACTCTTGGGAAACGGTTTGTAAGAAAATCTGATCGATTGAACTTACATACCACAAATTGAATATAAAGGGAATGAGGTGGGTTTTCTAAGATGTGCATTGTGGGATTTTTCGCTGAAGGTTAAAACTGGTGGACCTAAGGAATGTAGCTCGTCTGTGCACTTTTCATTGAAATAACGACTCTTTCGGCGTTTTGCATGCAAGAGAGAAGATGTAGAGCGGAAAATAATTTTTCAGTCACAAGGATGAGGAGACGCTTTGGACTATCGAGATTGAAAGTGAAGACTGGCCATCACCTCCATAGGTGGCAGCAGTACTCCATTTTAGGCCTGTTCTGCCTCTTGTAAAGCTAGAGAATATCATAAGTGTCAGGTACCTGCTGGACCGGTACAGAGATCCGATTATTTTCCCAACATCTTTAGCGTACGATCGAATGTACGAACTCCACTTGAGGCATTGTTTGAGTTTAAGACCTAATATACGCTCAAGTCACGAGTCCTCCCTGAGAAGATACTGATTCATCGTGATTGGTAATAATTCAGGGTCTTATAGGCGTTGATGGCATATAACTAGTTTGGTTTTCCGGCGCAATAAATGTAACCAGCCAGATTTCCCCCTCACTAAAATACTAGAGCTGCGTCAATAGAGAGATCAGCTGCCAATCTCTGGGCAACTTGAGATTTGTAGATTCTTCTATTGATGTTATTTAGAATATTTAAATACTTAATAGAAGCACAAGACAAGATGTGGCACTAATAGTCTATGCATGGACAAATTGCAGACTTATAAATGTGTGAGGAAAATGTCTAGCACATCACAGTGATTTAACTTTCCAAACAAAAGCCCTAGAAATTAACTTACTATAATAATTCTTCTTCATATCAACAGAAAAAAACGTTAGAATGACAAGGCAGCATTTTTGTGCGACTGTCAATCCTACAGAATAATCTGGAGTTTGAAACATCATGATAAGTAAAATAATAAGAACGAAAATATTCGCAAAGTAACTATACAGTAGGAGCTTATATCCCTCTCGTAGAAATAAGACAGCTGGGTCTAATGACATCACTCCATACAGCGACGAAAGAGGCTGGTAAATACTGTTTATTTACAGCAGTTGAGCCCAAAAGGTTGCTTCCTTCAGCTCCCCACCAATGACCAGGAAAGAAGCTAAATCTGCCTCCCACTCAGCTTACAAGAACATGATGCCGTATCCCTTTAAGAATATATCTTTCCCAGTTAAAAAAATGACACTCCAGTTCGCAGTCCCCAATTTGAAAAAACAAAACAAAAAAATACAACAAAAATACAAAAAAACAAAACAATCTCCGCTATTTACCGTTCGTGGAGTATGCCGTAACCTTGGACATAGCTGAATCCAGCCCATTTGAATTTGGAGTCATAAACATAGCTTCTTCATATACAAGTATATCTCCATCTCTCTCTCTCTCTCTCTCTCTCTCTATATATATATATATATATATATATATATATATATATATATATATATATATATATATATAAAGCTCTACCACCCCTCTCCTTCCTACGAAGACCCTACGTACATCTCTGATGTTATATCCCTTTACTTCGTCACATTTTTTTTCCACTTTTTTCACTTTTTACAATATAATTATCCGTTGAGTTGACCGATTAAATAGGTCAATGTTTGATCCTTACCCACCTCCTCCGCAATATTAAGTATTGTATTAAAATAAAAACAAATTTTCAAGTTATACTTCCCTCTCTAAGCTCCACCATGTCTCTCACACTATTCCTAACCACCCTCTATGCCAACTTATATTAACTTAATACTGCCCGTCAAAAGTGTAAATTTTAAATTGATTTTTCATTTCACATTTGAAAGTGAAGTCTGAAGAGCCAAAGAAAAATAAGATCCCCTGGTGAAATAAATCATTACAATGTAGCCTTAAAGTGGTCTGTTTTTCTTTAAATTATTATATATATATATATATATATATATATATATATATATATATATATATATATATATATATATATATGCCCGCGCGTGTGTGTGTGTGTGCGTGTAGGTATAGGCGATATATTATTCTCCGGGTGGGACACGTATATATATATATATATATATATATATATATATATATATAGCTTTGTGTATGTCTTAGTGCCTGAAAACTATGTATGTTTGTCATTATTTTCCTTTCATCTATTCTGTTTCATCCGTGATGTACGATGTTATTATTTCATGGATAAGATAATGCCTCTAACGGGGATAATACAAATGGGAGGAAAAATCTCCCCTGGATCCTCTTGATATAGCAACAACAATAACATAGATCATCAGGGAAGTTATTTATAGGAAGAATTCTAAAGCAAAAATCCTTTTAATAATACACTGACACAATGTAATTATTTCAATAAGAAAGAAAGTTTATAATCATATCAAGTTAAATAAACTACAAAACTTTTTAGACTTTATGTAGCAATGGAAATCTATCCGAATGCAAATCGTCAGCAAGTTCAGAATATTGCCAACAAGCAAGATTTCTAAATGTTGGCCAAGACCAAAAGTAATACTACACAGGGGAGATTTTAATTCACTGGCGATTATATCGAAAAATATTTTATGACAAGCCAGACAGATGGCAGACGGTCACGTGAGTATGATTTTGTTTGCGCTTCTATAATTCATTTTGAGATTTAATGTTCTGATAAAACACGATTTGACTGATGCTAGAAACAGATGATAAATTATTTTAACTTTATGCCTCGGGCAAAATGTCCACGAAGCACATAATATTTAAGCAAGTAATTATTTATTCAGACACCTAATGAGACGAAAGACCAATGATACACATACGTCTTCGTCATCCATATATATATATATATATATATATATATATATATATATATATATATATATATATATATATATATATATATATATAAGGTTAGGTTAAAAACAACGATATTTCATTGTCAAGGATTTCTCGACTTATGATTGTATCAGGAAGATGCGTTATTAAATGTAACTGAGTGTTTGTAAATATAATAGCAGCGTATACACCAATATTATATTAAATTTTTAATAACCTTGAACTTTTAATCTACATATAATATAGCGTTCCTCCCATGAGAGGTAGAATATGAAAATACAACTATAAAAAATAGTTCATTTACCATTTGTTCCTGACGAATTTTGTAACGATAAAACCATGTTTGCACTACAAACATATGTAGATATGTATTTACTAATATATACTTTATAATTCTGTTAAGTTACATTGATTCTCTGTTTTGTTTACACCATAAATTGAATAAGTATTTATTTTCTCAGCTCTATATGTACGTCATCCGATGCATATATAGTTGATCTCCTTTAGTTTATATCTAATATAATCTATATATTTCTACCTATGTTTCTATCTATCTATCTAGCTCTCTTACTCACTATCTCTCTCTCTCTCTCTCTCTCTATATATATATATATATATATATATATATATATATATATATATATATATATATATATTATAAATTAAGTGATTTAGAATATGTTTTTTTTCGCTACACAGTAATAACTATGTTTGCAAAATCATAGTTATTACCGTGTAGCGAAAAACCATATTTTAAATCACTTAATTTATAATATTAATGCTCTGTAAATTTACATTGAGCACTATTTGGTAAAAATAGAAATATTAATAAGAACACCGGATCTTACTGTTCTTTCATTATATATATATATATATATATATATATATATATATATATATATATATAGTTAAAAAAGAAAGTTCGCAATGATATTTTTATTTTTATAAAACAGAAACCAATGTAAGTTTATAGAGCATAAATATTATAAATTAACTGATTTAAAAAATGGTTTCACTACTACACAGGAATTACCATGTTTCAGAAACAGTTTTTTTGAAACATGTTAAATCCTGTGTAGCGATGAAGCCATATTTTTAAATCAGTTAATATATATATATATATATATATATATATATATATATATATATATATATATATATATATATATACGCAGAAAACAACTTACTACAAAGATGTATTTTTGTTTCGACCAAAAATTGTTCTGAGCAATCGTATTTACAAGCAAGCTGCTTAAGGAACGCCAACTTTTTTCGGATTATTAAAAAAAAATAGTGAGAAACATTTTACGAGGAAACAGAGAATGATAAAGAAAAGGGAGAAAAGAGTAGGAAAGAAATAGAAGTGACAAGGTAAGACAATAGTATTTGTTGATATCACTTTGAGCGGAGAATGAATGTTGATGCGTTAAGTCAAGTACCTGACCCTAAAAGTTTAAATCTAAGCGAAAGTGACCGCTATAGCTTTTGATACTATGCAACGGTCAGAAATATAAGCATGTACGCCAAAACTCTCAAGGAACAGATGAAAGAAAGAGAGAGAGAGAGAGGGAGAGAGAGAGAAGGGCAGGGAAAGGTAGAAATGCAAAAGATTAAAACGGTGAAGGAGAAAAGTGATATAATTACATAGGGAGGTAATAGTAGTAATTGAACACACTTTTCTTTTTACTGATGAAGGGTCGGGGACCTTAAAAAAGAATCAGAACTGAATGACACATTCTGTTATTTGTTATGGAATAAACTTAGTATGTAAATTAATAAATGGAAATTCACGAAGTAGAAAAATGTTTTTGCCATGTTAAATACATATTATTAGGTTGGTGCAAAAATAATGACGAAATAGTGTCGTTTATTGACGTTAAAAATAGGTAAAAAAACAACATAATTACGTCATTATTTTTGCACCAACCTCATATTTGGGGAATTACAATAAATTTTAGTTCAGAATTTAAGATATAAGCAAAAAAGTTATATAAAATATGGGATGTTATTAAAAATGTCCTATATGCAAATTAAGACCAGTTTTCGAACTGTATAACTTAAAGAATAGGTATGGGTATAAATCAGTTTATCTGATATTATTTCTAGCATTATAAATGTGCAAGAACAATTTCGAATGATAATTTAAGATAGATCAGTAGAAAAGTATATAAGAAGGTAGAAAATATATAAAGGAGGTGAGTTATAAATTTAAAAGTTTAGGAAAATGGCAATGTTACATCTTTAATGTGCCTACAAAAAAAACGGTAGTTTCAAATCTTAAGTAAAGGTACTTTGTTGACATCTTCAAAAGCTCAATAATACTTACTTTTTCCTGTAGAGATAAAACAATGTTCGTTCAGACATCTGCAGGTTCTAGTTTATTTGAGAATTTCCCATTCAATCTTAGGTGTTTTGTTTTCTTCCAAAAATATTTAGAAAGTGACGTTATATTACGTTTGCTTGCATTAGTAAAAAAAAGGATACTTGGTTATAGTATTTGACTTCAAAAGCGTTCCTATTGAGCCCAACATACAGTTTAATATTATTGGGGTTTTCAGTTGATGAGATGGAATACATATATACAATGGATTTCGTCAGCTACTTGTTTGATAATGGATATTGATCGGTAATTCTACAATTACATAGATTTATTTAAGTTAATTTCATCATATAAATATATATATATATAAGGCAGGATGTGTGTGTGTGTGTGTGTGTGTGTGTGTGTGTGTGTGTGTGTAACGAATGTACGGCCGCAATTCTCGACGGACTTGCACCAAAATTTACATGCACATGCTCCAAGTTAGCAAAATGGCCAAGACCGACTTTGCATTTCCCATTTCCCCTCAATAGTGGAAATAATCGATTTTTTCATGATTCTACGGCAGTTTTCATGTAGTTTGCGGCCATTTTCTGCTGGCCAGAGTGAGAACCTATAGCTGGCTGCCGCGAATAGGCAGGAAGATTCTATTGGTCAGCGTGAGAAGCAACATCTCACTGATACGAATGTTAACTAGCATGCTAGCAAGCAAAAAAATCGATAGCTGCATTCGTCACAAGTGGGAGAAATATAAATCTGCATGGCACTTTACTCCAATTGGCTCATTCGCTTGCTTAACGTTGATTCTTATTCTGCAGAACTGGGTTGGATGTGAAAAAGTATATGTTGTTAACATTTTTTTTCATTCTGTTTTTCCAGTTACGAATTCTTTTTTAAAGCTGATCGTTTTGTGTTCACTTTGTTTAGATCTTTTTTCGTAACAGATTTAATGTTTAGCATAGAGCTTAGAAAAAATTTGCAATGTGAGATAGGCAAGAAGTAAGTCATGTAGCAATATCAGCACGGCAAAGGGCATTCCTTTAAAGGCAAGGAAGGGCAAAATATTTTAAGTCAAGTGATAGTGAGTGCTGTATGAGTCGTACGATTTTTTAATCAAGCACGGGGAACGCCGGGCCAGGCTGCTAGTATATATATATATATATATATATATATATATATATATATATATATAGGGTCTTTGTTTGTAAAAAAAAAATTTATTTAATTCCTGGAGACATCTGCAGCAGGGATTTCGTTGATTTGTTTGTGAGTTCTTTTTTAAAAGAGATAAAACTCCAGCCACTTAGATTTAAGTGCTACATTTTTTCATTTCCATCTACAGGACTTTGTAATAATTACTTAGTTTTATAAAAAAATTTCCCATTACTACGCTCACGTCAGTGAGTATGAAAACGTTTTTTTTATGTCTTTGATAATAATGTCTGTGTAATTTATTTGTATTGTTCAATGTGTGTTGATAGAATAATCCCAGAAGATAGCAACATCTTTTCGTTTCTGATGATGTTCACACAAGTTTCTAACTTGTTTTATACATAAGTTATAAGATATCTTCAGATGTAGCTATTGACCTGCCTTGTAATGACGGTTTATCTACTCATTAGGTGTGGATATTGAGAATCCTGACATAAGATGATCAATAGTTTCAATGTATTGGCCAAAGAATCTTGTTTGATCCATGTAGCTCTTTCAATGTGCATTTTGTAGTTTTCCTACATCTTACACCAGAAGTCCTCGACTTGCTGGATATTAGGTGTGTTATTTATCTCTATTTTATTTTTTCAACTTCTCGTTAAATTTCCTTGGCATCTTCTTGAAAATCTAGTTTTGCCATAAGAATTTGTTTCTTTCTCATAACGCCTTTTTGAATTGTGTCTTGAAATTGTTTCAGTTTCACTGTAACGTTTGGGACGTCAGTCTTATTCTTTACGTCAAGTGTTTAGTATTTACATTATGCCGACTATTGTCCTCATCTTTGTCGCCATATTTTTCACAATGTTTCTGCCGTTGTACGCTCCGGCCTTTTTTAGGTGGTTGGGATTTCGAACTGAACCCTTTATTTCGATCCCTGGGGTAGACTGTTCTAGTTCCACGTGCCATGTTTGATGGATGTCAGTTATCAGTTATCTCCTACTAATTTTCCCTCTGAAAGTTCTCCACAGCCTTAACCGGGTATTGAACTCACACTCTTTGGGTCAGTCACTGGATCTAACCAACGCCTTTATCCACTGTTCCATGAGGTATGAATTTCTGGGTATTATAAAGCTAATGTTTTCAGCAACCATTTTTACCAGTGCTCATATTGCAATATTGCTGTTGTCATTCAATGTTTTTACCAGAGCTCATATTGCAACTTTGTTATCATTGCTTTTCTCTGGCACTCCTTATTACTGGTTCCCATATTGTATTTATTTCTATGCTTGATCGGCTCAGGAGATTTTTGTGGACTACCATATGTGCTGATTCCTTAAGTTTACGAATTTTCCAATGGTGTTCCCTATCATGATCTCAACATGATCCCACAGGGGACGGTGATCTCCCTTCTCTCTCCATATGTGTTCAGCCACGCCTGATTTTTCTACTTCTCGCGTTACAGCTTTCTGGTGTTCTTGAAGCCTTACCTTGAGGTGGCGGCCTGTCTCTCCTTTATATTCCTTTCCGCAGCTGCACGGGATAGCGTACACACAGTCTTTAGTCATGTTCTCCTGTATGGGGGGTCTCACTCTAGAGAGATATCTGCGTAGTGTTGTCAAGCTCTTGAAGGTTGTCCTGATATTATATCGACCGCAGATCCTTTGTATTTTCTCTGATAACCCCTTCACATAAGGCAGGCAGACTGTTTTTTGAGTGTTGTTGTCCTCCTCCTCCTCTTGTACCCGCCTATCCCAGTTTTGTGGGGCTGCTGCCATGTACCCAGGGTAGTTGTTACGTTGTAGGGTACTACTTATACTGACCAATTCTTTATCTAACGTCTCTGGGTCGCCACTTATGATTTTTGCTCGGTGTTGTAAGCAACGGACTATCCCTTTCTTTACGCTGTATGGATGGTGGGAGTTGAAATTGAGGTACTGTCCGGTGAATGTTGGTTTACAGTATACGGATGTCTTGAACCCATGCTATGTTCGAGATATTAGTACATCCAGGAATGGGAGTGTGTTGTTACTCTATTTCTCCATTGTGAACTGTATCAAAGGTCTTATTGAGTTCACATGGTCTAGTAGAACCTGGACATCTTCCTGGTGTGGCCAGAGTATGAAGGTGTCATCTACGTACCTGAAGAAGGCCGGATCGTACAACGGTCGAAACGTTGTGACAAATATGGCAACAAAGATGAGGACAATAGTCCGCATAATGTAAATCCTGTACATAATACCTCATCTCAGAAATATAGACAGACTGTCAAGTGTTTAGTTTTTCTCATTTTTCTTTCTTTCACTTTGGAGCCCTTGTGTACTTTATTTAGAACTGACAATTGTCCTAGTAGATTATTTACTATTTTTCGATTTTTTTACTTTCCACACTGGTACTTTTCTTTTTCTTTTATATTGTGTTTTTATTTTCTCACCTATTGTTTCTGAGATCGTTGCCGAAGCCGTGTATATAAGATGATTAATTTATGCCAGGTTCTTCGTCCTTTACCTTTGTATTTGCTTGTTTAGCAAAATTCATTATTATTATTATTATTATTATTATTATTATTATTTATATTTCAATACACTTGTAGCAGTCTGCACATTTCAATAAAATATGCTATGTGTTGAGCTTGCGAAGATAAACAGATTGAGAGAGGGGAACACACAGAGAAAAATGAAGGAAAGAGAGAAAAAAAGACATGTAGAGAGACAAAAATTGAGTGCGACACAGAGATCAAGTGGACGGGGTTATCTTATATTTAGGCAGGGTTGTGTGTAGTGAGTGGTTAAGTCATGTTTCGTGACTTAAAGATCTGTTGAGAACTTTTAAAGACATTATGTCACTTTTCTCATAAATCTCTGGGAATGGTGCTGTATGCGAAAAAGAAAAGTGCATCATTAAATTATTATAAAATTCGAGTCTTCGAGTGATAATCTTTCCAAAGATCTCGACGTAGGTCCTACGTCACGACACCTACCTCATCCTTCAGAGTAAATATTAAATATATATATATATATATATATATATATATATATATATATATATATCGAAACGCGACGGTGATACTTCCTCCATGTGTCCATGAACAGAGATACATCATTTAGCATTTTATTTTAATTCTAATTTTATTCTATTTAGTTTATTTCTAATTTTAAACTTTTCATCCAATTCTGTCAAAAATGTTATTTTAACATCAAAATAGTAGATATTTTGATTGAAACATATAATGCATGAATCACAAATAGTAAATTCGCTGCTAATATCCAGTATGGAAAATAAGTATTTCATCCCCTGCTAATTTTCTGAGTTTCCCACCTTACAAAAATAGGAAAGGTCTATAATTTTCAGGGTAGGTCCGTATTGAAAGTGAATGACAGAATATAAAAAAAATCTAGAAAAGCACATTATATTAATCTTGGAAAATTTATTTTTTTTATTGAAAAAAATAAGTATTTCACTCCATGGCAAAACGTAACTCAGTATTTGGTGAAGAAAACCTTGTTGGCAAGCACAACAGCCAGATGTTTCCTGTAGTTGGGTACCACGTTTTTACAGATCCCGGAGAGGAATTTTGGCCCACTTGTCTTTGCAGATCCTCTCCAAAAAGGTTGTAGGTTATCATTGGGCAACTCGAAGCTTCAGCTCCCTAAATTATTATGGTCCGAAGACTGACTAGGCCAATCTATTACCGTAATGGGATTCTTCTTGGCCCACTCCTTTGTTGTCTTAGCTGTATCGTTTGGGTCATTGTCATGCTGGAATACCCATTCATGAACCATCTTTAGTGTTCTGGCTGAGGCAAGGACGTTTTTCGTGAACTTGGCCGCATCCATCTTTCCCTCGACCCGTTGTAGTCTCCTTAGCAGAGAAACAACCCCAAAGCATAATGTTTCCACCATCATGCTTAATGGTTGCGATGGTGTTCTTGGGCTCCAAGTTACCTTTTTTTTTCGTTCCAAACACGGTGACTCGAGTTGATAAAAAAAGCTCAATTTTATTCTCGGCTGACAACAGTACTTTCTCCTAACTCTCCTCTGAATCATCTATGTGCTCATTTGCAAACTTCTGACGGGCCTACACAAGGCACTTCTTAAGTAGGGGGATCTTGCGGGCACTACATGATTTCAGTTTGCTAAAACATAGTGTGTTACTCATGGTCATCTTTGTTATTGTGGCCCCAGCTGCCTTGAAATCATCAACAAGCTCTTGCTGCGTAGTTCTGGGCTGTTTCCTCCCGTTTCTCATCATCAGGTTTACTACACATTGGAAGATCTTGCGTGGAAATCCAGACTAAGGGAAATTGATAGTCAATTCAGGTTTCTTCCATTTTTTTTTTATTATCGCACCAATAGTTGACTCATTCTCTTCTAAATGTCTGACAATCGTCTTGTAGCACATTCAAGTCTTGTGCAGGTATACAATTGTATCCCGGATGTTATTAGACAATTCTTTTGTCTTGATCATAATAGAGTGTTTAGATTCTAATTCATTGAAGGATTCTGTGAACTAGTGTCTTTTATACAGGTAATGCATAATTTGATTTTCTAGTTTTTTTTTTATATTCTATCTATCACTTTCAAGATGGAGCTACTCTGAAAATTATAGACCCTTTCCATTTTTGTAAGGTGACAAACTCAGAAAATCAGCAGGGGATATAATACTTATTTTCACCACTCTATATATTGATTAATCAATATAATTAATTATATCATATAAATAATTATATCATATATATATATATATATATATATATATATATATATATATATATATATATATATAACCAACTTCATCTATGGAAGGCAGTCAAGGCACAAAGATCCACGGCGTTACTGTGCGAAAGAAAACAATAGAAGTTAGGAAGACATCATATAACGATTGACATTGCATTTAATTCTTCCAAAATCTATTTTCCGGGAAACATAGAAGAGAGTTTCACAAGCGACAATTGTGATAAAACAAAATTCAAACTCATATCTTACGGTTACATCTTGCCAATTCATATACATACACACACACACACATACATACATACATATATATATATATATATATATATATATATATATATATATATATATATATATATGTATGTATGTATGTATATATATATATACGAAAATTTCTCCGATTTAACCAGTAGAGAAGACAATATTTATGAATGAAAAAGACCATCATCATCTGATCAGTTTCTACTCAAACCACTCTTCAAAAATTAAATCTGGAATTATTATAGGCTTCTATCTAAGAGCATTAAGAGTCTGTAGTCACCAAAATTTATTTAACGAAGAAACATACATAGAAAACACATTACAAAACCTACAATATCCATATCATTTCATCCACAACGCAAGAAGAAAGGCATACAAAATATACAAACGAAACAAAACTAATAACATAATCCGCAATAGTAAATCATATGAAAACAGATACATAATACTACCGACCAATTGTGTCACGTCCACTATCCAGAATAACCTATCCCATCTAAATAATCTTGAAATAGTCACAAACAATTCCAAAACCATTATGGATATACTAAGACCTTCAAACAATAATAGCAATAATATTTCTGAAGCAGGCATTTATAAAATAAATTGCCAGAACTGTTCCTCCCAATATATTGGAGAAACAAGTAGAAGTTTGAAAAAAACGCATTTATAAGAACAAAAGAGACCTCACAAAAAACATCTTAACTAATACACTAGTCATAAATCGAAATAAATTCAACCATAATTTTGATTTTAAAAATGCTACACTCATAAAAAAAGAAAATAACTCACTCAGAAGGAAAATTCTGGAGAGTGCCGCCATAGAAAATTATCCAAATATTAATCTACGCCCAGGTTTTTTTCCCCATTTCACCTTTCTTAACAAAATCAATGCTCTTACAAACAAATATCCACAACAGATTCATAAAATCAAAAGAAAATGGTTGAATACATCAACCCAGATATAATGACAATATTCTTCACACGTGACAAATACTGGCGTTATTATCAGTTAAAAATATGAAAATAGCGTCTCTCTACATTCCAGTTGCTAGGTACATTCTCTTTTTGTTTTTATTAGTTACTTTGTTCAATTCATTTCATTTTCGTATTTTGCTTTGATAAAGTCCACATTGGACGAAACGCGTCAGCAATTACCAGTTTTCCTATTTATTCATATATATATATATATATATATATATATATATATATATATATATATGCTTGTGTGTGTGTCTATGTGTATGTGCGTTCGTCTTTATGTAAATATCTTATCATTACATATATATATATATATATATATATATATATATATATATATATATATATGAAGAAATATAGTCTTAAGGTGTGCTATATTTATGGGATAAAGTGTTCAATATCAGATACAGATGGAGCATGTGTAAATATAAAAGTGAACATAAAAGTCAACACTTATAGGGGACAGGCTGTTTCATGCTAGACAAAATCGGCAAGCCACGAGTGTTGTTTTTTTTTTCTCGGCTATTTGTATATACGGGCCGGAATAGGCCTAGCACGGTGGACGGATTAAAGGATTCGATTCGAAATTCAACTCAGCTGAAGAAGGCCGGAGCGTGAAATGGTCGAAACGTCGTGAATGTGACAGAAAAGACGAGGACAAAAGTCCGAACAATGTAAATAGTGTATGTGTGTGTATTTTTGTATATATATATATATATATATATATATATATATATATATATATATATATATATATATATATATATAAGTAGATAGATATGTAGATTTATAACTTCTTTTTTGAGTGAAAGGTTATGATATTTTCTGGTTAAAGAGTTTCATTTGATAAATGTACATAGATTGGCTTCACTACAAGTAAATTGCGAATACCTTTTACTGAAATAATGTATTTCGAAATTTTTCTTTGATGATCACATACTAAAAAGTTTTTTTTACGCCTTTGATGTCTTGTGCCACAAAACAAATTGTTTAAATAGACGAAACTTTTCCTTCTAATATTTGAATTAGCCATGATATGCGACCAGAAAAATCTGTGAAAATTTCGAATTACTTCTTTTACATGAATTCAAACTGTTCTCTCTCAAAAATCACATTTAAACAAGGTTTCAGGAAATAGTAATTTTTCATGATTTCATTCCAAGTAAGGCGATAATGTAGCTAAGACACAAGATATTAAAGTGGTATTCCCAACGTAGTATTAGATTGGTGCAAAAATAATGACGTAATAATGTCGTTTTTTGACGTAATTTTTAACGTCAAAAACGACATTATTACATCATTATTTTTGCACCAACCTAATATAAAAGATTCAATCTAATGAATATTTATCCTCTTACTATCTATTCCACTCAGTTTTCTGTTTTCCATTAAGTTGGTTACTCGATGTTTCACTCTTCCCCTATTGCCTTCTCTATATCCTGTGAATTTTTAATTCTACAATATAGGTCTCATTTTAACTATTTCTTTCTGATTGAACATACAATGGTTCATTTTGTTTCCACTTTCCTTCAACAATCCACGTATCCAATAGGCTCCGACCATTGTCTTCTCAACTTCCTTATGTGGAACTGCATCTCTATTGTCTCATGCCTTCTATTCATCTGTGACATAATTGTCCAGCATTTATAACGGTTCAGTGTCATATACTTGGTTGTAGCGAGAGTTGTTTCTTCCGAATACTTTTTTTAGGTTCTTGAAAGGCATTTTCTCTATTCAAATGGCCACTTATTTTCTATGTCGCATTTTCTGTGGTTTCTTTAACTCCTGACTTTATTCTGCTACTCTCTCTGTTGATGCAGGTAATGGACAGTGTATGATTTTGCGTATAATAAAGACTATAGGGCCTCACGTTATGTATTTCAGCCTGTGTTCAATTTCTCCTCTAGGCGCAAAAGAGTCGAAATGATTGCTTTGTAGAAAGGTAGATTTGAAACTTCTGAAATATTTTATGATCAAAGGTGCCGTGAAATGTTTAACACTTACAGGACACAATTAAAGAAATAGTAGGAGAGGTCGATTGATTCATTATTTACGTTTTATCACCCCTTTGCAGCTTATTTAAAGCCAGAAAATATTTTTAGTTTGGAATAATTTTTAGGGGAGATAATAATTATTTAGTCATACAAATCTTACTATTTAACCCATAGTCAAGAGAGAAAAGTTCGTTTTATACATTTTCTAATGCGTAAGGCAATACAACAAAGCCAACCGGAATTGGATCTCAGCTCTACGATTAACAATTTCTGAGCGATTATTTCTCACACCAATCGCACATCCAAGCTTACAGAATGAACCGTCACCCATCTAGGTAGTAACCAAACTCGACATTGGAAAGCGATTTTTCGAATGTGATGTTTCGATAAGCCCAATATCAGAAAGAATCAGCTGTTAGGGTCCCAGCTATGGGCAAAATAGTTAACCTCCAAACTGTCGTCAGAACTATGACAGTCTAAAAATAGGTTTCAATACTAGTAATGCATTTTGAAAAAAAAATACCAGCAATAAATATCTTGTCGGCATTAAATAACCTCTTGAGATGCCGTAAAACAAAAGAAAGCAATCTAGATCATCACCCACGTGTGAAAAATAAAACACTTTCTAATAGTAATTTTATTTTTTGGTTTTCACCCTTGCGGGTGAAGCTGAGTGTATTTCCATGGAACCGGTCAATTTTAAAGTTAGCATTGTTCTTTGCCCTGCCGTCTTCGTCTAAAAAAACAATTCAACTTCATTCAGCGACTTCTCTTTGGGCCACTCGTTCACGGATACCGATAACCATCGATCGAAAATGAATGTTCGGAATTCATTATTTTACGACAGGCCCAAGAGCTAAGCTGACTGATATCTCTAGAGGTTGCAAATGCGACCGGTAATGGTGTGAGCTATGTTTTCATAACTTTCAAGATAAGTAGTCACATAAATTTAACTATTTGGATAATGTACTAGTGGCCTATGGAAAACGTGCTGCAAAAAGACGAAATTGAATCTAAATAGTAAAAATTGTCTACCAGATAATTATAATATTAAGACGTAAGAAAAAATCGCCATAAACAAATGAAAGATGGCTGAACAGCAATTATTCCAAACTAAATGCAATACATGATCCAACATTAGTAATGAATACTACAATTTTGTTGGTGACGAAGAACAAAGAGAGATGTCTCTATCGATGAATAATGTGAAAAAATTGGAAAAAATATATGATTTAAGGAAAAGAAGAATAAATCACGTTATACATTAAAATCATTATGTTTACGGCCACATCACTTTGAAACACCCGTTAAACAAAATGAACTTAACATCTAGATGGGCGGCCACTTGGGTATATCACGTGCCGTTGACGTAATGAATAATAGATTGGAATTGTTATTCGTTTAGACGAATTTGAGTTCATTATATTGACTTCCGCGCAAATACACTTGAGAAATGTCTCAATACACCACACGTATATAGGTTAATTATTAAGATTTGTATCACTAAAACAATTATTATCTAAAACAAGAAAAAATCTTCCAATCTAAAAATATTCCTGGCTTTAAAAAGCAGTTTAAATCGAATCAAGTAACTAAAATTATAAAGACCAATTTGAAATTTGTAAGATATAATAAGGAAAGAAGGCACAGAGAATTTAACATTCGCAATACACATATCGAATTTGTGTGAATGAATGACAGAACAAGAACAAAAAGGGATAGTACTGGGTTAAATTTACTTTCAATAACAAAGGAAAGTTGTGGAGAGACATGATAACCATCGTCTTGAATGATTTTGTACATAAATGAAGGAAGTTTTGTGATGGACACGATAAGAGCAAAATACTAGATAGCATCTTCCAAAACTTCTGGAATCACCGGATTATATATCTTACTGTTCTTTCATTTTATTAATATATATATATATATATATATATATATATATATATATATATATATATATATATATATATACTCAAACTGAAGCCTGGACACGTTATAACTTTATCGTTTCATCTTATTCGTTTTGGTTGAGAGATATTAGAAGCCAAATAAGAAAAAATCCTTGTTTAGAATTTTATATTGATAACGTCGTCAGAGTTGATGAATTAGATAGTTATAAAAAGCGAGCAATCTTTTGAAAGATTTATTAAAGTAATATATGAAATAAATATCAGCGTTGTATTAAAAAATCAACGCAGATATTTTCGGATATAACACGCTTTGTCCAAAATTCAAACTCACCGGGTGCATTGGGTAAATTGCCGCCATTTTCACTTGCACCTTGTTTTCATTTTCTCAAACACACAGTATAGTAGGGTCAGTTGGACGCTCTCTGTGAGAAAAAGAGCACCATGTCGCAATTCACTCCGCCAGAAATTTGGAAACGGCATGCAACAGAAATGAAAAAGAAAAACAGATAAAGAAATGTTTTTCTTAATTACTTCATATATATATATATATATATATATATATATATATATATATATATATATATATATATATATATATATATATATGATATTTGTAAAAGGGCACTAGGAATAATGTAAGAAAGCAATTTACATTAAAGGATATAAACTCCTATATTTTACGGTCAATACGTGAAGCAAAAGTAAGATGGGCCTACGAATAAATCTTACTAAATTCAGTTGATACGAAAAAATTCTTTCTCAATTCTGTACAAAAAAGTTTCCAAATAAAATAGCTAGTTTCTGGAACGTTAGTGGATAGAGCAAGTCACGTGATCTGCTTTCTACGCCGTACGCTCTGTTGAACTCGAAATGAGCTGGAAATGAGTCAGGGTCAGGTTACTAAGTATATTCCCGAACAAAACTCAGGATTAAGTGAACCGACCATCCGCTCGCCATAAGTCATAAAAAGCGCTTGCCGTTAACAGTGAAAAGCAGTCGGTGTAATATAGTCGGTGAAGTACAGACGGCGAAGCACACCATGCCTCGAAAAACAGATCAGATACATGTTACCATGACAACGTGCCAGTCAGCGAGTATTTTCCTAGAAACCACGGCGAAAGTTAGTCTTGTCTCTCCTCTCTTTGTTCATTGGGTTTTAAAATCACTGCTATCGCAAGCAGTCAGAAGTCGCACGCATGATTCATTAGCGTGTACTTCATGCACATACACATACTGGCGTACTATACCACCTGATTTCCTCACTTTTAATTAAAAAAAACCTTCGAAACTTCCCAGACTCAACTATTGATTTCTTCATGATCACGAGAAAGAACATTGATTCTTTATAAATAAATACATGTATCTGACTCTATAATTGCTACTGTCATATTTAAGTTGCTTCTTCGAAGATGATGGTCTCGTGTACCAAAATGAATATGTTCGGTTCTTATGTGCTGAGCTAATATAATGAAATAGGATGCATTAATTTTGCGGCTTATCCCCTTAATATGCGCAAGTGAATGGCACAGGCATATGTATGGATAATCACAATGCTTCACTTAATATGATAATTTATATTTGGTCGACCATAAATGTCATAGGAGTAAACAGAGGTTGCCCAAAAGTATATTTAGAGCTAGTTTTCTTTGTGTATAACTGCTGCCATATATTGGCAGGAGCTACCCAACTGTTATTATTCAGCATTGATCCACTAGTTTTCTGCATCCCTCTGGATGATGAATTATTTTCTACCTTGCATCATCTTTCCCACAGTCTTGCTGTTGATATCTGCCATGTAAAGAACAGTGTGACAGAGAACTCTTATTCCCTTCATATTCTATTGGTCAGATGTACATTCCACTCGAGAAGCTGCTTCGACACGAATTGCAGTATTTTGTGTAAGCGGCTCCTAAGAGAATGCCTCCCTCATTGCTACAATATTAACCTTTTCAAGTCTAGAATTAACAGTTATTTTCCCAAAATATTTGCATAAACTGTGCCTCTTACTCTGTAGCCCTCTAACTTGTGGGGATCTTGGAAACTGTTGAACATTATTGTAAATAAATTCCCATAATGGACTAAGATAATAAATTGCTTATATTGGATATGAAGTCTTGCAAAAATCCCTTTTTGATATTTGTCTTTGTATGGTTGACTTCGCCGGTATGTTATGAGATTATTCTTTTCTATCTATGTAAGACATTTCTAGAAAGAAGAAATAATTTGCAGGAAAATGACTATTTGAAGAACAAAAATGGTTTCTGGCTTGTAACATAATAGCGCGGATAAGGTCAAACTTGATCTCCGCGGACACAGGACGTCACTTTAAATAGGATTATATAATAGCCTTATAAATTGTCTTGAGGCTGTATTCATTTCCACTATACAGGTAGGTTTCTATATTTTCTATTTTGCTTATCCGTAAAATACGCTCAGTGCTCATCACGACTTCCTCTCCTTCCTAGTAATATTTGTTTCGTTACTAACCCTTCAGTCCTTTCTCTATCATCAATTTACAGATGCTTGTTATATAGATTTCTTGTTATCTGCCTCTATCCATATTACATTCAAAATTTCATATAAGTGTCAATTTGTCACTTTTCTAATAATATATCACAGGAATTTCCACTCTGTTTAAATGATTCAAATTGTATGTAGTCCATTTTTTCCGTTTTCATTAAAGCTTACTTGTTGAAGCTGTCAGTGTTTCCGTTACCATATTTATCCTCTTGATCTGTAGTGTAATCGTCCGGTATTATCTAACAGACTGGAGAATGCATATTGCATAGCATTTTGCGATATTTTCTTTGTTTGTAACGAATTTTCCCTGTTTTTTTTGTTTTTTTTTAACTACTTTCTTTACCTTTTTGAAGGCAGCTTTCTCTATTCCAAATCGCATTCAATTTTCGGTCTCATATTTTTCACTCTTCTGTTAAAATGCTTCACAGATAATTAAATTTTGTATACTTGTATCTGACACCTGAAAGTCGTAGCTTGCATTTTGACCTTTTTCTCTTTTCTGTAAACTGTGTATTTTTTCTTTCAAAAAGTGGTGCTTTCCCTTAGCACCTTGTCTATGAGTTCGGGCAATTTTACCATTTGAATTTACGCAACTTCAATTCTCTGTGACATTTTGATATGTCATGACTTAATAAGACACCAGTATAATCTCACAAGATGGCTAACCTGAACTGACTTCTATTTGCTTCACAATTTAATTCTCATTCTGATGCCTTGTCTCTTTGTGACTTAGGATATTACGATTTTCCAAAGTTTTGGCATTTTTTTAATCTATGAATAGCCGAGACTTCAGTGGAAAGATAGAAAAATCGTTTGAAATTGCATTCTCAATGCTTTTGACAAATCTATCCTAATCTTTAACCCATAGGTGGAGAAAGGATAGGAGAGAGATTCATGACGTCCCCAAAATGAGGTGCGAAAGTAAACGCACGAGCTATTGTCATCCCGATTCCCTTTTCGAGGTTTTTTACTCTCTCATGTGCCGTGTCCCTTAAGGACGTTGGCGATTATAATTTTGTGTCCTTTTGTCGCTCTTACTAGCTTTTGTCTTTTAGCCATCTTTCTCAAATACTTGTCCAACATCCCCTTTTTCGCTCCTCTCGGCAGGTTATGGGCTGTTTTCCTCTTTCTCTCTGATCTTCAATTTGTCCTGCAAGATTCAAATTTCTAAACTCTTTTTCCTCATTATTGTCCCTAGAAATTCAACTATTTTTTTTGTTCCAGATGGTAAACAAAGTGTCCTTTTGGTTGCCATTGTCACTAGAAATTCCTCGTTGCTTACATGTTTGGTCCATGGTATCCTCAGCATCTTTCTGTAGAATCACATTTCCGTTGCTTCAAGTCTCTTCTTCATCAGTGAGAAGATTATCAAACATTCTCTGCCATAAAGGAGGACAGCTATCACATAATATTCTCACCATCTTTTTGCGGAATCATATTTCTGTTGCGTCAAATTTCTTCATCTCTGAGGAGATTGTCCAGCATTCACTGCCATCTAGAAGGATCAATATCGCATAGTTTTCTTGGCATTTTTCTGTACAATCATATTTCTGATGCTTCAACTCTCTTCTTCATCACTGAAGAGATTATTCAGGATTCACTGTCATACTGTTGGACATATATTACATCAAATTTCAGTATTTTTCTTTTCAAAAACCTTATTGATTTTACTTGAAATATATGTACTTTAATTTCCTTTACTTGAAATTTATGTACTTTAAATCTTTTTACTTGAAATCCATGCACTTTAATTCTCTTTACTCGAAATATATGTATTTTAATTCTATTTACTTGTATATATATATATATATATATATATATATATATATATATATATATTAATCTATGTACTTTAGTGTTGTGCACTTGAAATTTATATTTAACTTAATTGGTGCATTTGAAAATTATGTACTTCAATCTGTGCACTTCAATCTACATAATTCAATCTCTGTACTACAGCTGATGTAGTTAATATATGTACTTTTATATTTGTACATAATTCTATGTACTTCAATTATATTTATTTTATATTTATGTTCTTTAATCTATCTAATTCCATGTTTTGTACTTGAAGTCTTTGCATTTTAATCTATGTAATTCTATGTTGCTCACTCGAAATATATGTACTTTAACTGGCGTACTTAATGCTCTTTAATGTATGCACTAGAATGTCGTATAGTGTAAAATTATATCAACGCCAGGAATGACGTCACTTCTTTTTTTGGCACCTGGAAATATTCTTTTCAGGGGGATACGTTTTTATTAAAAATAATGTAAATAATCACTTATTGTTCTATTGTCCAAGGAAAAATGTGTATCGGTGTTCGTTGGAAGTTGCGCATTTGTTTCAAATAGTATAACGATGTCAGCTGTCAAGGAAACTTATATTTGAAAATGTTGTGTCATAAGGACACTAGAAAAAGCAGCCGTAATATGTTATACGCCACTGCTGTTCACATCAGTGAACGATTTCTGGACTGTTCACTCGATCGTCTTGCATCAAACGCAAAAGAAAAAAAAAGCGCCACAAATCTAATAAAAAAGAAAAGTAAAGACAAGGTCGCTCTTTAGTGTTTGATATTTAGTGTGTAAAACACTTAATACTTTACGATTACTTGTCGGTTTTACTGTCATCATTTGCTTACAGGCGCTGATAATATGTATGATCACTTTTCATATACTGAATAAAATAATCACTGGGTCAAATTAAATCTGTTATACTACTACTGCTTTGTTTATTGTCCAATCAAATAATCTAAGTCGTAATGTTTTTGGGCGTCGTAGCTGTGAGAGTTGAATACAATTCGCGTAGAAACGTACTTTTCTTAAGTTCTTTGTGTTATTACATTGTAAAAACAATTATAATAAAACCAAAAACATTAACAAATAACATCATAAGTTTTCATTTAAAAACTAGTAATGAAATAAGGAGACTGCAAATGCTTAATAAGGTTGAATAAAACTAGAATATTAAAATTTTAATCAAAATGATTCACATTGACACAACGCAAATGTAGTGTAAAATCTATTTACTCAAACTCACCACTTTGGTTATACGCTTCTGTCTCCCGTATTTCAAGTCTCTTCTTCATCTGTGAAGAGTTTGTCTAGCATCCACTGTCATATAGGAACAACAGGTAAGTACTCTTTCCTTTTCTCTGACATTATTTTGCTGTTCCTTAATTCTTTGCTTAATATTTGATACCCATCAATTTCAGTCGTCTGTTAAAAGCCAGATATTTAAATTGTCTCAGATGTTTGATTTTCGTATTTCCAATTTTTATATTTGGCTGACATTTTGCTGATAACCAGTCACACTGTCTTTCTTTTTGCTTCCCTGTTTTACCTTCTGTAGGTTTTCTTTAAATGATCTTCACCTTCTGTCTGTAGAAATTCTTCTGGGAACAACATTTATAATGTGTTATTACTAGTGGAAATCTTTCAGCTAACGGTCATCGTTAATAATATGAAGTACAAAAAATAAATGAATAATACTATAAGAAAATGTTACATCCAAAAACCTTGAACAATAAAATAGTGAAAACTAGTCAAAAAAATTGATAATAGAGAACATTCTTTTAAGAAAGCAAAAACATTAAAATTCGTAATAAAATTAATTTTATAAGAGACACATCTGATAAGGTATGCCTTTATGTATGCTGGTCATTGGTTCCAAAATATGGACACCAACTTGTAACTAATTGGTACTAGCATGTGCCTGGCGGAACAATTGGTTGGAAATCCTACAGTATAATGTGACAATGCGTACGGTCAAATCACGTTGAAACACCCGCTCTTGTCCGATCACCGAAGTTAACAAACTTTCAACCTGGTCAATATCTAGATGTTGCTGTAAGCTTGGATGTGCAGCAAGGATTAACCGCTATATCTTCCACTCCTATCTGCACATATTACCTCCTAAGATAGAGCTCTAAATCGTTAATGGGTGAACTTTAGTCTCTCTCTCTCTCTCTCTCTATATATATATATATATATATATATATATATATATATATATATATATATATATATATATATATATATATATATATATATATATATATATATATATATATATTTATATATATATCAGTTTTTAAATGGTATAATCCAAAGAGCGCACAATTTAAGAAAGAGAGCAATATAAAAATAATCAGTAGAGACAATCCATAATAGTCCGTATCTTGAATATATACAAATATTAATCTCTTTCTTTTCTTTTCCTCTCTCACATTCTCCTTGTCTCTCCCTCACCTCTCATCCTCACTCTTTCTCTATTGCTTTCTCCTTCCCCCCACAATTTTTTTTAAAACCTTATATTTTTATTTCTTCCTCTTTTAATATATTTTTCTCTATCCTTTTTTACTTTCTTTCCCTTTTCTTTTTGTCTAGAAAAATTGACTATAATAAAAAAAACAAAAAACAAAAAAAACAAAAAACAAAACAAACTTCGGTCTGAAGAGATGAATATTTGTACATATATTCATGAAATAAATTATAATCTAATGGAATTTTAAGGATAGGCTGTACTCATATATATATATATATATATATATATATATATATATATATATATATATATATATATATAGATAGATCAACCAAGAATTAAATTCGCTGATCGATTAATGCCGAATGTTTACTTATGAAGAGACTAACTTTATTAAACTTGTACAAACAAATAACGTTACCGGGTTAGTGACATTTTGTCCTAATCTTGGGTAGACGCCATTTTCTCATTTTGTGGGCTATGCCTCTGGTCCACTTGTTATTTCTGACTTTGACCTCTGACCTCGAATTTATATCTATATTTCCGGTGATTTTTATCTATTGACCCTTGGCAAAACAACTATTTCACCGAAAATGTCATATGTGGATAAACATTATCTCTTGTAGACAAATTAACTTGTCAACAAACATTTGCGACAGGGTGAAGAGAGCGCTAGGTAATCTGACTTTGCAGCTGTTCAGGCTCAACGTATATATATATATATATATCTGCATGTTTGTTTATGCGCTGAGAATTGGGTAGGAAGGGATTAAAGAGATTAGGGCTTTCATTTCCTCTTTGACTTACTCCTGTTCTAGTTTGAAACAATTCGATATATACGTCTTCACCAGAAGACAGTGTGCCGTTATTATTTCTCTATAAATCTATATATTCAGTGGAGACAGTGTTGGAAAGTCGGTTTTTATTAGCTGAGAATATGATGTCTCACTTGGTGTGGTCATAATAAAAAAAAATTATACGGAAATGAATCCAACTGAGACTTGATTGATAAGGCAGATCACTAACACAACAACAGGCATTGTAGGCCAGATAAATAATAAAAGTGCTATTCAAAGGATGCCATGATTGATAGATAAGTAAATAATCCAATCGTATAACACAAATGTACTGGAACAATTTACCCATGTGGAAAAGATAAAAGGTTCAGTTCAAAATTCCATCAAATATCACTTTAAGAAGGCCGGTGCGTACAATGGCCGAAACATCTTGAATGTAGGAATAAATAAAACACCCTGAAAAATGTAAATCGTATAAATAGTTATAATTTCACATCTTCAAAATATAGACAGAACATAAAAATCTCTTGAAAATTAATACATGTCCCAAATATTTATTTCGAAGAAAAATATTAAATTTAAGGATTAATTAATTAGATTCTCTAAAAATATTACTTATTTTTTGCTTGAATATAGCAAAATATACGTTCTCCCTAGTAGGATATGTCATCACTTGCCAACACGTTTAAATGTCAAACAATTGTAATTTTACAAACCTGATCCTACTTTGCTAAAATTCCGCAGAAAATAAATTAAATACGGAAGACCAAACCTACCTTAATAAAAAAAAATGTTTTTTTGCAGAAGAAAGAAAATCAGCTTATGACTATTTAAACTTTATGAAACTTTGAATAACCAATTTTGAATATTTTACACTATCAAATGGAATATATAAAATAAAAATAAGGAAAAAAGATTAAAAAATAGTTAAAGAAGACTTTTATTTTTATTGGAATTAGTGGAATTAGAACGACCTATCCCCCCTGGACAAAGAAAGAGATCGGTTCGGTAATTCTAACAAGTATTACCTGAAGAAAGCCGGATATCCAGCAGCTGAAACGTCATCAATGTGACAATAAAGACAATGAGAACAGTCCAAACAATGTAAATCGTGTAAATAGTTACAAAACCTCATCTTAGTAATATAGACAAACAAAAATATAAATTAGATGCTTTCTTTATTTGTACCGCGTATCCGTTCACAACGTGGGTGATCACAGCTCTCGAAACATTTTATCCTTTTTATCTCTTAATAATGTTTGGCTTTTCACTATCACTCTGCAATCCGAAGAATGCTAAATAATCTGACCTTGCAACCCGTTCCTGTTCGTTGGTTAGGTTACTCCATACTCCCCACTCTCTTTCTCTCTCTCTCTCTCTCTCACTCTCTCTCTCTCTCTCTCTCTTGCCTTCAATATACTTTCTGAGTTTCAAATTCTCCATGTTCTCTTTCCACATTATGTGTCCTAGAAATTTCTCATTCTTTCATTTTTGTTTCGATTTTCCTTAAATCTTCCCCGTTGCGCACACATTTCGTCCATGGTATTTTCAGCATCTTTCTGTAAAACGACATCTCGATTGCCATAAATCACTTCATCATCGGTGCACTGAATGTCATATAGGATGACCTATAACACATAGCAATTAAGCACGTTTTCCTTTGTTTCTGTTTCTTAATAATTTGCTTCGATTTTTGAAGATATCTTTCACCGTTCCAATGCACCTTTCGATTTTAGCGTCACATTTTTGTTCTCTGTTAAAACACTTCTCTCGTATCTAAAATGTTTGTACTTGTTTGATTTTTGTATATCCTTCGGCTGTTCCTCTTGTCGACAGCTACACATTCTCACTCTATAATTGATAGTACAATGTGAAATCAATTCATATCGTTTCAAAATAATGAGATTTGACTGATAAGGAAGCTCTAGTTATTTGATTCTAATCATTAAGCAAGAAACTGCTCAATCAAACAGAGAAATGGTAGTCTTCGATTTACCTTAATGAACCACTGATCGGACATATGTATTATTATCTTTTAGCACGTCCATTATAACATCAATAAATGTTTAACGATCGTTCAGGCCTTGTTAGCATGTTGTTTTTACTATTAAGTAACTATTTGTCGAACGTGATTCACCCATCACTGAACGGAATTGTCAATAAGATCTGAACTTTCTCTGTTTTTGTGTTTCCCCTGCAAAATATTCCAAACGTTTACTGATGATTTACTTTTGTTTATATTTCAATTGATTTTTCTCGAATTGGTTTTCGTTTAAATAACGTTTGTTTTTCAAGCGAAAAAAAACACAAGTATTAACACATGAAAATCTCATTTAGCAGGGATTAAAAACATGAATGTTTTATTAACATGTGAGATATCTCAATGAAACATGCACAATAAATAATTTACAACAGAAATTAGGGAATTTACTTCTAACGCGCAGTAAATATAAAAAGATTTAAAGTTAGAAAAAATAGGTGAGGATTTATTGCGAAACGAAATTTTTATCTCGTAATACCGCTTATATTGAAGATAGAAATTTTATTTATCTTGTAAGATTTCATCGCATTTTGTCTCCTCCCTATTTTCCGTATATTTGCTTCTATTTATCCTGGTATCGTCGTCGGATTTGTTTCTGGTATTCAAGAGTTTTTCTTTCTTTTCTGATCGCTTCTCTTATGATGTTTTGATGAGTAAGTAGATCAATTCCTGCATGGGAGAGCCAGTGGAGGACGAGGTTCATTTTGTCGAGCCTTTCTCTCATATCGTTTGACTTCTTCCCTTTTTGTTCTGGTGGTTTCATTTTTTTATTCCGGTGATAATGGAACATCGCCATATAGCACAGTATTTACATATGTTTCAAACGATTCAGGCACGAAGTCTGAAGGATTTCAGTGCTGTTTTTGAGATAGTCTTTGTCTGAAGAATGAACCTTTACATTAAATCATTAATTAATTATTATAAACAAGGTTCGTTGTCAAGTTTTTTGAATTCTCATATACTTGTATTTTGATTGGTCATTCCAGCTTATGTAACAGCGTTTCCCCTGGCGAGGTGTGTTTGATTGATTTGAACCTTTTAAAACGCTTTATTCGGCATTTAACATCATCACTTCATAAGACACCAGAATGGTTGAAACAAAATGGCTATTTTTGTAGTAATTTTATAACATATTTATGTTATCATTTTCGAATAAATAATTATATTTACTCTACTCTGTGTTGAGTGCATTTTTAAGAATAATATTTTTGGGTTATTGGAATTTATTCTGTATGCACCAATCCTATACTTGAGTATATATATATATATATATATATATATATATATATATATATATATATATATATATATATATATATATATGTAATTATTTATTTAAAAATATGATTCCAACACGCTACATAAGAGGTCTGATGTTTCAAAACAAGAGCTGAAAACTTCAATATAATTATTTGAATTAAAGTAAGCTCTGTTCCATCTTCAAGCGAAATTTTTTTGGGAATAACTTATTTCTGAAATTTACGTGCTTTAATAGCATATTCATAATTGAAATCAAAATTTCCATGGTAACAGCCAGGGCGAATTGTTTAAATAGGTAGGGGTGTTGGGTGTTAATAATTTGTATCAGTATAGAGTTACTTTCATAGATGTCAAGTCAGGGTAAGGTGGAGGTATTTATGCTCTACTTTTGTATCGAGCACTATTTTTTAAAAAAAATAACAAAAATACTTTGGATTATTTACCTAACCAGTTCTTTCTTATTTTCTATATATTTTCACACACACACACACACACATATATATATATATATATATATATATATATATATAAATAAAGAATGGATATGATTTTATTTATTAATCTGATATGCTTTTCTAACTTTAATTTTTATTTTAGTTATTTACATTCAAGCAGTATTTTATTTCGATTACCGACTTGAATATTCGAGACATTTCATTAAAGCAACATGCACCCTCCGGTAGGATTCGAACATGCGTACCTCTTTGCTTATGACCAGTATGCAGGCTTGCTCAATCACGAGTTGGTTGATTTACGTCCGATCTGACCACTGTTCATCCTGCAGTAATCAGAACAGACAGTTTTTACACCTTTTTTTTTGTCCCCATAAAAGAGAAACTTTTAAATCGTCAACTAAATAAAATAGAAACATGAAACATAATAATTTGTTTAGCTTCTGAAATTCCTCTTTTGCTCTCCCATTGTTCCATTGTCACATGTTTCCGTTCTCAGATAAAAAAAATAAAATCCCAGATATTTAAACTTCTGTACTTGCTTTGATGTTGACGTATACAATTCATAGTTTTTATTTTGTGCTTTTTCTTTAGCTATCTTTTTTACTACACGCTGATCGAAATATCCACATCATTTAGTATTTTAAATCATCACTAAATTTTTGTTGAAATTTGGAATCATTATTCTTTCGTTTCGCAAACCAATCGATGAAATTCGAATAAGCTGATTTGTTTGGAAAAATGATTTGACAAATAACCTACTTTGCGGTCTAATATTTTCTTTAATTTAATTTTATAGGACTTCATCGTAAATAATATTTTTTGAAGAAAAATTCTTTTTTCCCTTTTTAATAGCGAATGAAAAATTCTTGAGCATGCAACATAGAACTGGCTATGCATAAATATTTCTTTCTGTAGTCAAACTCCAAATTTTTGACGCGTTTGACATTTGCACCTTTGTATATTTGTATACCTGCTCCATTTTCTATCCCTACACGGACGATTTGCTGCAAATATGAATTCTGATTTGTGTATTCATTTTGATATTGATTCACTGAATGTTAAATGAGACAAAAGCAGTGTTGTGAGTTACCTGCCATTTTTCAGGGAGACAAAATTCCGCTGCAAAATTTCGTCTTTTCTTCAGTTGTTTTTGTGGTCGGCCTAACGGAATGAAAACGTCTCAATGTTTTTTTTGGGGGGGTGGGGGTGGGGTGTTGGTGGGGGTGGTGATTCAATGATGACGCATATGATATAGTTTGTCCGACATGCTTGATAGTATTCATTTATCTCTGGCATTCATTCTCATATTTGCTTGTAGATAACTATATATTCACCAGCTAACATAAAAAATGTCTTATGAGGTCCCAAGTTTCCTGTTATTGGACGGATATAGCCATGGTCTAATGCAACAAAAAGTTCAGTCGCTCTCCTTTAATAGTAAACTGAAATAATTTTTTTGGCTAAATTTCTAGTGTAAATTATTATTATTTGCATTTAGGACAATTCATACTAACATTTGGTTTAAATAATTTAACATTTCAGCAGTTGTGTTCTTCTTCAGGTGTTTTTCGCTATGTATGCTTTAATTATGTAAATATTCAGAAATATCTAAACTGACAGCTATATACAATCGCTCCATCTGGGGACATTCGCTCACTGCATAGTAATCGTGGTATAATAATGGTTGCAAAATAATTGTGAGTTTAAACCCGGACTTTATTGGAACTATTCAGATTAGTGAGAACAGAAATATCAATAAAGTAGAAATACTAGAAAAAATAACAAGGCAGTGTATCCTCCAGACATATATAGTAAAATTGGAAAAAGCTAATATATATCAAGTCATTTTTTTCGTTTCGTAATTCTTGAAGGTTATCCGATCCATAGATAATTTAAAAAGGCTGTAGAGCACAACGGCCGAATTGCATTGATAGCAGCAAAGATAAGGACATTAGAAACTGTAATGGCATATATAATTCATAATTTAGGAAACATTCCATGATTTATCATTTACGTTTTAACTATCTAAATATTCAGAAATGTCTAAAATGTCAATTGTATATAAACACTTTCTCAGATCAGCGACTGAGCACTGTAGCTTTTAGAACGGACAATATTCCACCGATCACTGTCGATTGGCGCTATATGATCCCAACCAAAATAATAGTAACAATATGAAAAAGCACTTGATTGAGGATTTTTTCGCAGTAGCAACAATTAAAATGTAATTTAAAGAAAATCAATCTTATAATCATGATCCTGTCGTTCTTTATGTGGCGTGTCCCCTATTTCTGTCATTTATAGCTCGTAAATTTTATCTTTCTGTTATTCTCTTAAGCCGTCTTCCGTCATCCGTTTACTCAAGCTCATTATGTTATGCATTATTTTCCCCTGCCCTCTCTTGCCTTCTATCTGTCCCGTGAGTATCAGATTTTTCAAATCCTTCCGTCTTATGACATGCCACAGAAATGTCAAGAGTCTATTCCTGATATTAAGTACATTACTTTTTATTTCCATTTCATTAAGAAATTCGTCGTTACTCGCATGTTCGATCCTCGATAACCTCAGCATCCTTGTGTAAAATCGCATTTCTGTTGCTTCAACTTTCTTGCTAATCTTTATGGAGATCATCCATTAATCACTGCCATACAGGAAGACAGATGTTACAGAACAATTTAGTACTTTTTTCCCTGTTTTCAGCGACATTTTCTCTTTTTTTCGCCTTTGAAATACTTAATTGGTTATCCCAAGACCCCATACGGATATTAGTGTCACTCTTTCTGTACACTTTTAAGACACTTCCGGAATATTTAAATTTCCGCACTTGATTGATTTTGGTATCTTCGATTTGCAATTCGCACCTTGAGTTAATCCTTTTGCTAACAGTCACGCATTCTGTCTTCTGGCAGTTGATCTTTAATCCTTTGTTTTCGCTTTCATTCACTATCTTCTGTAGGAGTGTTTTGTAGCTTTCTGTGTGTGCTATCAACACTGTGCCATTTGCATACCTTATTTGTTAAGGAGTTATTCCCAAACAAGTGAGGAGTGTCACTAGCACGCAATGAGTTATATAGAGTGAGAGTAAGAGTAAAGAGAAGTGTTTGGGCAAAGGATAAAGTGGACAGAGATCAAGGTCAATACATCTCAAGATGTCGATTGGCATTACATTTGAATATTTGAAGATTATAGTCATCAAGGAAACAAGAGTTGGAAGGGAGTTCCACTGAACGGGGTTCGGTGCGAAATAAGAAGCTGTCTGATTATGAGAGATGGCTACATTTAGTCGTTTCGACCGTGAAAGGGTGGGATCGAGATGCGAACCTAGTAGCACGCTTAAATTCCTGCAGTTTGGGAATAAATGAAAGTAGCTCGTCAGAGCAGTTGACATGAACGTACTTGTAGAAAAGGCAGAGGGAAGCCACGACACATCTGTGAGATAACGACTGCAGATGGGATGCAAGTTTAGGACCAACCACGTTACATATCCGTCTCTGGATTTTGTTGAGGACCTCGAGATGAACAGCGGACTTCCCAGACCATATATGGCAGCAGTATTCCATCCAAGGACGAATGGTTGATTTTTAGATTTGAAGAATAAACTCCGGCGAGAAGAAATTTCTGGCACTACACAGAGAACCAACTTTCCTTGTAGTAGATGAAGCTGTAGATTCAGGTCATTGTTCAGCGTGAGACCAAGCAGGTGCTATTGTGGGGTTGGGAAATATCCATCCATATGGGTGGTAGGGAGGGTACTCTTTGGTGGGTAACTGAGGGCAGTTTCGTTTTAGAGGCATTAAAGTTTACAAGCCATTTCCTCCTCCAGTCCACTTCTCGAGGACTATGGCTAAGTTAGTTTTTATCAACGATTCCGGATCTACAATTAAGATACGAGTAAATAGTAGTGTCGCGAACGTAGATGTCAACTTGGGAGTTGATGTCATCAAGAAGATCATTGATGAAGATCAGGAACAGTGTAGGACACAGGATAGAACCTTGGGGAACGCCAGCGTGAAAGGAACTGGAGAAGAACCCGTTTGGGACGACCTTCATTTCATGGTTTAACAAGAATGATTTACGCCAATCTCCCTGTAATGTTGTATCCCGGAAGTTTACGAAGATGTCCAGGGTACCAGACCTTAGTAAACACTTTAGAGATATCTAAAGCTACGGCTCGAGCTTCTCTGTTAATGTCAAGTGTTTGGTATATAAATTCAGTTAAGGTCACGAGCACGTCAGCTGTGGACCGGGCAAAGCGGAAATGGTATTGCTTGTCTGAGAGCAGATCATGCGATGTAAGGTGCTTGATCACTTCGGTGTTGATTAAAGCCTCGAAGACTTTGCCGAAGAGTGGTAGTAGTCTTATAGGGCGGTAGTTAGTCGGGTCAGAGGAGTAACCGGAGTTCGTGAAGATAGGGACAACAGATGAGGACTTCCAACAGGCTGGAAAGCACAAGTCAGTGAGACAATATTTATATAGTTTGGAGAGGACTGGTGACAGTTCTGGAGCACATTTCTTCAGACAACAGCTGGTATCCCCTAACCACTACTAGCATTATAGGGGCCTAATTTGAAGACGATGTCCATCGATAGGGTTATGTTTATGTCATTCAACAGAGCCCCAGTTCTGGAAGAAAAAAATAGGTGTAGGTACTCCAGATGAATCGAGAGTTGAATTCATTGGGAATTTCCAAGCAAAGAATTCAGCCTTATCAGATAATGAAGTCAGTACTTCAAATTGCTTGAATAGAGGAGGTATTGTGGATCTGCTGTTGTCGAGCACGCTCTTGACAATTATCTCTGGGACCAAAATTGCGTGATGCAATTCGTTGTTTCATTTTTCCAGCAAATAGTAGTTTTGCATCTTTGAGGATAGGCTTGCAGTCATTACGAGTAGAGACAAAGAGATGACACTTGCGATCAGACATGTCACTTCAGTACAGACGGAAAAAGTGATTTCTATTGGCAATAGCAGCTGAGCAAGCGGCTGTGAACTCAGGAGATGAGCGAGATTTAACTTTGCATTCTCTTACGGGGATGAAAGCTTCAATTCAAGCTTTAACCCAAGAGGAGTCCTCAAACGCATATTTTTGATCGGGGAGATTAAAAACCACATTCCAGGGAACATCGCGAAGAAAATTACGGAACGAGTCCCAGTCTGTGCGTTGATAACAGAAAATTATTATGTTAGTAGGAGATTCGTTGCTGGGGGAGCAGTAGAATGTGATGTTAGCAGACACTACGGCATGATCAGAATTGCCAAGAAAGCAGAGCTGCGTGGCATGACAGGAGTCGGAGATGGAAATAAAACAAAAATCGAGAAGAGAAGAGTTACTGTCAGGGTTACTGGCGAAAGGCGTAGGAAAGTCAACCACTTTTTTGAGTGATTGAGTGATTGTAAAATTAAGGGTCTGTATATCAGCGAGGACAGTCAGTGGTATGGTGCGCGCTAAAGACACCGAACATGAATATATGTACAAACAGAAATAGAGAGATGCGTCTTGTCTATATTATCGGACTGTCGAGTACAGCACAGCCTTGAGAGGAAGGGGAACAGTAGCAAAAGAAGTGATAGCTGACAGATTTGAGGAGAGATAGACGGAGATACATATATGGATGATCGAGAGATTGAAGAGAGAGTTCTCTAGCCAGTGGGAGATGGTCGCGGGCGTAAACTCCCAGGCCATGTATGCGGATTAGAGTTCTTTTCTAAAGAGAGTGGACAACCGGGGATCGAGAAATCAGAGGAGAGCATTGATGAGTTAAGGTTGGTCTCGCAGAGAGCTAGTATATCAGGAGACTATTCAAAGAGGAACGATTCCACACTACCTAATTTGAATCGAAAACCACGGATGTTAGAAACGGAAATGTTGAAAGGTTTAGGTGATTCTGTTAGAGCTAATTTAGGTTTATATTTATGATGATTTAAGCTCATTTTGAGTCATATTGATAGTGAAAAATCTAAAGTTATAGTAGCAGAAGGTCATCATATGCGATATATCATATATGGATAGAAAGGATCTGACGTAAAATGCAACATAAAGTCGCCTCTAGGTTGCCGACAAGAGGTAAGTTCAGACGACACCGTTCCATGCGCGACATGGCACAAGCACGCCGATGTTATGCAACCGTTGACAAGAGGAGCCACTCAAGACGCTAGGCAAGAGTTAGAGCTCCTAACAACCAGTCGAAAACAGAAACCAGAGAACTATCAACCCGATACCCTCAGGTTGAATAGACGTTGCCATAGACTGCACACATCACAAGAGATTCACGAGAGTACTATTACGGAGGCCAGAGATAAAGAAAAGAACCAGTAACCCCTTCCTAAACAGGAAACAAGGTATGAGCTTCTATACCTGTTCAAGAGAAAGGGGAATAGTATTGACCAGACGATAGTTTAACCTATCTGTTCCTATTACACACACACACACACACACACACAATAAAGCAAACAAATAAACAAACAAATAAGTAGAAGACAAGGAGTTAATGAAAAACGTGCGTGGCGCCCAGAGTTGAAACCTAAATACAAAGTTTCAACTTAGTTTAAGTGCCAGCTTAACACTTGTTGAATAAGAATAAGAACATTCCAGGTTCGTTACCTGGAAATCATATGACATCCATTTGCATGACTTAGAGAGAGAGTGAGAGAGAGAGAGAGTGGGAGAGAGAGAGAGTGGGAGAGAGAGAGAGAAAAAGAACCAATATTCAAAGTTTTTGAAAAGGGGGAAGGCTAAATTCGCTTCCATCAATAGAAAAAATAAAAAAAAAAAAAAAACGAAGAAAAAGTGGTAGAATGGATGTCATATCATCAAGAAATTGTAGCAACAATTAGAAAAAAAAAAAGAAAAAATAGAGGAAAATAGGATTAGGGGGTGAAATACAAAGATATACATACAATGAAGACGGGTAACGACATGTTTTTCAAGTGAGCTTAGTGGAACGAATGTAAGGCAAGGAATAAATATATATTTACCATCGGCAGTGACCTGGAAATCACATGACTTCCATTTTCATGACGAAAAAGATAGAGAAAGAAAAAAATTAAAAATTCAAAGAACTAATATTCAAAAATTTCGGATACGGTGAAAATTAAATTCACTTCCATTAATTATAAAAAATAAAAAATAAAACACATCCTTGTCTTACATCACTTTCTGTTTTTGCATCTCTTTTGAAGTCATTTTTTTTATTCGTATGTAAGTCGTTTGTTGCTAGCGTAGGTTCTAAGAAAATAGTAATAGGATGAATAATAAACGTTACTGCACTTTTACGTGAATAATTGCTTTTAGGGAAAGATTTTATACATTTAAACAGAAGGTAGCACTGTCTGTTTTGTCAAAGAATGCGAGAGTTTACTTATGAGAAAAGCCTTATTTTACCATTATTATTATTATTATTATTATTATTATTATTATTATTATTATTATTATTATTATTATTACTGTTTAGCGTATATCTGTGAGAAATGGTATCGTTAAGAAAGGAAACTGTCTCTTTTGTATCAATGATCTTTTTGTAGGCCATATAAATTTCGATATCTTCTAGGATTCTAAGTCTTGGACAGCATCCACCTTTTGTTTATAAATTGTTTCTTTAAAAGCCAGTAGTCATTGCTTGATGAGTTTTGCTATGTGGCTCATTAGGCTTGTTTGATGAATTTCACATTCGTTTAGAACTGGTTTCTTCGGCAGTGCTAAAACAGAAAAATGAAACTACTTAGGTCTCCGGTATTTCACCTCTGTCGTAGATTCCATTTATTATCTGTGTGATCTTGGCTATGGCGAAGACGTCTAAGGCCGATAGGATTTTTAATACAATTCCGCCTGTCCCTGCCGCTTTACTTCTGTTCAGTTTGACCAGTGCAGCTTCCACTTCAGTTTGTTTTAAATATTTCAGGTCCATCGGTATTTCTGTGTATTGCAAGTTGTTCTATTTCGCTGTGGAAGAGATCTCAGATATATTCATTCTATTAGTTCTCTATGCTGGACAATCTTCTCAAAAGTTAAGAAGAACCTTGAAACAAGAGAAATGTGGTTCTACAGAATTTTGCTGAGGGTACCATGAACCGAACATTTGAGCAACGACGATAGTTTAAGAGAAAATGGAAACTAAAAGTAAACTTATACCTAACATCAGGAAGAGGCAGTTGATATTTTTGGGGCAAGTAATGAGGAAGAAGGGCTTAGACAATCTGATTCTCACAGGACAGATTGAGGGAAGGAGGGAGAGAGATGAAAGCAGCGCGTAAATACTTGAGGGCCTAGAATAAATATAGGGTAGAACAGTTTTGGGGAGAAGTAACAAAAAATCTTACAAGGGACAGGAAGATGTGGGCGGCAATTATTGTCTATGTTCTCAAGAGACGCAGTACATAAAAAAAGTCATTGCTTTGTGACTCTGACATCGTTACACAATGTTCCAGAAGAGCAATGACATTAAGGTTCAAATTAATGTAATTCTTTATTTTCTGTCTGTTTCCAGGCCACTGTTTAATATTCCAAGCATTTCTATCGTTTTATCGTTATTTTCATTCCACAAAGTTTTCTGGTGTTATGTTCTTTAATATTCAATATTTTATAGCTGGAACTATAGCCGTAATCTACTGATTCACACCCAGCTTCTCACATCAGTTACTTACAAATGTCTGCGTTCATAGACAAGAAGTCA
Source organism: Acanthosepion lycidas (assembly GCA_963932145.1). NCBI lineage: Eukaryota > Metazoa > Mollusca > Cephalopoda > Sepiida > Sepiidae > Acanthosepion > Acanthosepion lycidas. The sequence continues at coordinate 64,494,373 of OZ010606.1, read as the reverse complement.
TATAAGAAAGTTACTAAAAACTTCTTGGCACTAGACGCTTCCCAGAAGCAGTATTATTATATCTAATTATGAAAAATCTAATTTTCCGAAGGGAGGTGTACCGATAATTTTTCGACAAAAAGTACGAAACCAATTTGAGATTGTTTACCTGATTTGAGAATAATTGCCTACATCTATAACTCTAGAATTTAAGAATGCACACAAAAATAATAAATATATATATTTCCAGCATAGTCACCTTTCTTTTTGACGTTATTAAATCAGTAGTGAATTTCAAGCACAAAAAACAAATATTATGCAATTAAACTTTAAGATTAAAGTACAATAAAAGCAACAAAACACAGAAAATCGTGGAGAGCCATGATCACCTAGGTCTTGAAAGGACACAACACATTTCTAAACATATTGGCTAATCCTACTCTATTCTGTTGGCATTTAAATTAATTCAATAAGAAAAAATGTCTTACGTCAATCTATATAGTTGCGCCTGGTCAGTTTTAACGCCTATGGGTCGACTATATTGGTTAATACAGACCAGACACCTAGTTCAAATCATAAAGTTTATGGCTTCAGCGAGACTCATCAGTATCTATTCATATGCCAGAAACTCTTTTCACATCATTATAGCTGAGGAATTGTAACAAAACAAAAAGAGGTTAATGAGAAAAAGATCGAATCGTACCCTTTACTCATGAAACACGAGACATCTACCGTAGATATATTTATTCTCCCATTTCTACTTCCTGTCTTATTAAAATTATTATATCCGTGATGTAATAACAACGTAGTTAATGAGCAATGTGGAATATCTGAAAGAAAAAAGGAATGATAAACATCATTTGTCGTTAGAGTGACTTTTATACTAGTAAGACCTACGCGAACTATGATATATATATATATATATATATATATATATATATATATATATATATATATATATATATATATATAATCTATCACATATTTCTACACAGCAAAGCAGAGTGTAAGGAGAAATAAAGAGGGTCTGACATATAACGTGCAAATACTCCTGTACCTTAAGAAGTCATGTTTACGACTCCAGTTTCAAACGGGCCGGGTTCATCTATGTCCCAAAGCTATGGCCACTTGCTGTTTTTAGGTTTTCGTTTGCATTGCCATGCACATTAAAATATCTAAATATGCAAGATATTTCACACAATAAAACTAATTATTAAGTTAATTATAAACCTAATAATTTTAACCTATCAGAAGTATTTTTAGCCAAAAACAGCTTCATATATATGTTAAAAAAAGCATAAAAGATATTTATAAATAACATGCAAGAAAATGTTTACATCTCAAAACACAACAATTGAACAATACAAAACCATAGAATATAAAGTAGAAGTAGTAGTAGTAGTGGTTATGGTGTTTTATTAAAAGAAGAAATATTTTTGACGATGACGCTCCACATCCATTTTCCTAAAAGGAAAAAAAAAGTGATCAAGTTCGTGATCTCAATTTGTCAAAGTCCTCTGCTGAACTCTTAGCATCCAGATTGAAGGGGGAAAAAAACTTCTTATCTGACAGTGCTCGCATTACCTTCTACCGCAACAGCCCTCAACAGTACCTCCTTTTTCCTCTGAAAAAAAGGATTTGGTGTACTGTACATATATTGCCCTTCTTCTGCACAAAATATGAACCCAAAGATTGGAGACTGACAGCAGCAAGCGCTCAATGAAAAGTGTTTCCTGCACAATGTCAACCAGTTTTCATCTATACCCATCGCACACTCGACTACAATGAATGAGAAATATGAAGCAGTGAATTATGTGCTGAAGAAAATTCATTGTGATCTACATGAATGGTTTCTTTTTGTTGAACCTTTTTGTTGGGACAACACCAAGTAACCCTGCTCTCTGTGAATTGTGGGATATTAGAGACACTGTGACGAACTATATGAAACAAGACTGGCATATTTAAGAGGAATTCATACGTTGCAGGAACAACGAACGTCATCAAAAATCCTCTGGTGGACAGAGACAGGGTACTATTCCCACCGCTGCACATCAAGCTCGCCATGATCGGACAGTTCACCAAAGGTCTGGACAAGAATGGTGGCTTACTTCATTTACTTGTTCCAGTCATTTCCAGGACTGACGATAAGAAGTTGAAAGCTGGCACCTTTGAGGGTCCTCAAATCCGTCAGCGAATCACAGTTTGAAAACAATGTACGAATAGGATCTGGAAACATGGGAGGCTTTTTTCTGGTCGTGAAGAAATTTATTAGCAATAACAAACCCAAGAACTATGCAGGACTTGTCATCAATACACTGAATGCTTTCAGAAACCTCGGATGCAACATAAGCATTATTATTTATTCTCACATATGAATCGGTTTCCAAAGAGTCAGGAATCGATGAGCGACGAACAGAAGGAGGGATTCCATCAGGACATGATATAGGGACGAAGCATCAAGGACGCTGAGATACAGTCATGATGAATGATTACTGCTGGATTTTGAATAGGGATTCCCCTACCGCTAATCATTCTAAGTATTCAAATGAACGGAGTTTCAAGCTCTGATTTTCGAACAATGATTATGTAACATGCAGTTTACATATACTTACATTTATTAATGTATACTATTCAATTTATTGTAATTGATGTCGGTAACAATTAATTTATTATGTTAGAAAACAAATTTTTCTCTTAAAACTTATTTCCTAAGAACAATATTAACAAAATTCAATCGATAATTCCATCAAAATATAATTGATTTGGTCAGAAGACCAGATTTTTAAAAACTCAACATAGCATTAACACATGAACTGATTGAGAGAAATGGATGTGATTTGAGATTCAGCGGTGAAAAAACATAACGTAAAAAAAAATATATTTTTTTGTTGCCCATTGTAATTGACAATGGATCATACAAGAAATGTAGTCAATTTAAGAATTTTACAAGCTGATTTACAACCAAGAATTTTAATATTTAAGTCATCATCATTAACATCGTCATAATTATTATTATTATCATCATCATCATCTGAAACATGGCTGCTTTGGTTCGTACGGTCGCTACACAGTTGAGCACCTAAAAAGGTTCCGCCATATGCTTTGTTTGCGCGCAAATTTCTGAAGCTCACATACTAAAACATAAAGGAAATACGAATAAAAAATATGTGGAATACAGAATGTAGAAATTCATCCAACCTAAAATTATTAATACTTGATGTAAAAGCAAGGGAAATAAAATGCAAAACAATCCTTGACAACAATTAATATTAATTGAGAATGAATTTCATGGAAAGGTCATTCACGAGGCGGAAAAGCAAGACAAAAGGACGGAGACACCAGTCAAAAATTAATAGTAATTCACAATACTTTATCTAAGAAAGAGAAAAAGAAATAACTGGTTATATTCAATGCCTCTAAAACCAGATTAGTTACATTTCATAACCGCCGACCAAACCCCGAATTACCACCAGTCACAATTAACAGATGTCCTCTCGAGGGGATACGGGACCTCAAAGTCAAACCCGACCACAAGTGAAACTCCTATATACGATGCCTCGCTAAAGATACAGGTAAAATGATCGGCTCTCTGTACTGCTCCCGTTAGTACCTGACACCTCATGCTATCATCTAGCTTCATAAGAGCCAGATCAGGGTATTGTTGCCATATTTCGATGGGAGTTGCCCAGAACTCACTTTCCAGTCTTGATAGAGTTCAAAAGCGTCTCCGAGCTCTTGTTAGAGAAGAATTATTTTCAACATTCCAACCAAACTCTCACAGATGAAATATGGCGCGTCTGTCACTGCTGTATCGCTACTATCATGGGATGTTTTCGGACGGAATACATTTCTTGGTTTCACCCAGTATAAGCTTTACGGCTAGGACACGGCAGGCTACTTACATAGTAGCAAACCACCCACATCGAAGAAAAGTAAATTCCACTCAGAAATCTGCCCTATGGAACAGAGTCCCAAGAGGCGTTTCCTCGATCACTACAATCTTAACCTGCACAAGTCTAGAGTCAACCGTTATCATTACCCTTATATCCATATAAACAATTTCCTAACGTGTCCTCACCAACGCGAGTGACTCTCGAGCATTATACAGAGTGAACCTTACTGTAAAGGAAAAAACATACTAGTAATCGTAAAAGCGAGGTGAATAAAAAGAAAAAAAAATGCTAGTAGGAAAATAATAATAAATGACAATGCTCATCAGAAAGATTAGACAAGGCGAATAAAATTTTGTATTAGGTTGGTGCAAAAATAATATCGGTTTTTGACGTTCAACTTCAAAAGAAAAACGACATTATTTTTGCACCAACCTAATAAAAAAGAAATGAAATAAAATAAAAGGAATATACATAAAAAATGAATAATAATTGAGAATTCTTCTAGGGTTGTTACATCGAGGTGATAATGCTAGAGAAAAAAAGAGGAAAGAAAGGCTAAAAATTAAAAATGAATGACACCCCTTCATATAAGAAATCCAAACCAAATTATACTTTTAAATTAAAGAAATAACTTCGAACAGGATTGTAATTAATGTCGCTTCCTAATCTTGTTCATGTATCGCAACTATATTTCATCTCAAGCTCCATTATTTATTTAGAATTTCTTAAGATTATTGTGAATGCCGAAAGTGAGTTTTGCAATCATGGAATAAATATAAAGTAATCTAAATAAGTGACAAAAAGTTTTGATAAATCGAAATGAAATGATCTCCTTTTTATATTCGTTGTCGTGCATTTACTTTCTGTATAAAGAAAGCAATTTGAATTCGTAATTCTGCTTCTGATTCCTATCATTCACTACACATTGTTTTAAAGTCAGTTTGGATTAACTTTTTAGTCCGATTACTGGATGATATAGGTCATAGGGAGCGTCAGTTTGGATTTAATCAATATAATCTCGGCAGAAGCACAGTGCTGACCCTTCTGCTTAAGACGCACAGTCTCTTAGAAAAGATTCGAATAAAAACATTGATACATGTGAAATTAACGTTTCCAACAATGAGCAGATCGGATAATAGAAAGGGCGAGGAATAGAATTTTTACTTGTAGGATTGATCGATCGATAGGAAATGAAACAGAAACGAAATTTAAATATGGTGTTTTGATCAAATTTTCGTTTGACTAAAAGACTGTCAGGCTGAAGGGCTTGTTACTATCGAATAGATTGATAGAAAAACATGGTAAATGTGAATAGATATTTTTTTACGAAATGCTGATTTGAAAACGTTATTCGATAGATGTTTTCCGACCAGAGTGATGGCCTTATATATCACAAAGACTTTAGAATATATGTATATGTATAATAAAAGCGCGTCCGTACACACACACAAACAATGCCACACACACGTTTAATCTTTGTACACTAAGGTCCAAAAAAGCAAAACAAAAAAAAAAAAAAACAAAAAACGAATCCCTGACATCTGGCCTCTTTAAACGTTTTGGCTTTCTGAATATGTCACCATTTACTTCTATACAGTAGCAGAGGATGATGTTGTAAACACTCTTCAGGGATGGAATCTCACGAAGGATTTGCACAATTATCAAGTCTTTTCTCTCAGATTATAGAAGGGTCACTTTGAATGGCCAGACTTCTGAAGCTCATGGCATCAATTTAGGAGTCGCTCAATACTTTCATTTAAGTCCTGCTTTTTACTTATTATTATTAACACTCTGCATTCTCAGACCATTAGTAAATATTATAAACACTTCCAAAACTCAAGATAATCAGGGCCTTGCAGTTGATCTCACTTTTGAGTTGAACAGCGTAGTGAGGAAAACATTGGCTTGTCATACTTCAAATCCCAAACTCGTATCGTCTCAGAATCTCTATTCACATCATCTGTTTTCTATGGTGAACATTCGCAATTTAAGTGAGTCTCTAGATATTCAACGTTTGTTGGATTTCATTTCAATCGCTTCAGGAAGTATCTGATTCCATCTTCTATATTTGATCTGGGCTGGATCTGCTCAACACTTTCTTCCTAGCCTTGATAGAGTTCATTTACGCGGTCCTGTGGTCTATAATCTTTCCCTATTCAGTAACCTCTTTCACAGAGATGTCGCAAATATTCAGATCAGATCCATTATCTTTTCAAATTTGGATATTTATATTTAAAACACGCCTTGCTATTCCTACAGAGCTGAATCATCGTCATTTCCCTTTTGTTCGGACAGCTTTTTCCAAAAACTTTATAGAACAGAATCCCGTGTTGATGCTTTCCTGAAAGCTACAATCTTAACCACTTCATATGAAGAGGTAATTC
>OZ010606.1:64365617-64485617 GCA_963932145.1 Acanthosepion lycidas | reverse complement strand
ATAAAACAAAGCAGGTCATAAACATTCGCGTCACTTGACAGGTGATGAATGACATATTAACGGATTCCGTGAGGATAATTTGTTCTACGGAAGGAGAAAAGTGAAATAATTTACATTTAAGTGAACAATTTATTTACCTTGTTATTTTTAAGGGAAACTTTCAGGGCTCTATTTTTTTTTATGTACTTAGCTCTCACCTATGCTTTATGGAAAATACATTATAAAGACATTAAAATAAGACTGTTAAGAGTGAGATTAAATTTCATATTTGATAAGAAAGGAATTTAATTAATTTATAGGTACCTTTCTTAGGAAATTTTATCAGAAGTTTACATAAAATACTATAATTTTACGTACATTTATTACATTTTACTGTGTTATTTGTATTTCCATTCATTTTAATATTAATTTTGATATTACATTTATGGAAAAATGTCATAACTGAGATTAATATAAAAATAAGATCATATAAATTTCAAAAGATCTTACTGATACTTGTAGGTAATCTTCTCAGTTGAAATTGAAAAATCAAATTTACTTCTCCACACGTGTTTCGCAAAAGTAAAGGCCTTAACAGCGAACAATGCTTAACTCAAATAAAGCAACTTAATTGTATTCTGGTTGGTCTTCCGTACTTTATAATTACATCCTGATTATAAAGACAAAATTATATTTCTTAATTACTGCGGATCTTCTTATTAGTCAAAATGATACAATTTACAACGCGCGAAAAAAAAGATCTATCTCATAAGGACACTTAGGAAACCCGATGCGGCTTTTAACTAATTTTATAATATTTTAACAACTTAAATGTAAAAATCTATTATAATTAAGAAATAACAAATACTTGTATTAAAAATTCATTTTTCACCGAAAAAGTTTTTTGCTTTTAGAAAATATTGTCCATATTCATAAAAACAACTAAAGGCAAATAAAACATTTGATATTAAATAATATCTTTGTTTTATTGAGTTTTTTTTGTTACACTTCAGAGATGATTTTTAAGGTAGGTGGGGTCCAATTAAAACCAAAAAGAACATGATTTGCATTCCTCATAGCCTTGTGCTTTTAACTATTGTAATCACTAAAACCGATGTGATCGAATTTCTAGCGTTTTCATAAAATTAGTTAGGGGGTGGGTAATAAATATAAAAAAATTATCTCAAGACTTGAATAAAAAAAAAACATATTTATAATAATTTCGACCATCTGTGAATAGGTCCTGAAAGTTTCATTAACATCCAACAATTATTTTTATTTTTGCGAAATTTTCCAAATTAATGTGTGCCATACCAAAAAATGTGCTAAAAATTGTATATGTTATTTTACTAGTTCCAGTGATACAAAAAGAAACAATTTTTTTAATCAAAATTTAGAATGTTCTAAAAAGAAGGAAACATTTTTTTAAATAATTTAAAAAAAATTATGTTTCGTTTAAATAACATAAGCATTTATAGGATAAAATTTTGTTTTCGGCAAGGTTGGCGTCTTTTTCTTCAAGCTATGCTCTTTTTTTAGCGATTTCTAAATAGAAAAGAAAATCGAAGACATGATAAAGATCATCGCATTTTAGCCCAGTAAAATTTTGCATATAACTTCTTAATCTATACTACAAAAATAATGGGATGTACGATGTATAGCGGCATATGATATTTGATAGTTCTTACAATTTTGACATTTTTTTCACACTTGATTTGAGCCTTAATATATAAAAGCAGACAACTTTTGTAAATTATTCGCTCAGACATGTCTGAAAGGGAATTTGCTGCCTCAATACACATATTGAACTTTCTTTGGATTGATGCTTCCATCGGAATATCACTACCAATTAGTATTCTATATATATATATATATATATATATATATATAGTTTATGAATTCATGGCGATTGATATATTCCAAATGGGGCGGCTAAATAAAGAGAGTGCTCAATGCAAATTTCCAAAAAGAAAATGTACGGCAATTTAAGATAAAATTTATTGGAATCCCCGACCTCTACGCTACCTCAGTTTCTACCAAATTATATGTCCGCCTGGCCGAGTGGGTAGAGCGTTCGCTTTCTGACAATGAGACAAGAGCTGATTTGTCAGGCAGGAGACTTCCTGAAGTTATCCGTCTAGAGGTGTACGATCACAGCGTGAGCATATTTGAATGGAAAGCGCCCGAAAACCATGCCACCTGAGTGAAATTGAGTAGGCGGCGAACTTGAGAAGCGTCGATAGCTGTGCTAGCAAGACGTCACAACTCATCGTGACGGAGGTCTAGTGTGTGCTGGCGTTGTTCTGATTGTTGATCATGCTAGATAACACTCTCATTCCCAGAAAATGTGAGTGAGTTGGCTCGGTGGATGTTGAACAAACACAAATGTGCCTGATCGAGCGTCTGTAATAGGGATTGACTAGGCGCCATAATAGAGGATATCCTCGAATACGAGTGGCCAGCTATTATAGCATTATATGCATCATTGATATATATATATATATATATATATATATATATATATATATATATATATATTTTAATAAAAACAGACTACGTCAAGGTTACATGTAATAAATTATTTCACCATAACCCCTTTAACAGGGCTCTGGATCATCAGATTTTACTTCCAAAAATTGAAATGAAAAATGAAAAGAAATTCACACATTTTTGACGGACCTCATCAAGTATACGTAAAATTAACGAAGTGAGGAAGTGAGGTGGGAAAGAGGATATGAATGTGTCATATGTAGCATTTCAAATTCTTATTTGTAATTTTTAACTCCAATGTGTCGGCTAGATGTTGTTCGAATTTATTGTGTCTAGTCTCAAGGTATAGATTGCTAAGAAGTGGAGGGGTGGAGACCGACTTTAAAGGAAGAAGATACACTACTTTAATGAGGACAGTTTTTCTTTCAAATTTTTTAGACGCTGTTAATTCGCATTACTTTAACGGGCATGTTTGGGAGGTTGAAGTTTTTTCTGTATCTAAATGTTTAAATAATCTACGAAGAAATTAATTTGAAATTCGGTGGTTTTTTGTTATTTTCTATGAAATAGTCGATTAGAAAAATTCACAGATAGTATATTGAAAGAGTAATCTATTTTATATTTAGTAATCTTATGAATTAATTTCAAATAGTCAATTAGAAAATAAAGACGGTCTCCACCCCTCCACTACTTAGCAATCTATATCTTGAGACTAGACACAATAAATTCAAACAACATCTAGCCGACACATTGGAGTTAAAAATTAAAAATAAGAATTTGAAATGCTACATATGACACATTCATATCCTCTTTCCAACCTCACTTCCTCACTTCGTTAATTTTACGTATACTTGATGTGGTCCGTCAAAAATGTGTGAATTTCTTTTCATTTTTCATTTTTCATTTCAATTTTTGGAAGTAAAGTCTGATGATCCAGAACCCTGTTAAAGGGGTTATGGTGAAATAATTTATTACATGGAACCTTAACGTGGTCTGTTTTTATTGAAACATATCTGCTCTGAATTTTACATTGAGCTCTCCGGATATCATCCACCTCGGGTCTACCCATACGGATTACCTAAGTTTGCATAAACTAACTATATATATATATATATATATATATATATATATATATATATATATATATATATATATATATATATATATACATATATATATATATATATATATATATATATATATATATATATATGGAGAGAGAGAGAGAGAGAGAGAGAGAGAGAGATTGTATTTGGGCAGGAGATCATTTTTCAAACATATATTTGAAATATAAGAGACAACGAATGTTTATTATGTTTGACCATGAGTTGTTCTAAGCTTCGAAATGTGGCTTTAGGTTTCTTAGAAAATAAAGATAAAAACTGTTCAATATTTGGATATTTTTTATGATGCTGTCCCTCAGTCTAAGCTGTCGGCTCACATGAGCCATCATCAGCGTGGTTATATTGACATTACAACAGAGATATTCTCTATCAAAAATGACACCCTGTTATGTTTACATAGAAATTTGCTATACGACGATAACGGTCGCGAAATAGCAGACGCTGGTCGTAAATTAGTCATGCGGTTCTATGACATCGTACATAACCACGTGAGAGAAAGAAATTTTATCAACAAAATCATGTGCGTAGATGTAATGTAAAATGTGAAAGTTTGGGATTGTAATTTTGTTGAGTGTGGATTGCTTTCTTTTAATGGCCTCCAATATTTTATGTTTCTTTTTAATGTATGTTTGAGTATCGTCTTGTTATCAACTAATATCGGAATAATATTATGTACATGGCTATGTTTTTCTAAGAAATTTTGTTTAATAAAACTAAGATCATAAATGTAGCAGGTAAGTCTACAACAGAAGCGCGGTCGCAGGAAAATTAATTATATATATATAGTTTGTGTATTATTACAATCTTTGATCAGGCACTTATTATGCTACACTACATTTCTTTTTGTTTATTCGTTTTTTGTAGAGGATTTAGTTGTGTGGTTGTATAGATGTGTAGACTATGAGGTCAATTGTTTTACATTTTTTATATTATATGATGAGCTTAACTCGTTTATTATTATTAATGAGTTTAAAATTATTACCTATTATGTTTTTGAGTGTTGTTTCATCGTGTTTTTAATTATTATACATTTGGTTACAAAAGTCTAAGTTAATAATATTATATTTATTTTGACGTACACTATTATGATTAAAATTATTATTAATATTATCAATTTTGTTAGTGGTATTATTAAGTTTATTGAGATAAGTTTTAACTTGTTGATCAATAACAGAATTACAGAATCTATTGTTAACGAGTGTTTGATGTTATGTAATTCTTTACATAATATAGTTTGTAATATATTAAGAAGACATGAGTTAATGCTTGTGGAGTTTCTATATAGAGTAGTAGTAAATTTGTGTGTGCTGAAATCAATAAATACATCAAGAAATAAAACATTATTATTAATATTAAGTTCTAGTGTAAATTTGAGGGCAGAGTGACTTTCAAATTGGTTTTTACGTTGTGTAATTTGATCAATATTTTGAGCTAAAATGAAAATGTCATCTATGTATATTACATATATAGGGAGTTTATTTGTGTTATTAAGTATTGTATTTTTTAAATGTGCCATACAATAATTAGAAAAAAAAAGCGGGGCTAAAAGAGATCCGATCGCAATACCGTCTATTTGAGTATAAATATTACCTAGGTCATGAAAAGTTACTTGAGTGGTACATGTTAATAACAATTCTTTTTAAATAGTGGGTTAATATTGATGGGTGGGGGAGAAGATTTACACATCACGGATAATGATGTCAACCGTTTCATGGACGGGACATTAGTAAATAAATTTTGTACATTCAAAGATGCGATTATTTGGTTGTTTGGTTTTACAGAATGAAGAATTTGTATAAATTCATTTGTAGAGCTAATATAATATGTACTTGGGTGATAGGGAGTAATTAATTTGTAAAAAGGTTTTTGAAATGTAATAAATCAAGGAACAGCATAATAAAGAAATATCCAAATGTATTTTACCTCTATAAGTTTTAATATTAGGTTGGTGCAACAATAATGACGTAATAATGTCGTTTTTTTGACGTATTTTTTAACGTCAAAAAACGACATTATTACGTCATTATTTTTGCACCGACCTAATAATTCATTGGTTTCTTAAAGAGCCTGTTTATTAATCAACTATAAAAGAGATTTATTAATTCACAGGGAATGTAGCTTGTCAAGTATCTTGTTAAATTACCTTTCATCTTTCCTAGGAAATGAAATCTTCTGGTGTACAATATTCTAGCCATTTACATCCGATGGTAATCGGCGTCTGGGAGCAGTCTACGATCCGCGGGTCATGATCCTTCGTGCAGCTGTTTTCGCTTCTCACCATATTTTCAACTCAGCCTAGGCTATTCCGATTGGTTGATCTGACTAAAAACAAACGCAACCCTTCAACTATCTCCTATACTTTCTTTCTTAATCTTTTTCTTTTTCTTCCTTTTCTCGTGAAAAGAAGGCCCATCTTGTCTTTAAATCTCAATAAATAGTCTACTCACCAATTATTTAATAACGACTGGTAAGATGCTGTGATTCGCATCGAAACACAATTGCATATGTGCAATGCTTTTGATATATTTTCATGTAATATACTAAAATAAATAATATTGCTCTACTTTGTATTGAGCCCTCTTTTAAAGAAAATGTTATGAACGTTGGAATTGTAACCTATTCATTCTCATTTTACATGAATATATATATATATATATATATATATATATATATATATATATATATATATGAGCAGCAATCCCATTTTTATGTATGTTTCTCCATTCAAGTAATGTTATTGTTTGCAGGTCTTCCTCTGGAAGTGATACTCTCTGAGTAAATTCAAATCTCTTTTTACTCTCTCAATGTTTGACTCTTTTATTAAGATATTGAAATGATTTCCATTACTTACAACTTGACCAGAAAAATATTCAACGAAAATCAGCTTCCCAACATACACACAATCTTAATACAACGTTCACCACCTCACCAAGAGAATATGACCTGCAATAAACCCCAATACCAAGTCTCTAGACATATCATCACTGTTAGTAGTTTAACATAAAACAACCTGATTTAAATTGTGATAGTTCAAATCTAGTATATTTGCTTTTCTGCCACAAGTGCCTACAAGGTAACTATGTGGGAGAAACGGGTACAGAATTCCATTCGATTTAACAACGATAAGAAACCCACCAGGGACAATTACAATAATTTCCCAGTCTAAAAACACTTCAATCTACAGCATCATAACGCAGATGACGACGGATGCGTGTTTTTGGCAACCTCATTCAACATCCGCGAGGGGAGACGTAGATCGAAGTTGAAATTTATTTTTAAAATCAATTCAAACATTAAACATTAAGATATTAAACAAGGATTTGGCTTTATTCAGAGAGTATAACTTCAACAGGGAGACCTCGAACCTACAACATTTCCCGAAAGAGTAAGTGCCACTTCTTTGTTTTTTCCTCACATCATTGAAAAAGAACACAGGCGTGTTCGAAAATATATCTCTTCGTACTTCATTTCAGTTAAAATGTTAATATGAATTAAATATGCATCATAAAGTGAATATTGGATTGGTGTATAATTATCAGGCGTTTTGGAGTCGAGTTGTTTGATAATAGAAATTGCTGTTTTGTTTACTTTTTTAAATGAAAAAAAATTATTTTCAGGTTATAAAAATGCGTGTCGATAATCATATTTGTCATATTATGCTTTACGACTTTTCGAAGTCATAAAGCATAAAGCAAGAATGGAAATCAGTGCAGTCATTTCACGATCTGAAAGAATTTTTTGGCTGATGAAAAATCAGCGAAAGTCGATGAAGGAAATGGTTTGCTCATTTCAAATCTAGCGACACTAGCTTGGACGATAAGCCAAGAAGAGGTTTACCATCTGATTTCGACGCCCATATACTTTTGACATCCGCGGAAGACGACGAAAGTTTGACAACTCAAATGCTGGCTGAAGATTTTCAGTTTCATCAAAAGGAATACCGAAAAACATGCACTGTATGAAGGCAATTTAGTGTGTTTGGTGGCACAGAAGAGCAATGCTTCATTGGGGGAATCATCTAAAACGGGATTTGTTATTTTGGTGGAATGACAACGATGAACATCAACACTGGCGAATTCCAGACAAAAACAGAAAAGCGGCAATTCAACATCAACAGCCATGTCTATCTGGCTCAACTTGACCGACTTCATGCTCCAATCGAGACGCAAAGACCGTGCAAAAAATATACATATCCTCTACCACCATGATAATGCGCGTCCACATGCTGAGTGTCGTATTGTCGAATCTATCGCCAATAAGGGTTGGGAACTCTTTCCACATCCGTCATATCTTCCCACAGACGCGCCTACGGACTACCAGTAGATCGCAGGGAAATTGGCAGGTTAACAATGTTTATCGATTTGGATTACTTGCTGGCAGTTGTCAAAGCATGGATTGCCTTCAAGAACCTTGACTTCTTTGCCCGTGGAATCGAGCGTCTTCCAAGCAAATGGGAAGCAGTTATTGAAGAAGATGGCGACTACGCTCAGGAATAATTATTTAAAAATGTTATTGGTGAATTGTTATCTTTCCTTTTTCATTATAAACATTGTTTAAAGCACTAACCCAATAATAAACAAATTAAAAAGGCACTCCCGCCCAAATAACCATTAGAATAAACTACCCACAATAGAACAGACTACCCACAATGCACCAATGATCCGTATATATAAATAATCGAGAAAAAACGCAGATGATGGGGCCTTGCATTTATTATGAATCAGTCTATCGCCTCTGAATGATGATTTCAATGTTAACTTTTATAATTACATAATCTCTACCGGTTATTATTGATGGATGGAGAGTGTTTAGATTATTTATGTTTTGATATTGAAACCTGTTTTCTAGTCCTGCCAGAGTCGATTAGTCAAGGATATATTTTATTGATAATATCAACCAAGGAAATTATGCCAACGTGCTGCACCATTGAGTTGTGGCCGAAAAACATACAAAGTCTTGATCCAAGCCTTTTGCGTGGAATTGAATTGACGAAACGTGTCTGAATCAGATGGATGGTTGTCGTAGTGAGTAGTCATAATTCTTTAATTAATGAGCAGATTCATTGTCTTTAGCCTCCTTTGGCAATCTATCTATTTTTTTTTTAAAGGAAATCCCCGTTCGTGTTACATGCTTTGGGCGATGATGTCCATTTCAATTTAAGTCTGATTTTCCGCAGTAGGTTGCCATTTATTTTGTAGTTAACTGACTGACCGCCAAAAATATAGGGCGCAGTCTGCCGTGATAATCATTCCCTCGTTTAAAGTAAGGAAGAAGAAACATAGTTTGCTTACAGGAATTTGCGCGTAAGTGAATGTAACGATCCTGACTGGATTTCGACTCAGCGAAATCACATTCCAAACCGTTATCCATTAAACACTAACGTACATGTTGGCAATCGATCTATACTCGTTAAAACCGTCCTCCTCCATTATCCTGACCTCTTTTGAGTAGGTGTAACCTTTAAAGCAAATCACAAAAAATTAATAAAAAAACTATGTCACGTAAGCTAAAAAAAACCTCAAACTTTGTAGAAATATATATTGTTACTAAGCAAGATCCTTACTGCATACGGATCTTTAACTTCAGTTAATGTATAGTCTTCATTCATTCAGTTAGTGCATTTTGCGTCGCTGTGAACATCCTTTAGCCCTATTTCTGTTGTAATTGTGTTTCATGGTGACATTCAAGGTAAAATATCCAGGTTTTAACGGTTTCTTTTGGACCGAGCATGTTATTCTACCCAGTGCCTCGTCTCAGAGGTTCGCCCACTGAGGCGCAACTCCTATGCACAGTCTGGCGACTGATCGATGGGAACATGACACAGGTGGGTTGGAGAAATATTTCTCCGATAGGGTCGGGAAAACTTCTGACTACCCTGACACAGTCTATCCGATAGGTCAATTCCGTTGACAGGGGTATGGCCGTCGCATTGCTCATGCAACTTCTTGGAGTCACTTGTGTGAGAGTTTAATATAGGTCATGGTTCACAAGTATATTTCCACATCCCAATTAATCTAACGAAAGCAGAGCCTCCATCACTTTCATGTAAAAGATACTACCACTGACGATTGAGATTCTAGACGATTATTTTCGCCGGAAGTCCATGTTCTTAGTTCTTTCTTCTTTTCTCCTTTTTTCCGTTTGAGTATTGGTTTGTTTATTTACAAGCTAAAACACCTAATGTTTGCCGGAGAAGTATAGCTTCTTATATTTATAAGATTACTATTAGTATTATATATATATATATATATATATATATATATATATATATATATATATATATATATATATATATATATATATATTGTTATGTAGTGGTTTCACAGTGGAGGCTTGTATTTTGTACTAAGTCGGTCCTAAATAGGTTCGACGTAAACAACGTTAGGAACTTGATATAATAGGTAATGACGCAGAGAAATCTAGTTGTGGTCGCTGACAATTTAATATCCGACTAACGGTCGTCCGACATCGGCTGACTCACCAACTCACTGAGCGACTGCCACTACTAGTCCTCCTTATTATAGGTCTATTAACTATAGAATAGATGTGTTCCAGTATATATATATATATATATATATATATATATATATATATATATATATATATATATATATATATGTGTGTGTGTGTGTGTGTGTGTGTTGGAGCAGAGAAAGAAACGCAATAATTTGATGAAAGATAAAAATACTTTAAAAAATATACCAGAGTTGAATTCGGATAAACATATAAACAGAACTATCAAGTCGAAAGCAAGAGCCTGTAAATACCAGATGAGAGTCAATTTGATAGAAATGAAGTAGCAATAAATAAAAACAAAAAAGCTGAATGAGAAGTGTTTAAAAGAAGCAATAATAATAATAATAATAATAATAATAATAATAATAATAATAATAAAGGTTGAAGTGGAAAGTAATAAAAAGACTACTACAGGTGTTCGCTTCTGGTGTGAAATACAAAGTTAATACACGAAACAGAATATCAGCCATAAACAATTTGGCTATCTTTGTGGTGAAATATAGTTTCAACTTCCTCAATTAGACCATAGCTTACATTAAGAGAATAGATGTCAAAATGAGAAAGCTTCTCACTTGCCACCGCATGCATCATCCTAAGGTTGTTGTTAGTCGTCTGTTGTGCCCAGATCCGAATAAGGCAGAGGATTAGTTTAACCAGAATTGTCTTATAAGACAACAGCAATTGGTCTTCAAAGATACGTGGAAACTACAGAAGACAGGATAATGATTTGTGTCAAATAACAAGAAAAATAAGAAATATTATTCAGTAATCCAGCAATACCAAAAGTGAATTCCGAGTTTGTGAAGAATTGAAAATAAAGCATAATGCATGTGTACTGTAACGGCAAAGAACCTTCAGAAAGAGAAATACAAATGCCACCGACCAGATACAGAAGCGATGGCAAGATTAACCACTTCAAAGTCAATATTCTGCCTTACCAAATAAACTGATGTAGACAAACCCCGTAACCATCACGTGTTCCGTAGTGCCTTGTTAAAAGCTGGAATCGAAGGTTTTATTCTTGCTACACAGCATCAATGCTTGCTAACTAGAATTTACCAAGCGCATAGATTAAAATTATTGTTAGCCCAAAATGCAGATTCTGTGATCAATATCCCGAAACAGTTGACCATCTTGTATCAAGTTGCGCGATATTGGCATCAACTGAATTTAAAACATGACATGGCGTAGTGGGACAACATCTGCATTGGAAAATTGCAATTTATTTAACGGAAGAAATCGGTATGAACACAATTTAAATCATTTATGGGACTTTATCATATACACAGGCAGAACAATCAAAGCTAAAAGCCCAGACATCATGATCAGATACTGCAGAAAATGTGCCTTCTTATTAACATGGCTGTCCTTGTAGACTGTAATATATCTTTGAAGATTTTCAAAAAACTATCACAATACAATGACCTTGAAATCAAAATATCAAAAATGTAGCAGATGAGGACATCAGTAATTCCAGTTGTAGTTTGAGCCCTCGGATTGAATGGAAAAGGTTCCTACAGAATCACTGAAGGGAAACCTCAAAGAAATACAGAAAATTGTATTCACAAGTACAACTCTCAACTTCCCTTACCCGTATGTAAAAAGTGTGTGTCCAGAGTTTATTTTTTACTCAAAAAATGCACACTGGAAAATGTCATGATGCCATTTCTAATCTTAAGTTTCTGGTTGGGGCTCGAAGAGAAATAAGTCACACCAGAAATCAAATGAAATAATAATAATAATAATAATAATAATAATAATATTAATAATAATGATGATGATAATAAACAAAAGGATTGACGTAACACTTCTAAAATTTTTCAAAATTTAGAGAAGAGCGCAATTTAAGAAAGAATAAAAGGAAAACACACACACACACAACAAAGTGTTTAACAATGTTTAACAATATTTCGCCAGTATGTCTGTCTCCTTCAAGTTACATTTAAAAATTTCATTGAAATATAAATATTTAGATAATTATATATACAGACTACTAACGTCTGGCTCCAGGAGAATGGACATAATGACGGGAGAGTTCCATACGATTTATACTAAATTGTTTGATTAATTTTTCTCAGTAATTAATAAACCAACGGTGAATGACATGAGCACGATCAACATGACTGGCTTTTCATTCGCAATGACTTCTTCTCTATCATACATTTGTGTCGGGCTCATTATCAGTACAACGGTTTTTCTCAATGAATGCGACGTTTGGGCAAGGACATGCATTTGGGGGAAATTGAAATACTTGAGGGCAGTTTTTAAACATAAATTGAAGAAGACAGACATATTGGCAAAAAATTGTTAATCAATGTATCTTTACTTTCTTAAATCGCCGTCTCCCTAGGATTTGTTAATAATAATAATAATAATAATAATAATAATAATAATAATAATAAAATGTCAAAATACTAGGACTTTGAAATCGAAATCTCAAAAATGTAGCAAATAGGTACATCAATAATCCCTGTTGTAGTTGGAGCCCTAGGAATGCTTTGAAAAGAATCTAGTAGACTAATTGAAGGGATTCCTAGAAAACCATGCCTCAAAGAGATGCAAAAAATTGTTCTGACAAGTACAGCCCGCACTTTATGAAGGGCTTTATCTATGTATTTTTTTTTTTTGTCAGTGGAAAGCGTCATGATGCCATTTCTAACCTTAGGTCCCTGGGCGGGACTCGGAAATAAATGTGTAAACGCCAGAAATTAAAAGAAATAATAATAATAATAATAATAATAATAATAATAATAATAATAATAATAATAATAATAATGTAGCAACATATGTACATTCGAAGATATGCAAGAAGCACACAATCGAAACCACTGAGAAATGGTATGAGCACCAACCAGACAGAGTTAACCAAAATAATGATGTAAGTATTGTCTTGGACATGCTAATTGAAACTCTCAGGGAAATAAAAGCCAACAGACTTAATATTATCATGAAAGACAAGAAATTTAGGAAGTGTATGCCTATTGACATAGCAGTACCTTCTGAGAGAAACACCTCCATGAACATTAGTGAGAAATAATTCAAATACAAGGACCTGGCGATCGAGTTTAACAGGATATGGGGAATGAAGACTGAGACTGTGCCAATAACAGTCGGAGCTCTGGATTTCGTGAGGAAAGGAATGGCCAATTTTACTAACAATGTCCCAGATAACATCAACATATAAGTTGCCCAGAGGATCGCTCTACAAGGAAAATCCCATATACAAAGCAAAGGAATATCAATTACATGACAGTTCTCCTATAGGGAATGAGAACCATTGTTTAGACCAAGTTGTACATGATACAAAGCAGGAAACATAATATATGCAAATAATAATAATAATAATAATAATAATAATAATATGTCAATGCAAACTGATAGAACAGAGAAACATTCAGACTTCACTGATTGAAGGTTAGCATTTATAACATTATTTTATTACTATTATAATTAATGGGGACGTGGCCGAGTGGTTAGAACGTTAGCATTCTGATCCGGTTTCGAATCTCACCATGGTCTATTTGTCAATAAGGAGACATCTTGATGTTATCAGACTGAAGGCGTCGATCCCAGCTTGCGGCAAAGTGCCTGAAAATCATACCACAGGTTAAACCGAGCCTTGTGAGTAAAATTGTGTATACGGATGTATTGGGGGCTGTTGATAGCTGTGCACAAGTCATTGTGACCGAGGGCTTGAGCGTGCTGATATTGTTCAAATTGTTGGTCATGCTAGATAAAGCACTTTTTCCCAGAAAACTGTAACTAAGATCTGCTCAGCATAGCTGCAGTATAAAGCCCATATTTGCCCCGTGGTTGTTGAATAAA
This sequence comes from Acanthosepion lycidas, assembly GCA_963932145.1. NCBI lineage: Eukaryota > Metazoa > Mollusca > Cephalopoda > Sepiida > Sepiidae > Acanthosepion > Acanthosepion lycidas. The sequence goes on along the minus strand of OZ010606.1, from coordinate 64,471,683 downwards.
CACAAATGCGCCTGAGCAATCGGCTGAAACAGTGATTGCCTAGCCGCTCTAGTAGACTTGTATCCTGGAATACGAATTGCCCGCTATATATATATATATATATTAATTTTAGTAATAGATGATGTTTTTGTTGGGTGTTGTTGCCCAACTCAAAAGAGACTTGCCCATTCTCGATACTCTCACACATTTACTAAGATGGCCGAGAATGTTTAAGTAGGTAGTTATGTAAATCTGTAATACACGTCAATATCGACTCATCTTGCTTCTAGTCTAAATGCTACTCGTATTTCCCGAATGACTTGCGCTCACTTCATGATTATCGCCTACTAGTCTCAGTCGTTTTTCTTTCTTTTAGTGTTATTATTTGTTTTCTTTTGGCCTCACCCAAACAATTCTTTGTACTCCATTACAGGGAAGCCATTTATTGGCGTCGACGAGAAATAAAATGACAAAGACAATAAAAACAAACCTCGCCAAAAAGTGGAAATAAGAAAAAAAAGAAAATTTCATCAGGAAATGGGCATGCGCAGAAGAAATAAAAAGCATAAAAACTTTTCCATGAAATCTATTTGATCTTTGCTTACAAGTCTATACAAAAATCAGATATTACGATTCTACATATTTAATAGTTATTTGTCATTTCATTAAACCATTTTATTTTTTCATATGGTTTTATATGCTTTTAATATTTGAAATACCAACCGATACACAAAAAAAACTATAAGTTATGTAATGTCTTTTCCATACAAAGATGAAAGTTTTGTAAGTAAGCGATCGATCTCTTAAAATTTAGTTAAAATTACTGCATCAAATAGATGCAGTTTTATCACTGATATCTATCAGCATATCTCTTATATCTTGATCGTGTTAAAGTTCCTTGCATATTTTGCTTTACACGTAACATTTGAATAATGCCTGTTTAGTTATTCAACATCAGTGTGGGAAACTGTGATCATTTTGAATAATAGTTTGTTTTGTATCTGTCTATTTTTCTGAGATGAGGTATTATGTACATTAATTACATTATTCGGACTACTGTCCTCATCTTTGTCGCCATATTTATGACAACGTTTCTCCAGGTGTTTGGAATGTCGAACTGAAAATGTGGTAGACTGTTCAAGTTGAGCGTGCTATGTTTAATGGATGTCAGTCATCAGTTATCTCCCTGCAAGTTCTCCACTGCTTCAACCGGGTATCGAACTCACACTCTTTGGTTCCTGTCACTGGATCTAACCACTGTGCCATGTGTCCTTTAGGATCTGTGTATTAATTTCTGGGTATTATAACACAATGTCTAATGTCATCATGTTTTTACCAGAGCTCATATTGCAACTTTTGTTGTTATTATCGATTTTCTCTGGCACTCCTTATTACTGGTTACCATATAGTATTCATTTCTATGCTTGGTCGGCTCAGGAGATAAAACCAGTTGCTGTCCTAAAAATATAGAAACATACTTAGCGTTTAAATTACAGACATGGATAACCAGAAGTAAGCAATTATAACTTAAAATAAGAGATGCTAATATTTTAATAGTATATGTGAAAAGGCGGAAAAAAAATAAGGAGACTGGTCCACTTAGAAAAATAGGAAAAACCTTGCTTTGAAATTTAAAAAAAAAAAAGTATTTATCGGACTTTATTTCGGTCATGGCACTCTTCAGAATTTAAACAATACAAATATTGCATTGATTTATAACGGGGTCATGTTTATAATAGTACAACATTGTAAAATCGATCCCTGACTTCTTAACCTGCTATAATTCATTGTTTACAAATATCACGTTTCAAACTGTTCTTATGTCATTTTTAACCGCGTCATTTTGTTTTAAGAATCTTTTGTTAATTTTTAATCTATTATCTTATCTGGTTGGGCTATTTTCGGAAGCACTTAAACATACATTGGCTGATACCTATTATTTATAATAAATGATGAATAAACTCATATATACTTTTGTGTGAAATTTAAAAATTCACCTCCTTTGATATTAAATATTCTTCGGAAATAGTAGAATTTGCCCCTATGAAAGAGAATCGAATTTCCCCGGAGCATTTTTATTATTTTCCCAAAATCTGTTAATTAAAAATGTATTTAATATCAAATCTTTGTCAAATGAACATATGTTTCGCTAGAAAATTCTTAGTTATTGTTTAAGATATTTTGTTAAAAATAAAACACATAAAAATAATTCTATTCGTTTGTTCTTTTTTAGTAAATATCTTCTTATTTCTCTATGCATCTATCGATACATACATACATACATACATACATATTTCAGTTTCATTATAAACAACTATCGAGGTTAAGTTTTTTTTTTAATTTTCCTTGTGTTCTTATCATTTCCTTCATTTCTAGACGTAAAATAGGCAGAAATTGTCCAAATGTTTTGTATGTTCGAGTGCTTTCGGCTATACTTTTTGCTATTATCAATGATGATTTTAATTTTACATTTAACTGAATGTATGGACTGTTTTATGTATGTTTTGATTCATAGTAATGTTTCTTTGTTTTTTAAAACACGGCCAGTACATTCTGGGCGTGTTCACACTAGATATAGTATTGAGTGCAGGTTTTTCTTCCTTTATAAATAATGTTTCAATTATTTTTAGCCTTTTTTATATATGAATGAGGCTATTATATTCATATCATCAACGGGTATATTGCGGATAGAGGTTGGTAGATCTCCATGTGTATTTAAATGAGACTTAATTAATCTATGTTTAGAGAGATATAACGTGAGTCTTCTTAGGCATGTTGTAATATATTCAATAAAATTATTTATAAGCTTGAATTGATCAGGAAAGCAGTTCCTTAAGGAACACTTGAATTCATAAATAATATTGATTTTCAGAGATTCGGAAAATTTCTACAAACATTTAAGTCCAGAAAATTAGAAAATTATGCCACCACAAGGAAAATTAAATGATAAAAAAAAATAACTGGAGTACCTTCTTTGTCCTTTTAATGCAAATTACCTAAAAGTGGGATTGCTGCCCAAATGCACAATCTATCGCTCTCTCTCGCTCTCTCTCTCTCTCTCTCTCTCTCTCTCTCTCTCTATATATATATATATATATATATATATATATATATATATATATCAATGACGTAAACACAGCCTAAAACTTGATATTTACAAAGATTTAACAGATTTGCATATCAGATGTTACACTCTATTGCTCCACGTCTAAAGGTTTACGGTTATATCGTAGTGCAATACCAGTTCCCATTCGATCACTGAAGTTAAGCAATGTGAAACTTGGTCAGTACCTAGATGGGTGCCCAGGTGTTTTAAACTTGTATGATTGGCTGGTGTAATCGGTAACGGCTCTGAATTGGAGAGTCGACTTCCTACTCCAATCTAGTTCATTATAGTCACTTACGCGTAAACACACCTTTGGGAAAGGCATGAATCCACCTCTTCTCCCCCTAGCTATGGTGTAATTAATAAGGCTTAAATTAGTAATTAATTATTATGTAAACTATTTCTTATAATCTAACAATATTTTTGTATAAATAACAGGCAAAATGTTGATAAACAATGAAAAACAAATTGATCAATCAATCAATAGTCTTTTAAATCGTTAACTTTCAATATCCTTCGATTGTGAAAAGTGTCGCAGACCAAGGAAGGCCTGAATACTGTTAATCTGAAAAATTATTACAAAATGTCACTACTTAATGAGTGAACTACTGTATTTAATACTTCCGGAAAAGTTAACTAATATATATTTTCGAAATAACTATATTCTTTGATAATATTTTGGGCATAAAATAAGGAAATTAATTATTCAGCTATTTTTATTTTATAATATATGTGTTTGTTGACATTAGGATACTTGGAAGATAATTGCGTATTTCACAGCTAGGAATTCAGTGTCAAAGCAAGACCAAAATAGTATGATGCGTCTAACATTATTTTATCATTTTTCGATTCGAAAACGTACCGTTTATAGAGAATTCCAGATTTTCATTGTAAAAATTATCTTTTCACGAGGAAGTAATATCAGAAACTAGCATCTGAAAACCTCTTGAACATATAAAGTATACCATCATTCAATTTAAGAAAGTAAAATGATGTACTGCTTTGGATATATAGCTATAGAGTAAGACGGGTTAATCGCCCAGCAACCACCAATACATTGACCAGCAATATTCCGACTCTGCTGCTGTGATAGATGGTGTGATAAACCCATGAGTGCCTGAGCTAGCTCTGCCGAATATAAAAATAAAAGTAATAATTAAAGATTTGAATTTGACAGCAAATTATTCATCCAAGGAGATATCTTCCAATTTATCACATTTCAATTCGACTGAACTATCGTAGAATTGTCGAGTTTGAAAAATCATTTCAGGTATCTTATTACATTCTTGCTACAATTTCTTCAGACAAAATTTTATAAATATATACCCAGATCTCTCAGGCAGGCTTTTAGCGATTGGTCAACATCTGCCTCACACCGTTGTTCGATTCGTTTGGTGTCATTGTGAACATGATGTAATGAATATGGATACACCTGTGTTACTCAACAGGAATAATTATTGACTGGTGTCAGCCATAAATACAGACTGATGTAGAGGTATGGAGGACGCCCATTGGACTACGCTATTGACTATCCTATTGGTCTACGCCTATTGACTACACCTATTGACTGTGACTACGACGAGTACCAGTTCCATTACTGCTACCTGCTAGATTGTTCTACTCGGTTACAGTAGCCTAAACCACTTAGCTACTTCGATCAAATATACCCCTTTCCGGGACATATCAGAATAAAACAGACAAAAGTCCTATTCAGCAATGGAAGTGAGTAGCTCGTGTGATGAAAAATCTCGATTCTGTCTGTCTAGATAGATGGTCTTAGTGAGAAACACAAGGAACCTGTTTTTTGCAATAAATATGGTTCTTTACTTCAGGATCAGTTCTTTACTCCCTTGGCATTGATTCGGCTTTGGGGATTTTTTCTTCCTTCCTAACAGACGAACGGAGATAGATCTTCCTCCCGTTCATAAAGAATTTAATTTCCATCTGTTCTTACTCTAATCCTGAATCTGTTCGACACTCACTGCTTATATATGACGGTTACTACCTGTGATTACAACTGACTCTCAGTGACGCTTCACTCACTGCTAATTACGGCTACTATCTAGAATGCGACCCGACTAAACCATAATCCGTATTACATACCTTCGAATCGAGTGGCAGTTGTTCCCAAACATTTTTATTTATTTATTTATTTTATTTCCTTTTATTTAATTATGCGGACGGTGTGGTTGCTTTGAAACTCTTTCTGAATGTATATAGACTCTAATGTTATCCAATTTCAAATCGTGTTTTTGAAATAAAATTAGCTGTTTCTAAATCGACTCTTCAAATCAAATGTTTAAAATCAACAACATATTTAAAACGAACCGAATAATTAATTTCAACAGTTTTCGCTTATTTCGCCACAACTTTCCACATGCAATTTTAAAATTATTTCTAGCTGTAATAAATGTTTATGGTAATATTCAGTTAAAACACCGGTCCTCCTCAGTTCAACGAAGTTAAGCAACATCGAGCTAAGTCATTATATAGATGGTTGACCTGTTGGGTATATCAGGTTCTTTACTCATGGTGCAATGAATGGCGGCTTGAATTTGGAAATCAGAAAGCCGAGTTCATATATCATTTAGGTTTGTTACAGTCATTCCGGTGACCATGAATCGAAAAGTAAAGGATCGGCCAAGCGTGTTACATCCACCCTTACCAGTACACGTTAAGTTATGGCGCTACGGTAATAGCTCATTCCGCCACCAACCATGAGAGCTTGAGAAGGCTTAAGTCCAAAAACGTATCTTCACAGGATTTGATATTTAGTCGCATAATATCAGTTGAAATTTGAAAAATCTTTCTTTGAAATGAATTCTTTGGGAAAATAATTTTACAGTATTGGTGGAGTTTTCCTTTGCGTTTTTTGTTTGAAGTTCTGTGGAATTTCATCTTCATTATGACATTTTGCTCTTCATTTTAGTTGTTGTAGCCGTTGAAATTGTTCAAGTCGTGTAGTTTCTGTTATTTGGTCCAGTTCTTTGTTTCTCATTGTGTCACCCCGCAACAAAATGTTCGAAGAACGATGAAATCGATTCGATCGAGACCATTTTTACCCATTGATCTGATCAAGCCGACATTATAGCTACTTGGGAACAAAGTTGCCATGATATCCACTTTAAAGCTTCGATTGGATGATACTACTTAAGGACATGGATCATATTTTTAGTTTAAAGTTTTGGTTTTGTAGCAATTTGCGGTACTGAATGATACTAAATCTAGTACAGACTATTTGAATGATACTAAATCTAGTACAGACTATTTGAATGATTCTAAATCTAGTACAGACTATTCTAGGTTCAATTTCCATATCCACTACACAAAACTAAATATATACATTTTTTTTTTAAATAAAGATTAAAAATATATGGAAACGAAAAATATTTAATTTATAATAATTATATATTTCATAAATTATCTTGTCGTTTCACAAGAATGGACAAAGTAGGGATCGATCATATGTTTGCACTTTTGTGTTCCTTTGAGACCAATTTATTTTCCCAGTGTTTAAGAAAGTTCGTTGTTGGTCAGGTCCCCAGACAGCCGTATTAAATAGCTATAACCTTTATTTATAATCAGGTTATCAAAAAGCAACCCATTGAAAAATTTCCTAATTAGAGTGAAGAACTATTTAGATTCACCAGTTAAAACAGTTATCGATGGCGAAAATGGAACCAGGAAACCAGAATCAAACTCTTTTCCTTCTAATGTCATTGGAAAAAAATATGACCACCTATGATATTGTCTTCAGCTAGGGAACAAATAGTTCTCTACTCTCAATTGCCAACCAATATAAAAGAGGATGGAAAATCGCCGAGAAAGTAATTGAAACCATTCCACGATCTTTGCCAAAAACGTATAGCAAATAACATAAACACATTATACTGATCGTTGATATTCCGAATGAATATGTCAAGATTTATTTTTAAATGTTATGAACCACTTAACATTCATAGCCATTAAGTGATGGTTCTATTCGCTAAACATCCTGGTGAACCACCTCTTAACTGCTTTTGTATCAAGGTGCACCCTGACCCGGGTTGTAAGACGATTAGAGTCACAGCAAATAGTTAACCCACAAACTGGGGTCAAAACATTATGATACTATAAAAAGAGACTTTTATATTCAAAATGCCAGGAATATATTTTTGAAAACTAAATAATAGCAATACCAAAAATGGAAAAATATCAGTACATTTAAAAAAAAAAAATATTACCAGCAATGCACTTGAGTAAAAAAAAATTTTTTTTACAAAAATTCGTCAATGAAACCTGATCTACAAACTAATTTCTTACAAAGAATATACACTCTATTCATGCGAAATTACCCTAAAAATCTTGTTGGCATTAAATCGATGTTGATATGCTGTAAAACAAAACAAACCATTCACTAAACAGTAATTATCTGACGCGAATCGTTAGATAAATTTACAGCGCGCAAATTGGATATTTTCTAGTCGCGTTTTCTTCTTCTTCTTCATGTGCCGTATTTCTTTCAGGACGTAAGCGTTTATATCTCTCCACAATGTCCTATTTTTTGTAGGTCTTAATAAACTGTCTCTTCTTATTTTGTCCCAAACGCTAGATTTAGTCAAGCTCACTAAATATGTTATATGTTGTTTTTCTCTGTCCATCTTGCCTACAATCTGTTATATGAGTATCAGATTTTACAAGCCATCTTTTCGTTTTTAGGTGTCCCCGAAATTCCAGTTATTTCTTTCAGATGTTAAGTATAAGTATCTTTTTTATTTCAATATTCTATGAAATATGCAGTCCATGGTATCCTCAAAATCCTTCTATGTTCAGGCATGTACAGAAATTTAATTATTTTGCTTGTGTCGTCTTGAGTCGAAAGCGATGACGGGAAGGTGTGACACAAAAATCTGAAGTAGTATTAATTAATTAAGCTACAGAAAATATTTCATAGCTAGCGAACTGCCATGTAATATCCAAGCGGCAGTGAATGCTAAAAAAATTCCATATGTACAAACAGAAAACAAAGACATGGTTCTACTGCGGGAATGCTGAGAATTCCACAAATAAAACAATTGAGCAACGAAGAGAAATAAAAAAAAAAAAACGTGTATTTAAAGTCAGAAAGAGCCAGTTAAATTTTGGGAAGATATAAAGCTGAAAGACTGTCCAGAGAAACTTACACTCACATGACATTGATGTCAACAGAAGATGGGGAAACAATATATTTGCTTCATTAACGAGTAAATGTGGAAGGCAGCGCACGAATAAAGAGGGGTGATCAAGAGATAAACGTTATTTAAAACAACAAAGACAGGAAATTATGGTGAGCCATTATCGCCTAGTTTCAGAATGAATATAGTACATAAAATAAGACAGAAGTGATATATAGTTCATATCTGTATAATTTATATGATAACGTTTTTTTTTAAAACGTTATATTAATAGTACTTCTTGTAATTGAAGAAACAGGCGCAAAATTAAACCGACTTAATACTTATGTTGTAGATATCTTTCGGGGCCTCATTGGTAAGGTATTTTTTCCGGTAAGATATAATGATTGTAACACTGAAATCGACCGTTTCCACACAGGAAATATTTGACATTGCTTAACCAAACTTTTTGCCTTAACTCGGTTGAAATTTCTAAAGTCTGCTACTTAAAATAATTTTTCAGGAAAATTGATTTTTCCCATCCACTAAATATTATCACTTATTATGAGTATTGAAGGAGGTTTCCTTTCGAGCTTTTCGTTTAATGTCATGTGGTTATATCATTACCTTCCTTTCTAGCTAAATGCGCTATCCACCTTGAAACTGTTACTGTTGCACGTCTCCATTAAAATAGTTTAGTTATTTCTTTAACGTCGTTGTGACTTTGTAGTAGCAGTCTATTTGGGTTCGATGAAGGTTTCAATTCTTGAAGATCGATTATATTATTTTTTAATCCGTATGACTCTATGCACGGCAATCAAGACACAAGGAGTTACAGGATGTGGAAGAATTAGGAACAGAAACATTAATAATGAGTGGAAAAAGGTAAGAGTAACTAGGAGGACAGTAGATAACGATTCATATTGCATTGACATTTTTGCATATTAAAGCTGGCTGGAAAGCATGGAGCTGGAAAGGAGTTCACCAAGCGAGACGTGTGAGAGAAGTAAATGTTAGCATAGAATTTACGGTTACATCTATCCAACTCATCTGTAAATTGATGAGATCTCGATGTCAGTTTAGGTGCCATAGGGAAGAGGTTATCCAAACAATTACCATGAAAGTATTTATAGAAATGACACAGGGAGACAATTCTACGGCCGTAGGCAAGCGAGGGAAGCCGAACCGCCAGATCAGGATCCATAATATTGCTGATTCTTTTTTGGGTTTTTAATCATTGATTTAAGGAAAAAACCGTTTATATATGATTTTTTAGATGTTTTTGGAAGAGTTGGACGTTATCTGAGAATGTAAAGGCGTTAAAATGCGATATATGTAGAATTCAAGTTGTAATTATTTCTATAGTTACAATAAGTAATGCTTGTCTATAAATTCTTGTAAATGAGAATCTGGAAGCTCACCAGCGAAATGCTCTCGGGTCGAACAATAATAGAACATAAAATAAGAATTAGACGAGATATGAGTAGTGGAAAGAGAAAAATCTATTCTCGTAACTTCGAAATATCTTGTAGGTTCCACACATCGATATACACTTGATGAAGGGTGCTAGGCAAAACTTACGAAACGTTCTGATAAAAATAACAAGGATGAGGCTAATAGTACGCATTTAAATTATATAAATATTAATAATTCTTTCTCCCAGAAATGCAGACAAAAATAATCTCTATTTCTGATTCATATTGCTCAAATTGCAGACGGAGAGAAAAATATAGATGCTTATTCAAATCTTTTCGCAGGCTAGTTGCGTATTTTTCATTTAACTGTGGAATTGAATCCCGGGGATTAAACTCTAAGCGATGGGAAATCAAATTGTGGGGACAACTCATTTCTTTTTTAGATTGTGAAGATCTTAAAGCTTCTAGAAATATTACATGATAAGTTGGAAAAATAAAATATCGGAAAATAATTCTTTTTATCCATTCCACTAAATTTGCGGTCGGAGAATAAATAACATATCTATATTCAGAATATAATCGAAGCTTAATTTTGCGTTTCCCGAGAACGAGAATAAATTATCTGTTATAGAATAATAGGGTATGATTGAAATTTCAAAAGAGAAGTAAAAAAAAAAAAAAAATTACTTATCACGATTTTCTAAAAAAGAAGCATTTAATTCATTTGTGATAATTAAAAACCCGACAATTATTTGATTTTTTAGAAGATTTTCCAAATCCATGTTTTTTACCGGAAAAAAGACGCTAAAGTTTCCCAGACTAATTTATCGCTGATGCAAGAAAAACAAAATATTTAGCTAAAATTTCCAATGTTCTTAAAATATATACCATATATACTCGCGTATCATGCGAATTTGAAGACCTTATTTTGAAGCTAATTTTAAGAGGGTCGCATCATACATAAAATATAAAATTAGCATATGTACTGCTGGCCATGACACACCGTTGACCAAGCTATATATCCATTTACTGTAGTCAAAATTATAGAAGTATTTAAAATTGATATGATTTTGATAAAACTGATATTTTACTTAACTGTATCCAATAATAATGTATGCAATATTCATATTTTAGTATCGTATTATAAAATACAAGTTAGCGAATATGCATTTTTTCTTTTTTTTTTACCTTTATAAGATGTTTAGCTGTTTCTCGTTCTGTTCTTTATGGCTGTACGCGTTTACGCAACGAGAATAGCGTTACTAACAATACTTTTATCCTTCTCTTTTACTTTTTTAACGTGTTTAACTAGAAGATGGAATAAAGAGTTAGAGAAAAAGACGCTAATCTATTGTAATTTGGTCTCTCAAAAAAAGCAACTCTCATGATACACGAGATACATAATAAAATCATATTTTATAAGTGAAAATTTAGGGGTTGACACGATATCTGTGACCGCGCCTTACCCGAATATATACGGTAATTTAATAATAAACAAAACTACTTTGGTTCTTTCCTCTTAATAACATTTTGACGATAAAACTTTGTAAATGTGTGTTTACTGGACTGCAAAATGTTAAAATCTTGTGAATAGTTTGATTAACTCTTGATTAGTTTTGACTCTATTAATAATTTAATAATATAGATGAATATATCATTGAATGTCATGTGGTACAAATGGTCCGATTCATCTTTCGGAGGTGCCCCCTTTTGTCTTAGTGCAAAAGCCGCCAATAAACACGTGACTTAATACTTTGGTGAAACGGCAAGTGAAGTCAGCACGTCAACTTGATTCCAGTGCTGCTTGTAATTCGCCATAAACCTGTCAACTTATAGGAATTGTGTCGGATAAGTAAGATAATAGAAGAAGAGCATCAGCGGCAAATGTGTGCATTGCATTCAATGGTTTTGTTTGGAATAAGGAGAGCGAGAAGGAAGCTGTAAGTGGCAGAAAAGAAGAAGAAGAAGAAGAAGAAGAAGAAGAAGAAGAAGAAGAAGAAGAAGAAGAAAAGTACAGATAAGCATAATACGTTGTCGCGGTGAAGATGAAACATGAGATTGAATAAGCTTGCTAGAAAGCGAATGAATCGGTGCCATTTCTGTGAAGTTGGAAATCGAATCTGACGAGGAAAGGGAATAATTCAAAGAAGCAAATGAGTGACTGAGTTTACAAGCTGAATACAAAGACGAAAGAGATTAGAAAAAAATAGAGAAATGTGTCGGCAGAAAGTAGAATCTGTATTAAATTTCGGAACATGAGAGAAGCAATGGCTTTTGTAGAGAGAGATATTGTTAAGGTAGTAATTATAGAAAAGAAGAGGGAAAAGAAAGAAGATTGTGAACAACTATCATTGAGAACAATAAAAAAGACAAACATTCACAAAAGACAAAGAAGACCCATTATAGACACAAGCGGGGAATTTAGGTTATGAAGAAGAAAAACCAGGAAAGGAAAAGAAGGGTCATCAAAAAAAAAAAAAAAAAAAAAAATGGCGGGAAGAATTAAGGAGACCATAAGAAACGAATACTACATAAGTACAGAAATATAAAATAAAATAAAAATGAACGCTTGGGAATGGAGAAAAATGGAGAAAATATTTATGGAGTGAAGAAAAAGAAGATTTAGGGAGCGAAGAATAAGGTAGGGAATGAAAAAAGAAGAGATAAGGAGTGAATATAACGAAGAGGGAGTGAATAAAGAGAAGAGTGAGGGAATAAAGAAAAAGGAGTTGTAAGGAATGAAGGAAAAGAAGTGTTAAAATTGAAAAAAAAAAGAAGTGGTGCGTGGTAGAGTACAAAAGAATGAGGAAATATAGAAAAAGAGAAGATGATGAGTGAAGAAAAAGAAGAGTTAAGGAGTAAAGGAAAAGAAGTAGAGTGCGAATAAAAAGTGGTAGGAATGGAAGAAAAAGAAAAAGAAGTGTCAGGGAATGAAGGAAAAAAAGAGGTACTGAATGAAGGAAACGTAAAAGTAGAGGTAGAGAGCGAAGAAAAAGAAGAGGTTGGTAGTGATGAGAATGAGGAGGTAAGGAATGAAGAAAAATAAGTGTTTTGGAGTGAAGAATAAGAAGAGATAATATGAAAGAAAAAGAAGTGACAGGAAAATAAAAAAGATGTAGGGAATGAAGAAAAAGAAATGTAGAGAATAAAGAAAAATAGTATGGTGTGAAGAAAGCAGAGTGTAAAGCTGTGAAGAAAAAGAAGAGATATAGAATGAAAGAAAAGAAGAAGGAAGGAATGAAGGAAAAGAAGATGTAGAGAATGAAAAAAGAGAATGTTTAGGGAAGGATGAGAAAGAAGTGGTAAGAAGTGTAGAAAAAGAAGTTTTACGGTGTGAAGAAAAAAAGGATTTAGTAAATGAAGAATAAGAATAGATAGGGAGTAAAGAAAAAGAAGTTGCTGAGTGAAGAAAAAGATTTTGGTGAAATGAAGGGGAATAGGGATTACGCGAAGTAGAAAAAGAAGAGACATGAAAATATGTAGAGATAGAAAATTAAGGACATTTTAAATAATAAGAATAATCATTTCACGTGGAATAATACTAAAAATACATGTAGAAATATTTCTCGCCTTTGTAATTGTTGCGGGTTGATTCAAAATCCGCAATATATATATATATATATATATATATATATATGAAGAAATATAGGTTTAATATGTGCTATATTTATAGGATAATGTGCTCAATATCAGAGATACAGCGTATGCAAATATAAATATGAAAGTGAACATTGAAGGCAACATGCATTCGTCAGACCGCCTGACGATTGCGTGTAGCATGAAACAGCCCGTCGTCTCTGAGGGTTGACTTCAGTGTTCACTTTTACACACACACACACACACATATATATATATATATATATATATATATATATATATATATATATATATACTTTTAATATATCCTATATTTATGGGTTAAAGTGCACACTATTATGTTTAGAGCTTATGTAAATATACAGGTTGACATTGAAGTCAAAACTCAGAAGCGACAGTCTGTTTCATGCCTAAACGCAATCCTCAAGTACTGTGTGTTTTTTTGCTCCATTTTTCCTATATCGAGCTCAGATGCATTGTGTGTAGTTTATTGCATTGTCGATAGTCTATTGTTTTATGCTAAGGGTTATTTTGTTGGGTTCGTTTGTTAAGCTGTTCATTATTTACTTTGGTTTTTTTATTTATATATTTGTCTGGATTAATTTATTTTACTTGTTCTTTTCATTTCATTTATTTATATTTTTTTCTTCTTGTTGGTTTTCACTTTTCGATATTTTAACTAACGTTGTAAAAATCGGGTTTTCCTCTGCATTCTCAGATTGTTTCCGATACTTTATTTCCTAATTTGATTTTCTACTGGAAATTAATTAGCAATATTTTTCACCTAGCACTACTTATTAGGGCAATTTTTCCAAAGATGAGGCTATTGTTTGGCTCTGTCCTGTCTTTTACGACCCTAGAGGATATATGGACATGACTGGTTACGACCTCTGTGATGAATGCGTAGGAATAGACAGGCCTCCAACCGATGAGGCGGAAATTGTATTGTCCTGAGTTCGTCCCGGGAAAAAGGCGACGTAGTACACCTAGTTTGGTTTCAGCATAAATTTGCCGTTCCATGGTAGGACCCGAAACTGCACTCTACAGTAGAATTAAAAACAGGGGACTGAATTAGGGTACTCGAACTACTGCTACCTCCAACTTGCGCGAGATTGGGAAGAAAGTTTATCTTAGCTGGTTACGACCGTCGATAGATATTTACATAGTTTTTCTTACGAACTGCTCTGGGAAGACAAATGCATCAGTGATATTATTTCCTCAACATTTTACTGAACGCGTAGTGTGTTTGGGATCATTAATAGGTTAAAAAATGAAGCCGATAGTCGATCTGATGTCATTGTATGGATGATAAAAATCTGATGGTGGTTTTATGCAATTGTAATATCATCAATTTGATCTTCAATACCACCTGTTGAAATGCAACTTCAAAACATTACAGAGCCTTCATCGTGTTTTACAGATGAACTTAGATTAGCCATGGCTAAAATGCGATCCACGGACCACAAACGGATCGATTGGCATTCTGATTGGCACGAATATTTAATGAGGAAAATAACGTTTATTAAAATTAGGTACCTCAGATCGCTAAAAAAAGAGTATAGCATGATGAAAAAGACACCAAACTTGACGAAAACAAAATTTTATTGTCTAAATGTTTGTTATTATTAAGAGGAAAGATCAAAGTATTTTGGGGGTATTTTTTTCCATTTTTTAATCTTTCCTAGCACGTCCGAAATGTTCGTTAAAAATCTAGTTTTTTTTGAGTCAGCAAAATTGATCATTTTTTTCCATTTAAAAAAAAAATAAAAACTGGAAATCTCACTTTCAAATTCTTTTAAATATCAATTCATATTTTTTCAAAACTTATTTTAAGAAAATCAGAAATTATAATGTTTAACGAAAACTTTCAGCGATCTAATTTTTTTTTGTACTTAGCTTTCACCTTTACGTTTATGATGCTTTTTAGAAATTATATTATAAAGAAATTAAAATAAGACTGTTAAGAGTGACATTAAATTTCATATTTCCTAAGAAATGTATCTAATTAATTTATAGGTACCTTTCTTATGAAATTTTATCAGAACTGTACATAAAATACTATAATTTTATGTACATTTATTACATTTTACTGTTATTTGTATTTGCATTCATTTTATTATTAATTTTGATATTTCATTTATGGAAAAATGTCATAACTGAGATTAATATAAAAATAAGATCATATAAATTTCATAAGATGATACTGATACTTGTAGGTACCCTTTTCAGTTGAAATTGAAAAATCAAATTAACTTCTCCACACGTGTTTCGCAAAAGTAAAGGCCTTAACAGCGGAGAACAATGCGTAACTCAAATAACGCAACTTAATTATATTCTGGTTAGTCTTCCGTACTTTATAATTACAGCCCGGTTATAAGCACAAAATTACATTTTTTAATTACTGTGGATTTTCTGATTAGTCAAAATGATACAATTTACAACGCGCTAAAAAAAAGATCTATCTCATAAGGACACTTAGGAAAGCCGATGGGGCTTTTAACTAATTTCATAATGACTTTAATAAAAAAACATTTATAATAATTTCGATCATCTGTGAATAGTTCCTGAAAGTTTCATAAACATCCGACAATTATTTATATTTTTGGACGATTTTTTAAATTAATGTGTCATACCAAAAAAACGTGCTAAAAACTGTCTATGTTATTTACTAGTTCCGCTACTACAAATAGAAACAATGTTTTTTTAATCAAAATTTAGAATGTTCTGAAACAAAGGAAAATTTTTTAAAAATAATAAAAAAAAAACTTTAGTCTTTCCTCTTAATAATAACATAAGCATTTAGACAATAAAATTTTGTTTTCGGCAAGGTCGGCGTCTTTTTCATCAAGCTATGCTCTTTTTTTAGCGATTTCGTGGAGGTACCTAAAAAATGTTGTTTGTTTCTCACTTGTTCACTCACACACTCTCTCATGCATAATTAGATGCATAAACAATGATTAAGCACAACGTGTGTTGAATCTTGTACATTTTCGTTGAACGTAAAGTTGTCAGCATTATAAACCATTAGCGATTTGATTTAAGGAAGATAATAAGTGTAAAATACGATTTGCTTCGGAAACAGGAAACGTTAATGATAATTATTTTTACCAAGAGAATAAATATACTTCTTTACAAAAAAAAGGTTTTACGCCGTCAAAATAAATTAGGAATGAATCACAGGCATCAGTGTGTTTTAATAACGCTGTCATCATTAATAACATAATACGAAGACTTCAATTGTTTTTTTAATTATCGAAAGAATCTTTTCCTTTAAGATAAAAGAGAACCGATTTTTTTTTTAAATTCAGATACTTATGCGCAGGCTCTTTGGTTGTGAAAATGTCTGCGGTATATTTTAATGAAAACTGACCTTGCTTTAATTTTTATTAGTGAGACCCACATTATGATGAACTTTGTCTCATTCGGCTGACTGTTGAAAAAAAATTGTCCATACTGGCTCAAAGATATACTTTATAAAAAGGTACCTGTTCTTTATTTTTTCGACGAATCGTTTGTCAGTGTCTTTGTGCGATCTCAATTTAAAAATAATGTGGAATGTCTCCATCCTACAGACAAATAAGAATAAGACTAAATCTCTCATATTTAAAATTAGTGTTTATTCCCCTCTAGACATCGGCAAATAATATCGACGGATGGCCAGGTCTCTTTGGGTAATTTATCCGAAAGTCGATTCATCTTCTTACTCTTTTTCTTTTCCGATAGAGCGCTTATTATCTATCTCGCTGCCATTGTACTGTCTCGCGCGGGTCGATGCTGGACGCACATAGGTCGACACCTTTTCACATTTACAGGCCACTTACTGACATACACTACAGACCTGAATCTGCACCTGGTGCCTAAGAAAATAGCTTCCAGTTCTACCTGCTAATACACCTGGATTCTCTGACGACTTGACGCGAAAATGATTAAAAATTCTATTTTGGTATCACATGTGGGTGAGGTCAGTATATATTGCGGCCATGGTAAATCAACTTCTATTTGAGTAGGGGTTCAATATTTTCATTAAATTTGTTTCAGACTATCTGCGATTTTCTGGCACGATTCACATAATATATTACCTTATTTTCTTTATCGAATCGTTTACCAATATCTCTGTATAATTTTCTTTGGAAAATAATTTTTTATAGTGCTGTTCACCGTGTACAAAGCCGGAGTACCACTCGAGGTTGAGGTTTATAAATTAAGAAGCAGATCATATGGGGATATATATGGAAGATAATGGTTAATCCTAGACTTGAACAAGTTAAGATTATAGTGATCGGGGAAGCAATGGCTTGGGAGTCGGTACCACACGGCATTGGTTGGTGGTAACAAATCTACTTGAGTGAAATTTATATATCACCAATGGAATACGATGTGGAAAAGAAGCAAAAAAGTTCAGACGTTTTACGCACAATGTTTGTCAGGTGATATCGATGCGCTTTACTCTTTTAATCACAGCAACGCCTTTAGTCTGAATATTTCTTTCCTGATGCCGTCATCAAAATTGTAATAAGCATTTTTTATTGGGAGACTCTAGTTTCATATTTACCATTTTATGAGGCGTGAGTAAAAATAAACAAGAGATCATTATATTATATTAAAAGACTTCCACGTACAAATGTTTGAAGAAATATAATTCCCAAATATATTTGTTTTTAATCTTCTACGCAATATCAAATAACCCAATATGATAGAAGAAAAAAAATCTTATAAATATTCTCTTCATTTGGTGTTATATAACGGAAAGATTGTTATATGGAAAAATAAAAATCTGTTCAGATGAGATGTAAGCTAAACGAAGCAATCGTCTAGTGGATCAAAGATTTTATTTGCGTATATGCTGACAGATTAAATGTGTGTTTCCCCACTGCCTGGATAGTGAAATTTGGGGTGTGCAAATAACAAAGCAGTACTAAATAAGAACTATATGAAGTATCCTTTGACATGTTCAACAGAAGCAGACCAATCTACCCTCGTAGATAAAACGTTCATTTAGAAATAGATAGAATGTTACCCGGATCAACACGCACGGATAAAGAAAGGAGGGCATATAACAAATGAAACGTTGTTATAACAAAAAATGGGTACAATATTCCGAACGTAATATTAAAAATGAAAAATCCACGCCCCATGCTTTTTGGCAGTGAGGAGAATGTTATCGACATAACAAGATGTTGGCGAACAGGATGAAGGAACATGGCATTAAAAAAAAAATAGGTTGTCAATACAGTAAACCAATTTTCTCTCGTGGGAAATTAGGAAAATAAGAAAAACTTGTTCATAAAAGGTTGTGAAATGTAATGAAAATAAATAACTTATATCAGATAATGATTACAATTGTATTGCGTGAACTAATCTCCAGAAAGGATTTTTTAGGCTCCCAAATCTGTCGCAAAATGAATGAATGATTGTAGATGACATGACAGAATTGGTTGGTAGCCATATATGCAGAGTTGAATAGGAACAGAAATAATCATCAAGGTTCATCTTTATATTCCGTGTTTCTTCAGAAAATTAGCGATCATAGCTCTCTACAACTTCCTCTGTCTTGTAACTCTTAATAAATTTATCTTTCTGCTATTTCTCCTAAGTCCTGTTCAGCCATCAATTTTCTTCAAACTCATTAAATATGTTATTCCTTGTCTTCCTCTGTCTCCCAACCCTTCTATCATTCCAGTGAGTACCGGATTTTCCAAGCCCTCCTTCCTCGTTATATACCTTAGAAAACTTAACTCTCTTTTCCTGATGGTAAAATTGCTTAGAGAAAACGCTTCTGATCTCAGCTTTCAGTCATTAAGCGAACATTAAGATAAAATGTTTATTGATTTTACAGTTTAATCTCAACATGCCATATAGAGAAGTTGGGAACATACTCTTTCGCTGCGTTCTATTGACGAGAAGGAGTTCTCATTCAGACAAATTCTTCTGAAGATCTGCTACTTTATCCAGAAACACCCAAGAGGATGATTCAGAGACGGCTTAAATCTTAACCTCTTGAAGTCTCGAATTAACCGTTACCATTGTTGGATATGTTGGAGATGTTGTGATATTTGCTTGTATGTACGCCTAATAAAAAGCTTATGGAACTTTACAGTCTCTACTAATATTTCCCTAACATGGCGCGGATAAAGATAGCTCGGAGGACTTTTATCATAGTATATTTGGAATCAGTAGTAAACGCCATAATTAGTTTGTTGCATATCGTTTGTGTCAATTTTTATATTTTTATGTTCTTTTTTAGACACACCATTAAAAGACGTGTAGACGAAAAAAAAAAAAAAAAGAAAAACTACTACACTACTTCTGAGAATACAATCTAAAAAAATTCATATTATGAAATATCTGTCCACAGAAAGAAAGAAAATAATTCATTACACATTTTTAAGCAGAAAAAAACCCAAATTTTTCTATTTGTGTTTTTTTCATTTTAATTAATAGACAATATAGAATTGACTTTTGAGTCAATCATTTATTTTAAACATATTTCATTCCCTTTGAAAGAATTGGGAGAATTTCACAAAGTGATATTTCGTTTCGTTTTTTTTTTAAGATTCATTCTTTTCAAAAATACAGAAAAATGAAATCTATTGCAATTACCTTTTCGATGAAATCTGGCTTTTATCTTTTCATATAATTCAATCTCGCCATAAAGTTAATATTTCTTTCTGGATTCAGGTTATAAACGGGAAAATGTTTATTTCATACATTTTGGAAAGAGAAAAAAGTGACTTACTGTTTTCTGTCATTAAAAGAAGCTGAAGTTTTGCTGCCTTTCAAGGTTTTTTTTATTCTGAACATGTTTAAAGGAAATGTATTTTTTTCAATATTTATAGATTGTTTTTAATAAGCTTAGCATAACGCTTAGGCCTTAAGGGTATTCAATGAAGATAGAACTAGTCATGCTCTGCATAACAAGGGATCCCGGCATGGATTCACGACAAACTCATTTTCTGTTCATATATAAATTCACAAAGCGTATTCGCTGACCGATGAGCATTTAGCATAACAATAACCAGCGCAGTTTAAATTCTGGTCAATTTATTTCCTTCAATTTTGAGGAAGACATGATTCCAACTTCCTTAAGCTATGGGTTAAATCTTTTCTTTTTCGTTTTTATGGACGTAGGCAATGCGGGTTCTCCACCTCCCTCTATCCATTGCAGCTCTCAACAAGTTCCTTACCTCTACTTCCTCCCCCATACCACGTTCTGTAACCCATTTGCTTAAGTCCGCCAGGTTTGTCACGCCTTGTTTTCGTTTGTCTCGCTTTCCCTTTATTGGACCCGTGTGTATCAGATTCTCCGGGCCCTCCTTATTATATGTCCCAGAAACTTCAGCTGCCTCTTCCTGATCTTAAGTATAAGCCTTCTCATTATTTGCAACCTTTCTAAGATCTCACACGCTCGATCTATGTTATCCTTAGCATCCTTCTGTAGAACCACATCCCTATCGCCTCGAGTCACTTCTTCATTTTCGAGGAAATCGTCCAACGTTCGCTGCCGTAAAGAAGGACAGATGTCACGTAGATATTTTGTATTTTCTTCTTTGATAGTAAAGCATATTGAGCCATCTTGGCTTATGCAACATCAATTATAGGAGAAGAAAACTCTGCGTTAAGAAGGGACTAATTCCAAGAAGAGGGGATGCATAGTTTTTAGCAAAAGGTACCGCCCAACCTATAAATTGCAAATTGGAAACGAGTCCAACAAATTGAAAGTTTAGGGCTTGTGGAAAATGATGGCAGAACAGGGTTTAGGAAAGATAAGAATAAAGACAAACGTATTAAGATATACAAAGACCGGAAATCGTAGAGAGCCATGGTCATGACATTCTGAAGATACACGACACATAGAAGGGGCCATGTTAAAATCCATCTACAATTCTTAGTCTTTGACATTTTCCCCTGAGAGTTTTAAGAAGCCTGTCGAAACATTTCCTGGTATATTATGAATCATTTATTTGTTTATCAGAATTTACATGGCATGAATAGATAAAGTAAAGCTAGAAAGCTAAGAGATTTTCCGAAGAGAATAATAAGAACGAGAGTCAGATATATATGGCTAGGAATCAAAATTACTGATATGTCGGAAAAATAATTTCAGGATAAGAATCTGGATGTAATTCACTAAGATTCTCTCTTCTTCGTCTTTTATGTGCAGTGTTCCTTCAGGACATTAGCGATCATGGCACTCCACAACATCCTATCCTTTGTGACCCTTGGCAATATTTGTCTTTTTAATATCCATCTAACCTAGTATTTCCCACCTATTTACGCAAGATCGTGAAGTAGGTTACTTGATACCTCACATTAAATACGTTACATTAGTCTATATTAATGAAGTAACCATTTGCTAATTACAGGCCGTCGTCTATTTACGACCTATACGATTCACGGCTGTTTGATTTTATGATCACGACCGTGATTTGGTATGTCTGGGCGTCTAGCAGAAGAGGAAAAAAACGTTGACGGAGCATTGAAATAAGAGGAGGATGAGCCAGAAAAGGGATATCTGAACAATTATCTCTACTGAATAAAGTCATTGCACACTTTAAAGAAATGGACCCAAACATTAAACTATTTGAAGGAATTGAACAGATGACGCATGATGGGATTCAACTATATTGTGCAAGTTATGAAGAGGAAAAAAAACCCAAAACAAAACAATTCAGGCATAGCACCCTGTATTTGTGAAAAACAAAAACAAAACAACTCACCGGTGACCCCAAGCCGTGACCCAGCTGACAACATCGACGATCCAAATCCAATCACGAGCGGCTAATACGATGATTCGTTTTTGTATGCATTTTGGCATGTTTTTCAACTAAAATGGTTTCTGTCTTTTTTGTTTGTTTGTTTTTTGCACATGTTTTTGGCCTTTGGGTGTTTCGCAAATATTCATGCAAGTGTAATTATCGTATGCAGCGTTTGGCAAACGTAAAAATAAGAACGAAAACAATGTGCAGAGAGTTGATGCAAATGGTACCAAAAATAAAGTAACCATAGGAATTTAAAACATTCAATAATGCCTAAAGATAGCAAGATTAATTACATGTCGACTTACGTCTAGATCAATTTCCGACATTTTGATAGTATGCAATCGTGGTCGTATGTCGACGGCGACCTGTAAATTGAAAATGTATGTCAAATTTTGAGAGTCTATTATTCTTCTTATATTTACCTTCATCTTTCGTGAAACTACTCGTGCTGCATAATATTGAGGCCGTCAAATAAAATCGATTAAAAGATCGAAACAAATCATAATATTTTGATGGTATTTTTACACGTTCCATTTCTCAATCGTTCGGACAGAAGTTCAGCATCTTTTCTGTGCCGAACCCCTTACTATCTTGACCAGTTCGTGCTTTGTCATCCAATTACACAAATTTTCAATATAACCTAAGAGTATGACATACTCCAAGCCTTCGATTCTTATCCTGTATCTTAAAAAAATCAGCTGTCTCTTTCCTACATGGGTGTCTTTTTTTCGTTTTCCATAAAACTTCCGCATTGCTTATATGATCCATACATGGTGTTCTGAGTAATCTTTGACAGATGAGAAAAAAGAAATCCTCTTTTGACGTTATTTGAAACCGTAGTTTTATATTTATTATCGTGCCGACCTTATGCAAATATCCTATATCGAAAATAAAAAAAATAAATTTCTGACTATTTTGGAACAAGTATTTTTCTGGTTAGCCTTTAGTAAACAATTCGTCGCTGTAATAAGGAATTTGGCACGTTAAGTTGCTAATAACTATCCCGGTGCGCTAAATTGGACATTACAGATCATAAATAAAAAAAGCCATTGAGGAGATTGCAGTTCATATCTTTAAATATTCTTTCTTTTTATTTCTGGTGCTAAAGAAGAATATGCGCTATTGTCGATCCTGACCTGGATTATCGGTTTCAATGTCCTTATCACAGCCGAAACGCAGCTAACCTGTGTCTTTTCTAGAAATATTTTCATGCTAATAATTCTAATGGATTCTGCTCTTTCTCTTTGGTACCTCGATGTTGAGAATTGAAGCGTAGTATTAGATTCATGCCGTCTATTATAAATCAATGTTATCTTTTCTGTACGTCTTTTGTAAATCAAAAGGTAAAATCAAGTTCTATGCACGAAATTTATATTCAGTGATGAAGAAAAATGCATATGTGACTTTTCGACACACTACTACGGTACAGCGACGCACTTCTGCTATTGTTCGTCTATCTTCTTCATCCATTCCGCACATACACTCTTCAGTTGCTCACTAAACATCGCCTGCACCGCTTTACCCGACGCGCACAAACTCTTCAGTACCCAGATCATCATCGGCTTCTGCAGAGCCATAGCTGATGCCTACGATTCTCGCCACGAGTGCTAATGTGATGCGTCGGTCATCCTTGATGAGGACATCCACACCATGGATGTGTTCTTCCAACCACGAGGTTGACAATCGACCAGATCGGTTTTCGCCCCTGTTCACTTGGTCTTCCTTCTTTAAAACATTCTACCAACCCATACACACTTTTCATTGATTCGTGGCGGATTCTGCATACTGCGTCCACATCCGGAGATCGATTTCCTCAGGTTTGATTTGCTCTGCTCTTTAAGCGCAACACGGCGCTTTGTTTCTCGGTGGTTTAATCACTGAGTGGATTGTGCATACATCTGAACCTCTTACTGCGATGCTGCGATGGGATGCTGCGCTTGTCTAGCTACTCGTCATTCAAATATATTTTGTTTTTACTGCGTTATTAGAAATTTAAAAAGAAATCCCATTACTTTCATATTTATTGTCGTATTTATATGACCTGGTTCTAACACATAGCAAACATATTTCTAGTTACTTTAACCGCAAAGTCACTTCGCTCTGTGTTACCAACGAACAAAATCCTCTCATTGCCGAAAAAAAAGAAAGAGTTTACGAGAAACATCTTGAAGCAATAACGGGAGTCGATTGGCAATCTCTGTAAACAGTGTGCGTGAACTTGTGTAGTTATTTGTCAGTAATAGAGTGCTGAACAGGCGTAGATAGATTCGCCTATCGTCCGATTCATATTCCTCCCCTGTCTTTTGAACATGATTACAGATTTATCTATTTACTCGAGGAGTCGTTATATTGGCTTGCGTGCAATTATCATTGGCAAACTGTATGAGACCATTCTTTCGTCCCCTAGATATGGATTAATTAGTAATTGGTGTATCACTACACAAAAATTATCTCAAAAATTACTTTAATCTGAAAATTATTTCATAGCTTTAAATAACCAGAAAAGCGTTGGTAAACCGTAGAAAACGAATCACTTCATAAAAAAAAGGAACAGATATATGAATAGAGGTTTATCCGTTGTTTCGTCTTTAGGATTGTGTTTCTTGTTCCTGCTCATATCTTCTCATTCTCTTTCACTGTCATTTTCCCTTTACATCTTAGCGATATTATCTACTTCCTTAAGAAATTGTAGTGACACTGGAAAATTAATATACCTAATTTGCATAAGTGCAAGAGAAAGCCTATATAACTCGTCACTGAGAATAACGTGGGACGAAGACAAGCTTAGCTTAGCGTCTTCTGTGTCTGACTTCTGTTGAACTCTCTGCTTTGGCAGAGAGGAAACCGGACGAAGCTTTGCCGAAGGGCAAAGTTTCGTCCGGGGAGGTAGACAGGCCCTGAACCCATTTAAGCGGGTTCAAAGGGTATAATTTTGGCCGAGCCTACGGGCTCGGATAAACTCACATCAAACTCGGCCTTGTACCACATACAGTCCTCGTGCGGCGTCTGTTAAATACCGAGGACAAGCTTAGCGACTGACTAGTGCTAAACTTCGACTTCACATCAATGGCGTCGCCGATAGGATCGCATTTGTCTCTAGAAGATTCAGATTTCGTGGATGCATGGATTCGCTGTTTTTCTGCCATTGCGAGAAGTAAAAAGCTGAAAGACAACAAGGAGAAGGGAGGCGAAAATGAAATTACGGATTTATTTTTGGCTACAGCTGTATGCGAGGCGATAATGAAAGTCTCAACCATGGCATATCCCACAAACTTGGAGGAGCTGACTTTCAAAAAAATAAGTCAGATTATAAGAAGAAATATGAAACCCAAGAAAAGGCTGGTAGTGGCAGAAAGAACGAAATTCATGTCGATGAAACAAGAAATTGACGAACCAATTATAAAATATCTACACAGTCTACGAAATGCAAATAGATATTGTGAATTTGAAAAACTTGGACAAGACGAACAGACTATTGAAGAGGACTTGACTCGACTTTATTCAGCAACAAGAACTAATACAGAAATACAACTATCATAAAAGTCAACCCAGCGAACAAATACACACACCTTAAAAACGATAAGAAAATGTTCGTATTGTGGACGTGAACACGAAATAAAAAGGGAAAAATGCCCAGCATTTGGAAAAACCTGTACAAATTGTTTAAAAAAGAACCACTTTCAAGCAGTATGCAAATTCAAAAAGAAAAACGTTGAAAGAGTTGAATAAAACGAAACCAATATGGAAGTCTGCACATTAAAAAATAAGAATATAGAAGAAATTGAACAAATGAAAAAAAAAAACGTTATACTAAAGGTTAAAATTAACAACTGCGATTTAGATATGCAAATTGATACTGGGAGTGAAGTAACGCTGATACCAAAAAAAGTTTGGGAACGCATTGGAAAGCCACATTTACGAAAGAGCAGTTTACAACTCCGCCAATTTGATGGGTCGGTCCTAAAAACATAGGATACTTTGAAGGTTCCTTGGAGTTAGAAGACAAATTTGAAGTAATAACCACGAACTTCTTGGAAACGACGTGCTTAACATAAATTCTACCAAATTAATTAATGAGATAAAAATGAAAAAAAAAAAAAAGAAAAGTTAAAAAACTATAAAGCGAATTTAAAATTAAATGAAAATGTCTCCCTTTCTTATTATGAGGCACGAAAATTACCAGTACATTTGTTACCATTAGTATTAACAAAACTACAAAAATTAATAGAACAAGACCTTCTTGAACATGTTCCCCCTGGGGGTAGCAAGTGGGCATCACCCATTGTAGTTTTGAAGATAGATGGTGATTTACGTATTTGTGGAGATTACAAAATAGGCGTAAATCACAAAGTTTGTTCGGATTCATATCCAATACCGAATGTTGAAGTTGCATTACACGCACTGGCAGGAATGAGCGTTTTTACAAAAATAGATTTAAAAACGGCATACCACCAAATACCAATAGACGATAACTTCAAAGAAGTAACCACGATAAATATGCCAACAGGGTTAAGATGGAAAAGGATGCCATATGGAATAAAAACCGCAAGCGCCATATTTCAAAGGAGAATCGAACAGGTTTTAGAAAATATGAAAAATATGATTTGTTACCAAGACGATATATGCATAGGAGCTACTAATAAAAATGAATTAAAAAAGAAAACGGACATAATCTTGAATACATTAAGAAATGCTGGAATGGCAATAAATGAAAAAAAAATGCGTAAGCAATTGTAGTAAAATATCTTTTTTAGGTTATTCCATTTCAAAAGAAGATATATCACCAGACCAAGCCTTGATAGAAAAAATATTAAAATTAGCTACACCTACAAATAAAAAGAACTGGACTCTTTTTTGGGATTGGTGAATTTTTACAGGCGATATTTACCAAAATACACAGATTTGACTGAACCGTTTGCAAATTTAAGAAAAAAGAATGTTGAATTTATTTGGTCAGACGAACAACAAAAAGCTTTTGATAGATTAAAAGTAATTATGGCAAAGAAACCAGTAGTGAAAATGTTTGATCCAAAAAAGGACATAACACTCACTACAGATGCAAGTGAACATATCGGGAATATTATCACAAGAAAGACATCCGATAATGTATTTATCGAGAAGACGAACAAACACCGAATTTAATTATTCAACTATAGAGAAAGAAGCATTGGCTAATGTGTGGACAACTACTAGAGCCCGACAATTTTTAATTGGGAAAAAATTTCTGTTAAAAAGTGGTCATAGACCATTAGAGTTTATATTCAACCCAAGGAAAAAATTACCCAAAGTCACAACATCGAGGATACTAAGATGGGCAATAAGATTAATGGCATTTGACTTTCATATAGAATATGTCAAAGGAAATTCAATTCCACACGCAGATGCACTATCAAGATTGCGATTTTACAAGGAATCAAAAGATAAAACAGAAGAAGAATTTGAAGATGCATTCTTACATTGGGTAGAGACTGATGCTTTGTCTTTAGATAGAATGACTGCGGAAACTAGACATGATCCAGTACTAAGTAGGATAATATCGAGAATAAGAAAAAACTCATGGGGAAATTGTTCTAGGGCGGAAAGACCCTACAAAGAAATAAGACAGAAATTAACAATAGAACATGGATGATTTGTAATTGGTATCTGATAGTTCCCCCAGAAACACAAAGAAAATTGGTAATAAAGTGTACGATGATATACACTGTGGAGTAGTAGCCACACAAAAAAGGATAAAATTAGAAGCATGGTGGCCGAGATATTCAAGAGATGTCGAAGAATATATAAAAAGGTGCAAAAAATGTAAAGAATCAAGAAACTTTATACAAACTACTATACATTCGTGGCCCAGAGAAGTGGAACCATGGAGTCGGATGCATATGGATCATGCATATATTACTGGAGTGGGACTCTTATTAATTCTAGTAGACTCTTTTTCAGGATGGCCTGAAATAATCCGGGTGCCAGACAAGAAAAGTTTTACGATAAAACAGATTCTAAGGGTCATATTTTCCAGAAACGGCACACCAAAAACCCTGGTATCTGATAACGCACCAGAATTTTGTGATGAAGATCTTAATTTATGGTTAGAAAAAAATAGGATGTAAACCGTATAAGGCACCCCCATATCACCCTCAGTCGAACGGGTTAGCGGAAAGAATGGTGCAGACCGTAAAAACGTGACTAAAAGCATGCTCTCAGCAAAAAGAAAAATAAGTTTTCCTACCGAGGCTGCTTTTAAGCTATCGCACAATACCACACGCTGGTAGACTAGAAAGCCCATCAGCTTTAATGGGAAGACAAATTAGAGCTCCGTTAACGATGTCGTATTCCACAAATGAAAAAAAAGAACAAAGAAGCAAATCCGGAAAGGGCAGAATTTATCATGCAAAAAGGCCACAATACAGCTATACTATAGCTGTATTGTGGCCGTTTTGCATGATAGAGAAAACGGCAACACCGTATTAGCCCATGCAGATCAAATAAGGACCCAGGGGGAATATGAAGAGCAAAATGATGAAGAAATGTCTATGATTACGTCCGTTAATGATTTATTAGAACAACCGTTACAGAATGAAACATCAGAAGACAAAATAATGCAGGATCAAGTGGGCCAGAATGAATTTGAAAGTTCGGACAAAGATCAAATAATGCAAGAAGATGCCTATGATTACAGCTTAGTGTGGGACAGATCTAGGTCTCCCAGAAAAAGAAATACAGGAGAGAGAGAAGTAGAGCAAAGTAATGAAACTATCACGAGAAGAAGTACAAGAACTACTAGAATTATAAAACCTATACGTTTCAGGGAGATGTAGTGACACTGGCAAATGAATATGCCTAATTTGCATAAGTGCAAGAGAAAGTCTATATAACTCGTCAATGAGAATAACGTGTGACGAAGACAAGCTTAGCGACTGACTAGTGCTAAACTTCGACAGCACATCAGAAATATTTAAAAGAAGAGTTACCTTTTCGGAAAATCAATTTGTTTATATTTTTCCAGGGGTTTTTTGTGCAACAATCAGTATCATTGCGCATTCACGAGAGTAACCGAAAATATTGAATTCAAAGAAATATCAGAGGTCACTGAGATTTTAATCAATGCTAACTTTGACACTCTATTTTAAAATATATTTAATTGATTTCTATACTAATTATTTTATATAAACAAAATATTCAACGTAGCATAGAACAGTAATTTTCTCCTTGTATTTTTTTGTTTGCACAAACATGATCTCTTTAATGGGGGACAATAAAATCTTTGGTCTATTAAAAATAACTATTTACACTATTTACATATTTCGGACTGTTGTCCTCATCTTTATTGACATATTGACGACATTTCATTCGTTTTACTTTCCGGCCGTATTCAGTGGATATACGTTGGTATTTCGAATCGAGCTCTTGATTTATCCACTGGGTTGTTTGTTCTACTGTTGCTTTTTGAAAATCTCAGTTTCAGTCAGCTCGCCAAGATTTTTCCCTCTGCTGAGTTTGAGTCAAGACATTATTTGGATTACCCAACCAAAAGTTTTATCCACTATTAGTGAATTCTGGGGACTTATAAACCTAATTTCTCAGTAACCATTTTTACCAGAGCTCATATAACAATTTGTTGTTATAAGTGTTTTTCTCTAGCTCTCTTTAGTAGTGGTTTCCATATTTTATTCATGTCTATGTTTGGCCAATTTAGGAGATATTTATGGCGTAGAGAGCTTGAGAAAAAGAAGAGTTAAATAAATTGTCAAGAATCCAACACAACCGTTGGATAAATCATCAGTTGCAATCCGATATCTCCGAGATACTCGATGCCTTCTTTAATAGAATTAATGACGAAGAAAACCTTAAGGAGAATCCAACATGATCTGGATAAAGCCTACAGACACAAATTCAATGCAGTGAAAGCCCGCCAATTGCAGCAAAAAGGTTGAAAGATCAAAATGTGACGCACAAAGTCCATTATCTCACTCCACACCAGTGAAAGCAATAATCAACATAAGTCAACATCAGTCAACATCAGTTGCGTGCCTCTGAGGAATCAGTGTTGAACATGTGTCTCAACTTTAAATAAAACCCCAAAACATTATACAATTGGTAGTGTTAAAAATATTCTATTAAAAATATCAACATATTAACATACACTATATGTATATCGGTCGCGAGATTTTGTTTTCTTCTGTTTGTGTTTCTATGAAAATATTTTCCATTCAGTTGTCTGAGGAAATTTATTGTGTTATAGAAAAAACACGCAGACAAGTGATATTTTCTGCTTGTGTCTTACTCCATTCTGTTTTTATTATTTTGCCATTTATAACTTATTAGATTTTCCTATTCTTGGATTAACCTTTCTTTATTTTTGGCCTTTTTTTGATAAATTGACAATTTGTTGTATTTCTTTGATGTAGATCCTTTGATCAAACATTTGTTTCATTGATTACACCGTTTCGAAATCGATAATATTGATTTCCTCTTGCATGGTCGACTTCTTTTTGAAGAGATAAGACAGCTAACTGAAAAAAAATAAGATTTTGAAACTATATAATAGATTGTGTTTTGTTATCGAAAAATAATCATGTCTTGAATAAAAATTGTCTTAATTCTTAATAAAATATATTCGACTTTGAAGAACTCTTCTGATATTTTGAATCAGACTATAGAGATGGCCTTTTACATGACACGGTTCTTTTTTTTTAAATAAGCAAATCCTTTATCGAGATATGTCCTTAAATTTGATCAAATCTTAAGCAACACCGCTTCTGACGTCAGTGTGATTTAATCAACTCAAAAGATGATATCAATAGAATAGATAAAGGAAAGACTAAAGTAAAATTACGCAGAAAGATTTTGACTAAATACGTTGTTTTATAAGATATTTAAGAATTCAACTGTTTCTTTTCGTTTCTTTATATGAGGACAGTGATTCTGAACCAGCATACACGGCAATGAAGAATAATAACTACTAATGACTATTAGACTTTACTTCAAATAATTCTTTTCTTTATTCTTCGACTGAGTTATTTTAAATACTTTGTTTTAATATTAATTTTTTTTAAAGTAATTTTTGTAATTTAACTTTTCAAAATTTTCATTTCTTTGAACAAAGAACTATTAAGTTTTTTATACAACATTCTTTGTTGAATTCAAAATTTGGACAAAGTTATACTGAATTATTAATTAATATTGTCGAAGTTTCTGATAACTCTAAATAATAACCAGTAATAAGGAATGCCAGAGAAAAGCAATAATAACGAAAAAAAAAATGCAATTAATAACAGCAAAAATTGCAATATTGCCACTGGCAAAAATGGTTGCTGAAGACATTAATTTTAAAAATCCCAGAAATTCATACGCAGATGTCCTTAAGGACACGTATGGTACAGTGGATAAAGGCGTTGGTTAGATCCAATGACAATGTGAGCTCAATACCTGGTTAATGGAAAACTTGGAGAAATGAGTTAACAGGGATCTATTAGGCATGGCACGTGGAACTAGAACAGTCTATTCCAGCCAAGGAAATAAAAAAGGATTCAGTTCGACATTCCAACCACCTGAAGAATGTCGGAGCGTACAACGGCCGAAACGTTGTGATAAATATGGCAACAAAGATGAGAATAATAGTCCGAATAATGTAAATAGTGAACTCTAAATAATATCAAAAATAAAAAGCAAGAATGACTAATGCTCAAGTAAAGAAAAGAAGAGGGGGATCGGCGTATCTCACAAAGGACAAAACATTAAAGAAATAGCGGAAAAAACGTTTCACACTAAATAAGTTGCATAAATAGTTGAACAAAAATACTGAAATAAAGTAAATTTAAATTTTTGTGTGTATTTTTTAATCTATAATTTATTTAATAACATTTAAATGTATATACGCTTTAAAAACATTGCTGTGATGTTTTCATTTGCTCTTAGGTGTACCGTAGCTTAAAAAGGTTGAGAAACACTGTATTAGAACAACGCTTAAAATTGTTATAACATTATATAAAAATTAAATTATTCTATGACATTAGTTAAGAATTTTGTTAATAATAAAATGATACCAGTTCTCCTCGTTTATTTATATAAGCAACTCTATTAATTGTCCTGCATCAAACAGTATTTTTTCGTATTGTTTAGTTAATATGATTCTCGGAGATATTGGCACTACGAATGCGCAGAATGTTTTACTTAATATCTATAAATAGAGTAATTATGGTCTTGTAAAATATTTATATTATGAACTAGGTTATTAGAATTGCAAGGACATTTTCGTAATAAAGATTTAGAATAACGCGCAGAAGTTTACAAAGACACAAACTATTATTTTAAATGTAGGGAAGAGAGACCTACCGTAAAGACGATACTAGTAGATGTGATCACCGGTAAGAAAACTCATGAAGGATAAGCAATATAAGTACCGGTCAAGTGGCTCTCACGAACATTCGTTTTGGGCCACCTTCAAAGAGACAATGCTCACGCTAGGTTGTGAAATTAATAAAGACAACATATATAATAGGCACTATATTTTGAAAAGATTACCGTAGAAATATGAACTGTCGTATTGTTCGTATGATCCCAGTGATGGTCTCTTTTCGAACAATTATGATAAAATAATCTCTCTCTCTCTCTCTCTCTATCTCTCTCTCTCTCTCTCTCTCTCTCTCTATATATATATATATATATATATATATATATATATATATATAATGTTGTAGCCTCTGTCTGTTTGTTTCTTATTTAACTCTTCCTCGCGTTTTGGAGATAGACTTCTAGAACCATGCACATTCTCAAACTACATAACCTATGGTACTTAGAAAAGTATATTTTTATTTTGACCAAAGGGAGTCTCCGGGGAGCCCAAACCACTCATTGAATATTTTTTTTCCGTTTGATATATATTAACTTTAAATTTTAACACGGGAATGACTCCTTGGGTACTTGGCTATGTTTATTTATTTGCGTTCAAACCACCCAAAGAAATTTAAATTAAATTTCATTTTGATCAAAGGGGGTTCCGTGAAAGAACACCCTCCACACTGAATTTTTCCCTTTGATTTAAATTAAATTTAAATTTGATTTAAATTATCCAAAATATAGAAGGAAAAAGCCAGAAGATGGGGGTCACATCAGCAATATGAAAATGAGACAATATGGAAGTCAAATTGAGCAAGAAATCCCCAGTCAGTGGGTCGTGCCTTACAATATATATTTGTTGTGAAAATTAAACTGTCACATCAATGTTGAAATCTCTTCATCAATTCATTCAATCAAGTATGGCATCAAATACATATTAAAGGGGTCAGATCAAGATGTTTTTCTACCAACCTCACACTTTGATTTAAATTCAAATTCGGACAAGGGAATCACTCCTATCCAAAATACAGAAGGAGAAAGCCAGAAGATAGAGATCACATCGGCAAGATCATTAAGTAGAATTGAAATACACCATTTTTCTCTACAAATTATACGAATGATTTAGATCAATTATCATATTCTTAAAAAAAAGAGAAAAGAATGGAATGTGCGACATGCAGCAAGTCTCGGGTAATTCGGCTGGTTGTTAATAATTATAGTCTAATGTATTTTACTTTACTTACACATTATATTATATCAGATTTGGTAACTTTCATATCAATTTTACGCTCCGAAAAGTAGTTTAGTGTAGTTTCGCTGCTTGACACCGTAGTGCGTATGAATTCAAAAAGCAACAAGATTATTCCTGATGATTATTGATATTAGGCTTCAAGTGTCCGTTTATACTAAATATGGTTGAGTCATTTTTGATACGAAACATTTCACGCATCATCAAATGGATGGACCGACAAAATGCAGAAAGCTCTAACTATTAGTTTTTGGTAAAGGAAGGGTGTTCTTTTACGATCATGCAAGACCTCATATTGGCAAATCATCCATGAAAATATGGCATGAAATATAGTAAATAATCCTCATGCTCCAAACTCTGCTAATTAAACTCCATCTAGAATGTAAACTGTCGTCATTTTATTGTTTAATTTCGCGCATGCGCGTCGTTTGTTTTTGATTTTGTCGACTGCACAGTATAGTAATGTCGGTTGGGCACCGTCTGTGAGAAAAAGAGCATCATGACGCAATTCATTCTGCCAGAAATTTGGAAACGGCATGCTCTATTGTTTTGGCATTCACGCCGGAAGCTTCAATATGAACATTTCAGGGTATTTGGATGTCAATCTGAGGACAGACAGTGCGGAGGATTCGGAAAGAGTTGGATGAGTCTAATAATGATTACGAATGTGTTTGGTGTGACCACTTGTGATTCATCGAGTTCCTTGAGGAGGTAGTGATGCCCTGGGTCAAGGTGGCTGCTTGAAGAGCTTATGACTGGCAACAGGACTCTGCACCATGTCACACTATCAAAGGAACCCATTCATGGCTGTCAGACAATTTCTGCAACCACATCACCTCTTACATCTGGCCATCTAACTCCCCAGATCACAATACACTTGATTATTATATGTTGAGCGCAGGGCGCAGTTCTGCGAGGGACCACCAAAACTCAAAGATGAACTGAAATCAAGGATTATGGCAGCATTCACCAACTTCAACAAGGAAACCTCTTAGAATAGTTGCAGGAGATTCCGAAGGCGTATGTAGGCCGTCGTTAAAGCCAAGGGGTATTTTATTGAATAAATGTAATCTTTAGTATTTCAAGATATATTTGTGTAACTTTGGTAAATATATCTGTTAAAATGAGTGTTCAGTGTTCATCTAAGTATCAAATTGTTACATCTCAAATAAAGAACGCTAAGTTTATGTATCGTACAATTTAAACGTCAAGGGAGGTAACTAAGTCATTGAAATGTCTAAACATTTTTAAAAACGAAAAATTAGGTTAAACTATTAGGTAAAACCAAGACATTTTAAATTATCCGCTATAATCATTTTAAAACATTTCTGAAGTATACATAATTAAGTTTATTATGATTTAGTTTCAGTAAGAATCTAAATTGTGAATCTGAACAGACATGATGTTCAAATGTTAAACGATGTTTGATGCATTATTCCAATGAAAACCCAAACTTCGAGACAACATCATTTTTTTTAGAGGTACAATCTCCAAAAGGACATTTAAATTTATATACAATGTTGGTTTTCTACAACACATCATGTCGGTGATGAGTCGTTACAAATGATTAAATTGGGTATATTGAATTTAGTATAGTATATAATTAATTTTATTGATATATAAGTATTTATTTGTTTTATTAGGGTATTTTCTTTCTTTATATAATTAGAATGTATTTGATTGCAATAGAAAAGATTAATATGTTTAGGGTCAATTGAAGAAATATTATATTCTATTTACTTTATATTAAAAATTTTACTAAAACATTTTATTTGTTCATCAACAATATAATTGTGAAGTTATTAATAATAAGATTTTGTTTTATTTAATTTCTATAAATAAATATATTTATTAGATATTAGATTTTTGATTAAACTGAGGGACGAAAAGAAAGACTTTTGAGAGAATTTTCTAAATAAATCCACATATTAAAAGATTAAACAGGGATTGGCTTTTACTCAGAGAATAAAGTTTTCACCAGGAAAACCCAACACAACCTAATCAGGACAAATTATTATCAAATCCAAGTATCCAAAAATCAAATTTCATACAGAAATACAAGATATGAGGAAAAACAAATATAAAACACCTTTTTTGCTTTATATCTAGTCTCTTTGATACATAATCTTTCTCTACAATTTAGGCACAACGCTAATATAAAATTTATGCATCAAATTTCAATAATCGCCCTATTAAGTTTCTCTCACTCTCGCTATACATCATACATACATACATACATACATACATACATACATACATATATATATGTATATATATATATATATAAAATGAATTAAGAAATATCCAATTGATGTATCGTTTTAGGTCGATTCTTGTTGGTTTCGCCTTTAAATATATCGATAGATACATTAATATATATCAACATATATATTTCTGATGTTATTTCAGGATGCAAGGAGTCATATCTTACAGGTTCTGTTTTGTTTTGTAATTATCTGCGAATTGCCATTCCTACTTGTGAAAAATAATTGCGTTTTTTCAAGTTAACTTCTCCATGGTTTTGAATTTTAAGGTTTTCCTATTCTCATGGACTGGTGGAGACAAATGTTTCTGGTACAATTTAAATTGGGCGGAGAAGAAATGCATTCATGCAAAATAATTTGGAATTGGTGAGAAACTGAACTCAACAGACAAGGCTGGAATTTGAACTCGCTTCTCTGATAATCTATCTACCCGTTCTTCTTAGATGTATCGATTTATAAATCTAGAAAAAAACTAACATATCGCAGAGAAGCATACGCAAACACACGCAGAAAATCGTTTATATATATATATATATATATATATATATATATATATATATATATATATATATATATATATATATATATATATATATATGCGCGTGTGTGTGTGTATGTGTGCGTTTTATATGTACATATATAATTTATCTGCATTAAATAAAATAAAATCAATATGGGTCCTTATAAATATCCTCTGTACAAAATTTTATATATATATATATATATATATATATATATATATATATATATATATATATATATATATATATATATATATATATATATATATATGTATACTGTTTATTTATGTGCACATTTTATACAGAGTCATATACAGAAAACCATTACCTAGATAGTTACATCTATCTTACGAGGTAAGTTCTTTGATGTCAAATATTTTCGTCTTCCTTTTTCAGCTTTCATTTCACTTCGAAATGTCGTTTGATTGGCTTCTGATCTATTTGCTTTCTTCTTAAATTTCCGTTGGCTTTGAATACGAAAGACAATTTTCCATTTCTGTTGTTTCCATTGAATCCAAGACTGGAATGGCAAGATTTATTTCAGAAATAAACAAGTAACATAATTTTTTAAAATTTTGTCTTTTGCGAATTCTATAAATATTAATATTCAAAGCTTAACCTTTTTGTATTAGTCTGCCAGTGGGCCTCGAAATGTGAGCGCCCAATAAGAACGAACGATTGTTGGGTTAAAAGAAGACACTTGTTTTGTTTAGATGATTTAAATCTGTAAGAAAAGATGGTGTTTTTTTTTATATCAGCCGACAGCTTGTCGAGCAAATAAGGACCGAGACCACGCCGAGTCAATATAAAGAAGGACAGTAGTTAGTGACTGACATTGCATTTAAACATTTTCAGATTAAAATTGGCTGGAAATGCTGAAGACGGAAAGGTGTTTCAGAAGAGAAAAAGAAACTGTCAGCATAGAGCTTTCGGCCACATTTAACACGCTCATCTGTAAATTGATATCGACGCCAATCTAGTATTGCGCTTAAATTTATACAGTCTAGGTACGATAGTGAAGCGCTCATTCATACACTTATGAAAGTACTTATAGAAAAGACACAGAGAGACTATCTTACAGCAGTAGGAAAGTAACTGAATCCGAGCCGCAAGATCAGAACCAATAATATTGCTGAAGCTTTTTGGATCTTATGAAGGAGCTGCAGGTAAATAGCAGGTGGAACCGGACCATATATCGCAGGAATATTCTAAGCATGAGAGAAGTAAGGATTATGAGGATATGAAGATCAGATGGCGATTAGAACTTGACGAGAAGAAGAGAAGGAAATGATTACAGAAACACTGACGCGGAAATCTCTTTCGCAGTGCCGTAGTTCGTTGAATAAATTGCCTAATTGGAACTTGTGCGAAAATTGGTTGGATGCACACATAAGAAAATAAATGAGGGACATAGTAGGTGTCCAATAGGTTCACTAGGCGAAATAATAAATCCACACTTCTCTCCTCGCCTCGATCTCCAATATGCTACTCCTCGTCAGAAGCGAAAAGCGAACTACCGTTGAATGAGCCTATCATGCTACCTTCCCGAAACTCGCCTATTTGCCGTCTTCACACTCATTATTCAAAATAGCCGAAAAATTACAAAGTTAGAGTGTCGATGAAACAGAAGACTAGGTAGAGGAAACAGAAGACTAGGTAGAGGAAACAAAAAAAAGGGAGAGCTTTATTAAATACTCATACACAGAACGGAAATACTTGATTTAATCAAATCCTAGTCAAATCCTACTATAACGTGGTTACTTTTCATATTGATAAATAGAAGCAGTCCACTGTCACAATATCAGGGAAGAGCTAGATGTACGCTGATTCAGTCTCTACAAAACCTCCTCTTTTAGTTTGTATTCCTGAATTCTTTTGAAATCAAATTTTTACTTGGGTTAACCACCAGTCAACTGGTATATATTCCTTTTACTTTTCCTACTAGTGTTGCCGATACCACATCGTCTGATATGATGGTAGCCATGGGCAGTTGGCATGTGTCTCACAGGTCAAGAGTTTTCCTTACAAACTTTCTGATGTTTCTGCTTTATATGTGTCTTGTCGAGATCATTTTGATTTTGAACCAAATATATTAATCAGTAAGATTCGCCGATAAAAAGAAAATCAGTAGCTTTGGTTTGGTTTGTCCTACGAAATATCAACCTCAATGGGTCATTTAATGCGGACAACTTTTTTTTTCTGTTAATATTTTTGTTTTGTCAAAAATCTATTTCTGTTAATATTTTTTCCTCAAAAATGTATAGCTGGTAATATTATTTTTCAAAAATGTATATCTAGTAATATTTTTTCAAAAACATATTGCTGGTAATATTTTTTTTTCTTCAAAAATTTATTTCTGGTAATAATTTTTACAAAGTATTTCTGGTATTAAAATCTATTTTTACACTTTTATTATGCCTTTTACCTCAGTTTCTGAGTTAGCAATTTGACCATAGCTGGGAGCCTAACAGATGCTACCAACCTGGGTCAGGGTGGACCTGGGAACACCAGCAATTAAGAGGAGGTTTCACGAAGCTCAAAGTCTCCCTATCAGAGGCCTTTCTGTTGGACGTAGTTTATCGTCTTACCCTGGACGCGGATGTAGTTCATCGTCATGCCCAGGACGCGGGTGTAGTCTAAGTTTCGGGGTTACCTATTTGCCCATAAATGGGACCCTAACAGGTGCTACCACCCCGGGTCATGGGGGACCTTGGAATTTAACAATTAAGAGATGGTTCCACGCTTCTCAAAGCCTCCTGATCATAGGCAGTGTTGTTGGACGTAGTCTATCGTGTTACCCTGGATCGGATGTAGTTTATCGTTATATCCAGGACGTCCGATTGGGGGGGTTCTTACCCCTCTCCCGAGGTGCAGTCGGTGTATTCTACAGCCCCACACAACAGGGCCTCAGTAGTTTTCGATTTGAAAAAATATTTAGGCAAGAGGAAGATCATATGAAAGTAAATCTATACAAAAAGTGTAAGACAATGATTTTGATTTCTTTTATACGGGCAGCATCCAAAGCATCGTTTATAGACAAACATCATGAAAATCTCCAGTAATTCTCGGATAAATTATTTAACTCTACAAAATCATTTTGTAATAATCAATATATTTCCCTTTCATTCTACCATAATACACAACTATAAGCTCCGTGATAAAAGAACTTTTAAGCAATGTTGCATTTAGTTAACACGTCGTTAGTTCCGAAAGGGCGAATGCGAGAAACAAATTGGAGATGTTAAAATCAAGCAGCTACAGAAATGTATTATCTAGTAAATGATCTAATCAATGTGGAAAATATGACACCGTAATCCGAAAGCGCTTCATATGAATAGCAAAAGATGTCATCCGAAACCTAAGCAAATTAATAAGAAACAATAAAACTTCGTTACAACAAAGAGGAGAGTAGAAAATATTACGTAATATCGGCCCTGCTTCTTTAGAGATGAAGAAAAGAACTTGAGGGAAGACAAATTCTAAAGAAGGATGTTGAAAATGCCATCTGCTAAATATGGATGCAATCAAGACGTTTTCATGAAATTAGAAGCAAGTTTTTCTCAGCATCAGAAAAAGTTGAAATTTCTAGACCGCATAATAAGGAAAGAACTCACAGCAGTATATGAAGACTTGTGCTTCTCTTCCATTAAAAAGTGTCTTCCATGCTCCGAATTCACTGATTGCATCGATCATTGATCCCGATACCGAAACATTTTGAAATACATCAGGAGAACAGAAATGGGGAAATTATAGCCCTAATCTATTTAATCATTTTTCTGGTGACAGAGTTATTCATAGCTGAGACAATGATTATCTTGAACAGCGGATAACAATTCTTTAACAAGTAATCTTAGAATAGAGCTCAGAACAAGGCTCTTTCCAAAGTAGAAACATTAATATGGAATCGGAATGTAAGCAGTGATCCCATGTACACTTAATCCATCATAAAAATTCAGGATATGATAATAGACATAAACATTCAGGATTTAGTAAATTCCAGACATTTAAACACGTTGTTGTAGGGATCAGATTATAACAAATTTAGTAGAGCAGATAAGGAAACTGAACATTGAATAGAGTGGGACAAGTGTCATGATCACGATCACGATCAAGAGTTCAGTAATTGATCAGAGTCGTAGTTGTACCACTGGTACTGCAGCTGTGTGGTGTATCTTGAGCAAAATAGCCTGACGGAGACCAACACTCGCTAGACTGGTTCGAGTTTTCCTTCTGAACCGAGCCGGAATCCGTTACTCCCCTGTGCTCCCAAAGGATTAATTTCCCTCAACACCGCAATTTGCTACAAGAGCAAAAGATTAACTCATGTCATATTCTTTAAATAGCGGAGCGGATTGTGGAATCGGAAAACCGTGTTCAAATTCCAGTCGATTTCATTACATTCCTTTACGTACTAATACTCTCGCGAAAGATATAAATCCAGCTCCACTCAAAGCAGCTTCTTGTAAATATCAGCACAGACTGGGTCCTATAGGCTATCAAAAACTGTCTGGTGAGTTCTACACAAATATAATCAGATCATATATGCCGGTAGTCTGGCTGTTTGATGTTAAGAAATGAACTACTGGACGATCATAAATCAAAATTTGACGGAGAAAACCGGAAATATATTACTTTGCTTAAGGGATAATATAACAATTAGACACCAATCCTAATTGTTTTATTAACCTTCAAGCAAAGGATTAGTTATTCCGGCAGTCCAAGACAAATTTGGATTAATAGACAAAAGACAATTGTTAAACATAAGAAAACATAAGATAAAATAATTCTGAAACACGTGTAGAAAAAATAGGGTAAATAAATTATAAAATACAAAGAAAACATTCACATTATTACCACAAACGTTTGGAGCTTCTCTTTTCTCTTTAAAATATACACTTTCCTCGCATTGGAACAACTATAATCTATCCCTTATATATAGATGTGTCTGTGTGTATGTGTCTGTAACACCTTGCTTGATGATTTACTTAACGCTTCTTTCATACACGTATATTACCCTACAATTAATTGGTGACCACTGGCGAAGAATAAAATTACAATATGAAAGGACATTTCTTTTCCAGTTAAAACAAATAAATACTAATACAAAAAAAAAATGGTAAAGGAAAACATTGTAATAAATAATTAGCAATAAATATATAACTTCAAATAAATAATAATAATAATAATAATAATAATAATAATAATAATAATAAACAATAAAAATCTGCAACTTCTACGGAAAGGAAACTGAAAGAAACTGGTATGAACACCACCCAGACCGGGTTACGGAGATAGGACCTGTTACAATTCTATGGGACTACACAATACACACTGACAGAACAATCAAGGCCAACCGCCCAGATATTGTTATTAAAGACCACAAACAAAAACGGTGCCTCCTTATTGATATGGCAGTCCCTACTGACTGCAATGTATCTTTGAAGATATTCAAAAAGCTGTCAAAATACAAGGAATTTGGAATAGAAATCTCGAAAATGTGGCATATGGGAATATCAACAATCCCTGTTGTAGTTGGGGCCCTAGGACTGGTTGGAAAAGATTGCAGTAGACTAATTGCAGGGATTCCTGGAAGCCCATGCCTCAAGGAGATACAAAAAATTGTTCTGACAAGTACAGCCCACACTTTACGAAGGGCTTTATCTATGTAATTTCTTTTTTTTTTTTTTTTTGTCAGTGGAAAGTGTCATGATGCCATTTCTAACCTTAGGTCCCTGGGCGGGACCCAGAAAGAAATGTGTAAACGCCAGAAATCAAAGAAAATAAATAATAATAATAATAATAATAATAATAATAATAATAATAATAAATTAAATAAAAATAAATAATAATTGTAAATTATTTTACTTCCAAAAAAGTAGAATTCTTATTTTTAAGTTAAAATTAATTTCTGGGAGCTTTGGCAAAACGCGCCATTTATATATTGTTCCCGAGTACAAGTCCAAAATCAATGTAGTAAACAATATTTTATCTCATCCTCACTGCTTTTCTTTTTTTCTTAAACATTCAACGAAGGCAAACTCTTTAAATCGGATAAATGTCAAGTAATACGTAAATATCTGTCATTTAAAATCATATATTGTTTTCATCTTGGAGATGTTGACTATATTTAGAACGTTGGCTCCGGAACAGCAGGAAAGACAAAAGATGGCGCCGTTATTGGGATTTTTCAACCATTAAATATCACGTGGTGTTGTTCGTAAATAGAAAATTAGAAAACATGAAGTCTCCCGTTTCATAAAATAAGCGAGTCGATTAAACCATGCCATCAACGAGACCAGAGCAATAAATCTAAGTTTGTTTTGAGAAATTGAATGGACGAAACAAAATTAATGTGAGTGAAGATATACGCAAAGCCCGTGATATTTTTCTTTGACGGGCTGCTTATTTTTCTTTTTATTTATTGTGCTATTCGACGTTTCAAATCAAATCCAAAATGGTTCTTTTTGAATTAAATCCAACCATAGACACCAATAACACTCTTTCTATTTTCGCAATCCTTACATATGTTCTTTTGAAAAAGAAACTTTAGGAAATAAAGAAGAAATGTAATAACTTAAATAGATAAATAATTGAGATTTGACATTTAATTATCTAGCCCTCAGCAAAGCTACAGATAACGAAATGGTATAGCTATCTAGGAACATACCATATTTACTCGCGTATCATGCGATCTTTGAAGACCTAATTTTGAAGCTAATTTAACCACAGTAAATTGATATATAGTTTGGTCAAAACACATATAAGAATACAAGTATATTGTAATTCAAAATAACGTGACAATATAACCTAAGTACAATCTATTAATGCATTAAACTTAAAATTAGATTAAATTAGAAATCAATATAAGAAATAAAGACATTCAATAATTACTTCGACATTTCAATGGGTTCGTTAGATTTCGCTGGAGTTATGACCTAGTGGGATTATTTATTTTATATAGTTTAGGTAACTATGATTGCTTAGATACTATCAATATCTGATTATATAGAGATGATGGCTTGTTAGTCGTTAAGGATTCTATTAAAATTAATGTAGACCGTATTAGGAAAATGGTCCATACAAAGTTGAAGGGTTTAGGTTAAGACTACCAAAATTTAAACAGATAGACCTTCTAAATGTTAAACTAGACCCTAACAATTGTTCATTTCAACCTTTTACGAAGGTTAGAATTCAATATATGTACACCCTAATTCTAAGCATCCCCCGTCAGTTATTAAACATATACCCTCTTCCACAGAAATTAGCATCAGCGCTAACTCTTCTAGCAAAGAGTTTTTTAATAAGCATAGGAAATTTTACAACTCTGCCCTTAAAATAACAGTTATAAAGTAGAGAGATCCCATTATTTATGACCATAATAAGTAGAGATCTAGGAATGGTTAAAACTAAATTAGGACAAAAATTCCTAAACCTTATTAATAAGCCATTTCCCAAAACTAATCCGCTTAGTAAAATATTTATTAATAATACAGTTACATTAAGTTATTGTTGTTTGGACAACCTTGAGAAAAGTATTAAAAAACGGAATAATAGAGCCTTCAACGAGTATAAAAATTTAAAAAGCGTGACGTATTGTAATGGCGCAGTAAATGATAATAATTATAATAATACTAATACCAGCGGATGTAATTGTAGGAATTCCAATTATTGCCCACTACAAAACAATTATTTAGCTAGTTCCATCGTTTATCTTAGTACCATTTCTACATTGAAAACCTGAGTATTAAAACAATTTACATTGGAAACACTAAAAATTCTTTTAAAACCAACTGGTATCAACATGTACTATCCTCCAGCAATAGTACTTATAAATTCTGTAATTCCCTATACGCACCATGGTATCTTTGTTTCAATGAATAATTGGAAATTATTAGATCTAAAGTTAGGATAAATTTCTTAAATCAAAGGAATGAACTTACTGTTAACTATAAATATAGTTCACCCTTCCTTGCAATATGATTAATAATATTATGGATGATAATAATATGGTATCATAAGTTTGCATTATTGTTATTTATTTATTTATTAATTTATTTATATTTATCGATCTACACTTTTTGTAACCAGATCATCGACGTTAATTTTAACATACCCTGATTTAGTAGCGAGTTAATCTGACATAAGCTGTTAAGTTTATATTGAATAATTGTGATAGTTTATGCAGTAATTTTACATGGACACTCAATTCGTTATGTTTAACTTGGTAAGCCTG
The DNA here is from genome assembly GCA_963932145.1 of Acanthosepion lycidas. Lineage (NCBI taxonomy): Eukaryota > Metazoa > Mollusca > Cephalopoda > Sepiida > Sepiidae > Acanthosepion > Acanthosepion lycidas. Next base: position 64,427,096 of record OZ010606.1, on the reverse strand, counting down.
TATGTATGCATGTGTTTAGGGTTGTTTCTAAATCTGTTTACATATCTATGTGTATATCTGGGCACATATATTTGCACATGTGATCTGTGTGTGAGTTTGTATATGTGTATAAGTATGTATGTGGGTGTATGCGTTTGTATATATGGCGGACTCTCCCGTCGTATTCGACGTATGAGGGTCAAGCAATTCAGTTCCTAGGAATCGACATACAAACATCAGCGATATATATATATATATATATATATATATATATATATATATATATATATATATATATATATATGTGTGTATGCATATATCTGTGAATATGTGGGTAGGTGTATGTATTTTTATATTAGTATATATATCGATTTTTTTGTATGTGTGCATATTTTGATTGGACATGTGAGTTTGTTTTTTTGCGTATCTATGCGTATATCTGTGTTTGTATATGTGTGTGTGTATGCATATATGCCTTTTTCTCCTTTTTTTTTGTCTGTAGCCCGATATGTGTAATTCAACTACGTATATGGATGCATCGTACATATGCATTTATTTTCACTTCTTGTCTTTACTTGATCCCCTTTTTAATCTATATGTTTGTCTATGTAAAATATTGATAGGAATTTTGCATTGTTTTATTAGTATATTTATGCTTGAATATGGATGAGTCTGATTATTTGTATACAGGTTCATGTGTGTCATGGCTTGTATATGCTTTTCGCTGTGTACACATGTGTCTGACATAATTTTATTTTGCGTGTCTTTTTTTTATTTTTTGTCTCTCTTTATTCTTCTTTTTATTCTTTTATTCTTTATAAATTTTTTCCTTTTTTGAATCTTCTCTTTCCTGTGTGAATATCCGTCAGTATATTTCTGCGCTCATATATTTGATTATATATATGTGTTGGTGTATTATGAATGTGAAAGTGTTTGTCCTGTCATTTGAAACTTCCCTTCCCTATCTACCTCCTTATTCGAATTCAGACTTCCATGTATCAAATATGTGTAGCGATCGTAGATACTTCTTACATCAGCGTCAGACTTAACTGATAAATTGCCATTTGGTTCAGTACAATAAAATCATTTTTTTCTCACAGTTTCATTTCTGACCAATTTTGTATTAATATAAAAATTGATGCTCGGTTAAATTTACAATTTTAAATTTGTTATTTTCAATTTTTATTTTGAAGTTAAATATAAAATTAAAACTTTGTTTATATTGATTTCTAATTTAATCTAATCTTAACTTTAATGAACTAATAAATTATACTTAGGTTATATTGTAACGTTATGTTGAATTACCATATAATCGTATTCTGATTGGTCATCATATATTACGTAACATTGTTTTCTCTACTGAGGAGGTTTAATTAATTTGTGAACAATTAAAACCCTTTATTTTGCAATCAACTCCATCATTTGATAAGATATTAGTTGGGTTGAAAGAAAATTGCAATTTTTGTAGCGATTTTATAACATGCAAATGTTATAATTTTGAATGAATATTTGCTGTTCTTTATATTGAGCAATCTATTAAGAATAGCTTTTTTGATTATCTGAATTTTATTCCATCTGTACCAAACTTGTTCCTTGCATATATATATATATATATATATATATATATATATATATATATATATATAATCAGGAAATTTTAATTCAAGCTTGTTTGTTTGTTTGTTTTATTATAATTTAACGTATGATGTCTATTTATTTTAGTTTTAACCCTTTCAAGTCCACGAATTAATTTCTTGGTGTCTGTAAAAAACTGATTAAGAAAATAGTCAAAATTTTCATTCAAATTGCTTTTTAATTTGCCAACTACTTTCAAACTCATCTGAGATTATCTTCAATGGTTGCATGTGTATGGATGTGTTATGCGTTAACACCGAAAATTCAAACCATTTTTTTACCCTAGCGCGTTAATGTATGTTGTTTCTTAAAAAAAAAAATGATTAAATTTTTTAAAAAGATTTTTACTATTTTCATTTAGTATATTTTATATAACACTTTGCAGCTAGAAACATTAAAAAAATTTTTGCTATACTCGTAGAAATTTATATATGTTTGGTTGCAATTCTCTTATATAAATTCCTTCCAGAATTTTAAGTTTTTACTCATTATTATCTTGATAGAACTACGGTGTATTTTCAATTAATATCTGTCTAAACTGTGATTGTGAACATGAGTGTTCCTTTAAATGTTCTAAGATTGAACAATGATCATTCAACAGAAACGTAAGACTTCTGGATGTATGTTTTGCGGTATATTGGTAAGCCTTGTAATAAAAATAATTATACGTATCTTGGTTTCACAGCAACGATGATTGCGAGAAGCGCATCCAAAGACACAATAGATGGTAAATTGGATTATTTTTCAGAAATGTTCTTTACTTTAAAAGAGGTTATTTGATGACATAAAACACGTTGAATTTGTTAGGTCTCATATGGTACATAATTTATTTGATATGTGGAAATTCGTTTATAAGATCCATCGCCGAAGATGCTGGAAAACTATAGTAGAAGCTAAATCGTCATCTATCTCTTTCAATCGTGATCTTTTATTGGTCTTTGACTCTTTCACACTCAGTAACCCCTCTGATATAAAGAATTGTCTCCTATTTCTTGGTTTGAAATGATTAAACAAATATTCAAATTTACTGATTATTTTCAAAACAGGTATATCTATTGAATCAGGAATATCAAAAATAATTTCACAAGTATTTGGAGCGGGTTCGTCGCACCACGACAAGAACAAAAGTCTATATAAACATTTGACCACAAATCCATCATTTTGGGGTTATTAAGTTTAAAGAAAGTTTTCGGTAGATGGCGCTGTGTTGCTATGTATGTTCTGTTACATTTGTGATACGTGTTCGTTTGTGGCGAGTCTCTCTTCAAAGTTTAATGTGTGTAGTAGTGAGTTAACTGAGGAGTGTTCCGTTTAACAATGTCAGGATATTCATATCGTGAGCAGGCAGATATGGTTTTTACATACGAGCGCTGGAATGGTAATGGACGGCAGGCAGCACAGCTGTATCATTGAGTTTCCAGACCGCTGTTAGCCGAGTCATCCAACCTTTACTACTGTTTATCGTTACGTTACTGAGACAGGAATCGTTGCACAATAAGCTCCGGATCGAGGAAGAATAAGATTCCCTTGTATGCTTGACCACGAAGAACACATTTTACAGGCTGTCGTGAACGAACCAAGTATCAACAAACGTTAAGTGGCCCTAGCTTCGTACATATCATTGTATCGCATGGATGATATTTCAAGAGCAGCTCGTGTATCATTTGCGACTTATGCAGGTTCACTAACCCATTGATCATCTGTTATCGATGGTTTATTACATTGCCGATCCGTTGTTCTTGCTTACGGATTACGGAAAACACTTTGAAGAGATGGAATAAAAATTTACACAACCAGCATTTGTGGCGGATCGTTACCCCTATGGTACAACACAGGCTAGACGCCAGCCTCACTTTAAGATGGATGTGTAGGCTGCAATTGTAGTTGACTGTCTGGTAGGTTTATATGTTCTCCCAGAACGTCTAACATGAACTGTCTACAGGACCTTTATTTTGAACGCAATTTCAGGCTCGCTCGAGCATGTACCCCTATTTAAAAAAGACGCATGTAGTATATGCATGATGGGACTCCAGCACATTGTAGTCTCATTGTTCGCGATGCACTGGCTGGAATGTTCCATGAAAGATGAATAGGTAGGGGAGGACCGGTTACATAGCCTTCAAGTTTCCCCGACCTCAATACATTGGATTTTTAACTTTGGGGCCAGTTAAAACAATTGATTTATGCATCAGGCATTAATAATATAGATGCGATACATCAACGTGTCATGATGGCCTGAGAAACAATTTGACACCGTGTTTGAGTATTTGGAAGGGTCAACCAATGTATGATCTGACTGGTGCATGCACATGTAGAAGCGGGGATTAAATATTTTGACCATTGTTATAAATCGCTGTGTTGATGTATAAGGATGTTCTTTTATACATATGATTATATGGACATTTTAACTTGTTTTGGCGTCAGGAACCCAAAATTTGTAAAAGTATTATTGGATTGTATATATATATATATATATATATATATATATATATATATATATATATATATATATATATATATATATATATGAAATATAATGCTGGTGTTAATAAAACAGTACTAGATGTAATACACACACACATACACACACACACAGAGAAGATATTTGTGTTTAAGATCAAAACATGAATATAAGACAATATATCAGAATTTCAGTTTTTTATTTCCTGCTACTTACATTTGTACCTGTTAAATAATTTAAAACCTAACACCATCTCTTTAAAGCCATCCATTTTTCAAGTGAGAAAAATTTTGGAACACGTGACTGACAGGTGTTCCTTGTTGCCAAAGTGTTGCCTTTTAGATTGATTGTTTAATCATTAAATAGCTTTGAATGACTACTCTTGGTTTTAGTCTAGGGATTCACCTGTAAAGACTATATTTCTTGTTAAAAAGGACAAAATTCTATGGAGACGAGATTGCTGTATATGGGAGAAAAGCAAGCCATTTTGAAATTGAGAAAAGAACGGAAATCGATCAGTTATTGGACAAACCTTGGGCATAGCCAACACAACAATCTGGAATATTCTGAAAAAGAAAGAAACTATTCGTGTACTGAGTGACAGACATAGAAGAGTTCGGCCAAGGAAAACAACAATGAAACAGATATGAGGAACAAACACAAAACAAAAGTCTGTGATAACAGCCACAAACCTCCAGGTTCAAGAGGTTAAGATTTCTCAAACCATCATTCGAAGACTTTGAGAGCAGAAATATAGCAGCCATACAACAATATTGAAACCAATCATCCAAAATAAGAAAGATAAAACCTGATTGGAATTTACAAAGAAGGACAGAAATGAGCGACAAAAATTTTGGGAGAAGGTGTCATGGATTGAAGAGACAAAGATTAATCTAGCAAATTGATGGAAAGGACAAAGTGTGGAGAAGGAAAAAAATCTGCCTATGATCCAAAGTATAGAAGCTTCTCTGTCAAGCATAGTGGAGACAGTGTCTTGGCTTCCGGTACAAAGTCAATAATATTTATTGATTATGTAATACATGACGGTAGCAGCAGAATGAATTCAGAAGTCAAGAGAAAGATTTTTCTCTGTCGATTTTTCTCTGTCGATTTGCAGAGAGATACATCCAAACAGATCGAGACGGTGTTTACCATGCAGCAGGAACCCATAACATACTGCCAAGAAAATTAAGGGCTTCATCAGGTTAAAAAGTAGACAGTTTTAAACTGGCTAAGTGGGTCACTGGACCATAACGCAATACATCATGCATATCACGAGACAGAAGTATGAAAACCCCAGAAACAACCAAAAACTGAAATAGACTGCGTTAAATGTCTGAAAAAGCATCACAAATAAAAAAATGCCAGTTTGGTGAGGTTAAAAGATCGCAAGCTGGATGCCTTTATTGTTGGCAAGTGTTATGCAACCAATTATTAAATGTTATTTAATTTAACACTATCTTTTCCAGTGGTCTGATACAAATGGCGGCATGTCCTAACCTGTTTAACACATTTAAATGCAAATGCCAGAATACAAAATATGAAGTTTAAATGTCTTGTCCCATATTCATCTTTTGATCTTAAATCCAAATTTCTTCAGTGAACAACAAAAAACTTGTCATTTCACTATTTACATCATTCGGACTATTGTCCTCATCTTTGTCACCATATTTATTACAACGTTTCCGCCGCTGTACGTTTCGGCCTTCTTCAGGTGGTTGGAATACCGGACTGAACCCTTTATTTCACTCACTTTGGTAGACTGTTCTAGTTCCACGTGCTATGTTTAATGATGTGAGTTATCAGTTATCTCCTGTTAATTCCCCTCTGAAATTTCTCCACTGCCTTAACCGGGTATTGAACTCACACTCTTTGGGTCCTGTCACTGGATCTAATTAACGCCTTTATCCACTGTGCCATGAGTTCTTGAGGAGACATGTAAATAGTATACATAATACCTCATCGCAGAAATATAGACAGATAATTGCCATTTCAATATTTTGTAGGTGAATTCATACACACACACACATACACACACTCACATATATATATATATATATATATGCTTTCCGATAAACCGATGAATATATATATATATATATATATATATATATATATATATATATATATATATATATATATATATATATATATATATATATATATATATATATATATATAGATGGCTGATTAAATCCTACCTTATTTCTTATTATAAACGTAATTAATAATGTCTATATTTCAAGATGACCTATTGCCACATTTTTGAACTTTTGGAGGACGTCTCGATCTTGTGTATATGTAGTCTACTACTCACTATGATATATCGGTATGTATCAAATTTTTTCTAGCCTACCGTCTTTATCTTTTAAACCTAGAGTAAGTCGATAAGCCACTAATCGAAAGTGGTTACTGAAACTGAAAGAAATGTATAAAAATTTAGGTTGAGAGGGCATTAAAGGACTCGATTTCGAGCTGACGGAAAATGGCGATTGGCGCGTCATTTCAGTTTTCGAAGATCTGACACTAGTAGCACACAAGAAGCTGAAAGGGAGTTCCGCAAGTGTGTATTGAGGTAGAAGAAAGAAAATAGAACCTACGGTTACATCTAGCTGGACATCAGCAAAATGTGAGAATAAGCTGCTCTTAAATTCGTGACGACGCGGTACGAAAGAATAAATTTCGTCAAAACAATTGCCATGAAATTATTTATAGAAAATACGTAAGGCAATTATGTTACAGCGCCAGGAAAATGACTGAACCGAAAACAAGATGAATGCCGGCAACATAACAGATTCTTTTCAGCTTTCCCTCAGGAATAGGTTTTCACACGCAAAAGTATAATTATATATGACGTATATTAATAGGTATACAATGTTTACGCATGCAGAAATCCAAGCAATGCAACGGGATTATTTAATTACTTATGTAAATCTTTTTTTTTTTACGCTACAGGTAAACTATCAGCTAATTATATATATATATATATATATATATATATATATATATATATATATATATATATATATATATATATATATATATATATATCAAAGGGAGTAATTGATGAGAAGGTGAAGGTAGTCGGAAATCGGCAACATAATGAACATAGAAAATGTTTCTGATCTAATCAACACACAGTTACGTTGATTCTTTTTTCATTCCTCTCTTGCACGCTTTCGCATTTTAGTAATTTCTCGCCCTTAGCAACAGTGACCTCTTTCCTTCGACTACATTAAATGGCGGAAACAAGAGTCGTGATCTCCTGAAAGAGTCAGTTGAGAATTTGATTTAACAAGTGCAGCAAGGTCACCGCCTCACATGAAACTGACAAAATATCTTAACAACAGTTCTGGCAACTAAAATTTTAATGTCAGATTTTATTATGCAAGGTAACGTTTTCAAAATGAAATAAAGATTAAGAAACTGATGTTGTATTTGGGATTATTTTGTTTTTAGTCATATCAACCTTAATGGGTTATTTAATACTGACAAGATTTTTTTATTATAGGTAATATAGGTAATATAGGTAATGAATAGAATATGTATTGTTTGTAAGAAATCAGTTTGTACACCAGTTTTAATTGATGTACTTGTCTAAAGAGGTTTTTTTTCATCGAGAGTCCAATGTATTGTTGGTAATATTTTTTTTCGAAAATGTATTGCTGGCACTTTTACTATAATAATCTTTTTTACACTTTAATAGTGTTTAAACCTCCCTTTGAGGGTTAAATGTTTGCCCATAACTGGGAACTTAACTGGTGCTACCACCACGGGTCAGAGGGGACTTAAAAACAACAGCAATTATCAAGTGGTTGCAAGTTCCTTAAAACCTTTCAATCAGATGCCTTGCTGCCGGATGCAGTGTCTTGTCATAACCAGGACGAACCGATGTTAGTACAAGTTATATTAGCATGGGATGTTGAATCTTGGCTTAGCGAACTTATTCTTAATTAGACTATGGAATTCATTTGGGGAAGTAATATTGCAATAACTGTTTGATCTAAAGTTTATTGTTAGGAGCTTACAACACATTGTATTCCGAGAATGTAGTTACCAATGTTGTTTAACTCCAGTGACCGAAGCGTTATACTATTTCTTCTTCCATGAAACATGTCGCATCAAAACGTTGGCGATTATGACTCACAATTTCCTGTCCTTTGTAGATTTTAATAAATTTTGTCATTTTTATCTCTCTTAAAACATTTTGCCATCCATTTACTCAAGATCACTGGGTAGTTTGTACAGTTTTCTACTGTTGATCATGCCTTTAAACCCTCCTGTGAATATCACATTTTCCAAGGACTTTTCTGATAAGTGTCCGTTTTGTTTCCCTTTCTCTAAAGCTGCGTCATTGCTTACATCTTGATTATATGGTATGTTCATCATCCTTCTAATTTATGTTGCTTTAAGTCTTTTCTTTGTCGGTGAGTAGACTGTTCAGCATTCAGTGCCATATAGGAGGACTAATATTACATAGCAGTTTAATACACTTGTCCGTGTTTCCAGTGACATTTTCATGTTTCTTAATATTTTACTTAACATGTGGATGGCATATTTGCATATCTTAACGCGTTTTGGGATTTCGCATTTACCATAGTCTCTTCAAACACTTTCTATATATTTAATTTTTTAGATATACTTAATTTTAGAACTTCTGATTTGTAATTCGAATGTTTGGTTGTTTCTTCTGCTAACACCCATGTATACGGACATTTTGCAGAAGATGTTTAATACTTTCTTCTTTCTTTCCTTCACTATCTTTTGTAAGAGTTCCTTTACTTTCATTCCCGTCTCTGCTATCAACACTGTGTCTTAGAAATATTTCTTGTTGGGATTTGGGACGCCAGTAATAAGTGAAGGTAAGAATACTATTTCTCCCAGGATTATTACATTTCAACATGGGCAAGCCAATAATATCACTAAAACCGATGAGGTGGAAGTGGAAGGGAATTAGAATCATTTAGTGAAGAGAAAGGACAATAAAAGAATAGGATTCAGAATGACAGAAGATGGCGATTGTCGTTGCAGTTATGTTTTGAAGATTTTATGTGAACGACAAACAAAAGTTTTACAGGTGAGACATGTGAGAAAACAAAATATTAGAATTGAACTTACGCACAACTATCTCTATTTTTGTATATTGAATGAATACATTTTTTTTATTCACATGCTGGTGGTTTGCTGCTATTATACGTCCTGCATCATTCGAATATCCATCTCAAATAAATTAAATTTAAATAGTAGTTTCTTACTTACCTTGTCAAACGCTTGGCATAATATATAAAACATAGGTATTTTTTTTGCTCTTTATCATTCTTTTCTTCATCTGTTTTGTTGATATTTTCAAAGTCTGTTTATTGTTTACTTATAATTCTGAGGGCTTCTATTTAATTTTACTAGTTTGTTATCTCTTTTCTAAATTCTTCAATCCACACTCGATATCTTTACAAGATATTATTTTTCTAACTGAATTTATATTTTGCCAACTACTACCAAGTTTTTTATACGATAAATTATGTAGTAAAGACAAATATTCCATACCACAAAAATTACAGTAAATATTTCTCATAAGAAAATATGAACGTTGACATGTGGAAGATTAAAACTAGAGACATAAAAAACTGAGCAGGTAATGAAATTTAACTGTTTGGCCAGAGAGAAATAGACGATAAAAAATGTGTTAGGGAAATAAAAAGACGTCACGCTTTTGCGAAAGATGGCTTCTAGAAATTAAACAAAGTATCGAGCTATATCTAAATGTCATTAGAAAAAAAATGCCCTATTTGCTATGTAATATTTATCTTCCTATATGTCAATGAATGTTGTACAATCTTCTCACAGATGACGAAGACACTTGAAGCAATGGAGATCTGGATATACAGGAGCATGTTGGCAATGCCATAAACAAAGCATGTGAGCAATAAATCAATTTTAATAAAACAAAATGGAACTTAAAATTATAATCACAATTCGAAAGAGATATTCACCATTTGTGGATCATATAATGAGGATGGGTCTTGGAAAAACTAACATTCACTGTACAGAGTGAATGCAATTATGTCAGAGAGAATCAGTAAATTATTTAAAGAGTTTTGTCAAATGGATGTCAGAACTGGTATTTTAATGATGTTTTTTGCAGGCATTTATGAATGTTTTGAAACTCTGTAAAGTAAAGTAAAGAAATATATCGTAAGATAAAGAAACTATTTAAATATATCGTCACCTACCCAAAGAAATGAATAAGTGCAACTTCGAAACCTCGTCAGTTACTTCTTGAATAAAGAGATTTCTTGCTAGATTGTCGCCAGTTAGAAAAAAAGTAAGAGCTGTCGAAGAAAAAGATGTAAAAAAGAAAGTGACACATTGCGCACTCTTGTGCAAACATTATCAACTGAAATGAAGGACAAAGACTAGATTGAACCCATTGCTAAATCAGCTGCTTAGAATGTTGCATCACTGCGCCGTGGAAGAAAATCTTTCTCTTCAAAATCTATCTTACATATCTTTAAGTCTACTATTTCTCTATACTTAGAATACTGTTGCCACATATGGTCCGATGTCCCTGCTTTTTACCTTGATCTCCTTGATAAAATCAAAAAAAAAACTGCAATATTATTGGTTTTGATCTGGCACCAGAGCTTCAGCCACTTCCCTACCGCTCTAAGGTTGCTTCCCTGTGTTTCTTCTATAAATACTTTCATGGCAAGTGATCGGATGAGCTCTTCCGTATCGAAGCAGACTTTTGGGATTTAAGTGCAGTACCATTTCGGCGTCCAGATCTCATCAATTTACAGTTGTGATGGCTCGATGTAACCGTCATTTCTATGTTAAAAAAATTCTTTTTACATAATTCTGTCTTGTTGAACTCCATTTCTGCTCCATGCTTTCCAGACAATTTTAATCAGCAAAAGTTTAAATGGAATGTCAATCACTATCTAATGTATTCTGGATTACTCTTTCCTCTACGCCCTCAATATTAATGTTTCTATTCCTATTTCCTTCACACCTGTAACCGTCAGTGGATTTACTGCTTTTCATGGCGTGATAACGATTTAAAAAATGTATTAGTTTACAAAGTCGTTAACTTGAGGTGACGTACGCCTCGTTATAGCACTGCTTTTTCCTTCAATTTTTTAAAGATATATTATTGGAACCAGATATCTTAAAAAACCACAAACGGAAACATTTACATAATGAAGTCCTCCAGTTGTAGATTCTTTAAATAACTGGGTATGTTTGAAAGCCATCAGAATATACAAGAGATGAACTATAGTTCATAAGTGCATGTATATGGTTTTGTGTATAGACATGTGAACATTTATTTAATAAATTAAGCATATTGATTGATTGACAACAATATACCAACAATTATATATTACCCAGATATATATTTTGGTAAGATTTGATAGTGTCCTTCTCGAGAATTTTCCATGTAATCTTCACCCCCTAATTATTCCAATATCTCCATCCCTGAAGTAATTTCCACTATCCCACGCCAAGATACATTGTTACAAAAATCTTAACAAATTGAAAGAAAACAGTTATATACATAACGTCATGTTATTCAAAATATATAACACATAAATTAATCCAAAACAAGAATAATTTAAATACTAATTTACATAAACAAAAATTAAAAAAAAAATCACTTACCGAATTTTGATTATCAATCTTTAAATTGTGTCACGTCGTGTCCTCCATAGCATCCTTAACTTTTCAGCTAAACGGAAAAATGTTGAAAAACCAAAGACATTTTCTATTTTTTATATGAATACTAATTAAAACTAAAATCCTTACAGTTATCAGCTTAGATAAGTTTTTCTTTTCTCTTTATTACTAATGTCTTTTACAGGTATACTCTATCTGAAATGGTTACATATTACATAATATAAATTAAAACTTACTAAGAGCAGGAAATTGTAGAGAGCCCCATCACCTACATCAGTTTGACTTTTTATTAGAATTGTATCAGGGAAACTATCACCAATCTTTTGCTGCAGAAATACAACATTGGCTCCATTCGATCTACAAAAAAGATAGCGATTTATTAAGCTTAGATTAGATGTGGCACAAAACCCACGACACAGTAGTAACTGATCTAACGAAACAAGTAAGCTAACCATTACACTTACACCGATGTGTCCATCTTCTGAAGATTATATCTATGACAAATTGCACAGTTATGACAACTGTATCAATATTGATGGTGTGAAAAGTAACATTGTAAAGATTCTAACATTGCTAATGTTTTATTTGTACAGTATTAACGTGTTGAAAAAATACATGTATACAACTTAATTTTTGGACACACCAAGTACGAGGATTAAAATGTCACTGACTGATCACTGGAGTTCGCATTTATTTGAACTGTAATATTGTTAAAAACAAAAACGATGAAAAAGTCTTGAATAATGCTGGTACGTTAGCTTAGACACGGGACTATCAATCCTCAAGATTCCATCTTGAGAAAGTTCATAATTATTCCTTACGGTCTTTTAGGGAATCATTCTTCATTCCTTTTCCATCATTTGTAACGTCGCCAGCATTTTGTTACCTATGATAAATGTGTAGATACTCTCGGTTCTTTAATCTCACATTTACACCTTGGACACATAATGTTACTTTCACGGAGTCAAAACACCCTTATTTCCCCCATGTTCGAAACATAAGAAGATAGTTCCACAGAGCGTTTCCTTAAGAGCTACTATTTGTGAAAAATATTATCGCGTAGGAGCTTTCCTGATCACTACAATATTAAACACTTCAAATAAAAAAAATGAATAGATATGTTTACTCCACCTAATCATCATAATCTTCTTAAGTGAATATCTTATCCATATAATCTTTCATTCCTACCACCTATTTCATTAACGGCGTTACCTTCTTAGAAACAATTCTCCACCTTAAGCAGCTCTAGATTCTTGTCTTTAGCAAAAACACCAGGAAATAATTCACTCATTTTTACATGTATACCTAATCTATTTCCTTATTGTAGTTTATTTAAAACCTGAAAATATTTTAAGTTATAAAGATTATTTTGGAGATAATGATGATTTACTGATACACGTCATACTATTTAACGGATAGCTTGTGGAAAGAGGTGGATTCATAGTTTTCCGAATGATATTTGCAAATAAGTAAATATAATGAACTCTATTAGAAATGGAACTATTATCCTATTTCCAATTCCGATCCGTTAGTCATTACTTCACAAACGCATTCAAGCTTACAGCAGTTGGTATTCTCAATCGGTGGCCCATCTAGATTCTGACCAGTTTCAACATTACTTAATTTCGATGATTCTACGGGAACCTTTGCTGATATTCCTTGTCTTATTTGTTCTTTATGTTTTGGCATTCCTTTCTGGGGGCGATTGTTTTTTCTTGATGAATTTCAACAAGGTTAAGTAACTTAAAATTATTTTGGTTATTTTTGTTGTTCTGTCTAATTAAATTACATTCTTCCCTATTTCAATTTTCTTTAGTTGACATCATCAGAAAGAGGGGAAAAATAAAATAAATCTTTTTAGAGTTAAATGATTCTAATTACAGCTGAAAGAAAGAAAACAATTGTTCAGTTTAAATTTTTCATCAGATCGTTTTTAAAAGAAACAAGGAATTGTAAAAAATGGAAACTGAATAGAACTCAGTAACTCAGATGAACGTTTGAATCCCAGTCATTCAATTTATCCATTCAGTGTCCTTCAGAAAAGCTGGGTGCAAGGTTTATCTGAAAAATGACTACCTGCCTAACGAGTACAGACACACGTGACTGTCACGGATGCAACTCGAATGCTAAACAGCATTACACACACACACACATATATATATATATGTGTGTGTGTGTGTATAAAATTTCAGACATTACTGACTAGAGTGAAAACTCCACGATTAAGGCGGAAATGAATAAAGGTATTGAATAAATTATTTCAAATACAAAAGAAACAATTTGATGTTTTCATTACTAATGACAGAACGGTATATATATATATATATATATATATATATATATATATATATGTATTTATGTGTGTATGTATTTATGTGTGTGTGTATATATATATATGTATATGTATTTATGTGTGTATGTATTTATGTGTGTGTGTGTATATATATATATATATATATATATATATATATATATATATATATATATATATATATATATATATGTATGTATGTATGTATGGAAAAGCTTATAATTTTTCCAGCGAGAGAAAAAAAATGTATATATTAATAAAAGAGAGAAACCCCAAACGTTTTTGGTTATAATGTCAATTTCTTTTAGTATAAATATTATATTTTATTCTTCCTATTTTGCCAGTATATATATATATATATATATATATATATATATATATATATATATATATATATATATATATTCTACATGGTTCCTGATTTAGGTAGAAAGTCACTTTTGCCAACAATCGAAAAATGAGATCAAGGCTCAGTACAAATACAGAAAGTGAACAATGAAATATGAAAAAACATAAGGAAAATTCATGCCGTTAAAAATTGATTTCTTTAATTTACCTGAAGAAGTTCACGAGACCGGAAACACATGTAGCAAAGGTATGAATAATAAAATATAATATATACACTAAGACCTATCTACATTATAAACTAGACCGTTTGCGTTTCTCTTTATACATACATACATATATCTATCTATCTATCTATCTATCTATCTATCTATCTATCTCTCTCTCTCTATATATATATATATATATATATATATATATATGTGTGTGTGTGTGTGTGTGTCTGTGTGTGTAGATGTAAGACGAAGTATAGTATCTATTTAGATTGTTCGGACTGGTGTCTTCATGTGTTATATTCCCTCCTTGACTGTTTATGTTGTATTTTATTTTTGAGGTGTTTTGAATAGGAGCGTTTATTCCAAGCCTTTGCTGTGTTAAGCACTGCTGTAATTATATATATATATATATATATATATATATATATATATATATATATATATATATATATATATATATATATATATATCGGTAACTTAAAAAAGGGTAATTAAAGAGATTCTAAAAGCATTATAAAAAATTTAATCGACAAAATATTTATATTATTATTAAGACGTTTTTTATGTTTATACTTTCTTGTTGCAGATAAAAAATATTTAAGCAAATGCACTGTTTATAATAAATAGTATAAACAATATTTACCGGCCTGAATGTCTAAGATATTTTCGTAGAAAATCTGCGTCCTCCAACAGGTATCAAACTGTTATCCTATACGGAACCGTCATATAGCCTGGCGCGACTTATCTGATTGGCCCACAGAGGAGGGTTCAATTAGAGACTTGATTTTTTTAAAACACAATTCTCCATGATTTTCTCTCATTCATTTATATCTGCTCAATGCGTATCCAAATGTAAACAAATGACGCCATACATTATGAAATGTACAATGTCCGGCAATTATTTTATTTTAAATATTTAAAAAAAATAATTGTCAGAATTTGTTCATTTCATAATGTAGTATTATTAATATGAAATATCAAAGCATTTTTGATGTAAAACTTAACTTTTTAATCTGTTTTGGAACCTTTATAATTTTGGTTAGAATTCTTGTTTTTTTTTTTCAGATCAACGCTGGAGTATAGAGTAATATGGGAAATCTGTGTATCTTCGCGCGGTGGAAAACATTGATTTTGAAATTCTTGAAAAAACAGGTATTTGTTGAGTTCTAATGAAAATTTGAAGATTTATTCGGAAATAAATGTAATTATTTCTTAAGCTTTCATTTTTACAATGTTTTTATGAATATATTTTTGACATATATTTTCCCTACAGGTTTAATTTATGAAATCCCAAGAAATTATTTTTGTAGTGCTTATTATTCATATTCGTTATAAGGACAAGTCCTTGGATAAAGATAACTGCCAAAGTAAAGGTAATCTCTGTAGGATGATAAGTAGTCGAATTGAAATCCTAAGAAAGGAAAATAAGCATATATTGTCATGATTGTTGTTGAATTAAATGTTGTAATTATTACTTATTTTATTTTAATTGGATGGATTATTTATATTATTTACTTATATAAAAGAAAAAAAAATATTAACCGTTCTCTTTTAGTTAAAAATGTTTGTACTGAATTATCTTATCTTCGAAAAGTAGTTTTTATATTAGGAAATGAAAATTCTATAAGTATGTTATTTTCTCTTTTAATAAGTGTAGAATTCTTTAAATCAAAGTTATGTTTGAACCTATCTATATTCATGACTAATGTATTTGATAAATTGTTATAAGTTCGATTTTATCTAAAAACAACGGAACTTATATATAACAATTTATCAAATACATTGGTCATGAATAGAAATAGGTTCAACCATAACTTTGATTTAAAGAATTCTACACTTATTAAAATTCATTTGTGTATTTTTTTTGTTTTCTTTTTCTAGTTTGTGCAAATATATTTTAAGGGGCAGTTGTGACAATTTATTTTATTTTTTATATAACGGCTTAGAATCATTTTTGTTATGGACATTTTTGGTTCTGATCATATCCAGAATAGTTTTGATGGTGGTTGGTATTGTTTTGATATTCTTAATATTGGATAATTTGCTTTGGATATTAGATATTAAGAAGGTTTTTAGTAATATATGCCAGTTTTTATCCAGTTTCTTTTCATTATTGTTTTTGTTAATGACATAAACCTTTTATAGTTTTAACCTTTGCATACCATCCACTTACTATTTCTTTCATCTCATTTAACACGACCTTCTTCGAAACATTTTGTTATCATAACACTTGAGAAAATCAGGAAATCAATACTGTATTATAGCACTTTCAATTAGAGAAAAAAAAACTTAAGAATAATAGCAAACAGTCTTAGAATATCGGTGATCAGTTCCATAAGAGCCAATGCGGTTTTCGAATTTACACCTCATTTAACACGTTTTTCTTTCAGATAAAATTCTCTTCTTTAGGTCAACTGCTAATGTGTTAACAGTTATTATCAAATCTTTATGTCAAACCTTAAATAAGACGAGCTAGTTGTGATTTTAGAGATCTTGAATGTTATTATCAGGAATGGACATGCTAGTACCATTCTTGGTACTTATCAAAAGCTGAAGAGCTATGATAACCCTGGCTGAATATTTGACTTGATCAAATCCTTATTCAAAAATCATGTAATTAATGTAGTTTTGAATAGCCAGACATCTAGATCATTTAAAGCGAAGGCATCCGACAGCTCTGTTCTTGGTCTACGTCGTTCCATTATATTTCTTATCGTCTTTTCCGAGGTCATTATTCCTCAACACAGTATATATGCTAACGAAACAACTATTTACTCCTGATTTAATAGAACTGTCCGATTGTTCTGATAAAGTAAAACTCTCAGCTGATCTCGTAAATAGCTCCAATCAGTTATTAACTGGAGCAAGATATGGATTGGAAATTTTAACAGTTCTTTACTCCCATCAGCATGGAGAGAATGCAATACACCTTCTTGGTCTCACGTTTTCCACCAACATGAAGTGACATGATTATATTGACTCACTTGTTAGGTCAGTTAATAAAAATTTTGGTAAACTGTAGAAGAAATATACATGGAAAACAACTATACACTTTCTTTGTTTTTGTGAATTTACAACAAAAATAATAAAACTTATTTATTAGATTCTTTACTTACATTATTACATTTTTATTGGAATAGTTGAATAATATCGGCTAATTGCCAATTGATTCCAATTTTATAAAATGTTAAATAGTATATATTTCCATAGAGGTGGATCACATATTAATTTAATAAATACTTATCAATTTATGAATAAAAATGTTTTCATATTTATTTCTTTATACATTAGTAAATTATTAATATTCCATTGCATTAGTTCGAATTGTATCAATTCTTAGAATATTGTAAATATAAAATTATTCTTGTAAATAAACAATCTAATAAATAGTGTTTAAATATTTTTTGTTGTAAATTCTCTAGAACAATCAGAAATGTATAAATTCGTTTCCGCCATATGTTTAGGCTTTATTCCAGTTCTAACTATCGCTATTTAAAAGAATAAACAATGGTGAAAAATGACGGTAGTTAACGTAGCTGCGTCATGTGAAAAAAAAAAAAAAAAAAAACGCGTTGTGACACTTCATTTTCGTTTTCTTTTTAACATTTATTTCGCACTTTATTTTTTTTATTTTATTTTTCTTCGTTTCTTTTCATTTTTAATGTTCTCTTTCTTTTATATTTTGATTCACTTTTCATTTTTATTGTTTTTCTCTTTTATTTTTCTCTCTATTTTTATTCTTTATTTCTTCTATTTTCATTTTTTTTATTTTATTTCCCTTTTTTTATTATTCCAATTTTTATTTTCATTTTTTTTTTACTTTTTTATCTATTTCTTTTTTCGATTTTATTCTTATTTTTCTTTTTTATTTATCAGAAAGAGGAAAACATTCTATAAGTTGAAAAAGTCGTAAAATTATTTGTAAGAATTAATAAAGGAGAATGCAAAAGTCGTTAATGGGATGAATGATTTTTGTTTCTTTCCGAAAAAACATGAAAAATAATAAATTGATTGAAGCTTATCTGATTAACCGATCGAAACATGTTTGAAAAGTCTTTTGGGAGACGAATGTCCATGATTGCGACAATGCTTTTTCTATAATGGTCAATGGAAAACAGACTCATTGATTTACCTCTTATATTAGACTGGAGAAAAATCGAAAAGAAAAACCAAACATTTTAAAAAGTTTTGTCATTTATATAGATTCTTTCCTGGAATAGTGCAGGAAATGTTGAAATATATGGCGGTGAATGTCAGAAAATCTCTTTACAGATGAAGAAGACCCCTTGATAGAACAGGATGCTGTGTATCATATATAGATTCCTCATGGAATAGGGCAGATAACACTGAAACAGAGAAAGATGTCGTCTAAAAATTAAAAGTATTAAGGTTCAGGAAAGTCTCGTTATAAAACTGTGCCGAACTGCTATGTAATATCACTCCTTCTATATGGTGAAGAATATCGGACAATTTTCCTTACAGATGAAGAAAACCCCTTGATCCAAGAAAATGTTATTATGCGATTAAAGAAAATGAAAATAAAAAAGAACAAAAGAGAAACCATTGGATTTTCTAGGGCACATAAAATAAAAGTAGAAAATGTGACACAAAAAGGACATACTGAAATCAAGAAGGTTAAAGGGAAACATAAATTAATACAGCTACTGTGCTTTATGTACGAGAATAACAGGGCGAGATGTATGTGGATAGTATATAGACAGGCATTTTTTTTCAGGCATGAAGGATCCGAGGTTGTCAAAAGTCATAATCGTCTAAATGATGAATAGGCGAGCCATATAGTACTTGACTCTAATCAACCATATGTCTCTATTTCACATAGTTAACCACGGCAACATCAATATTCATAACGACAAAAAATCTCTTATAATTCTAGAGCGTAAAGCGTCAGATTTGTTCTCGACTAAAATATCAGAAATGTTAGTTACAGACAAATGAAAATTGCTTTATATATACAAATGCCACGAGTCTTTAATATTCTTATAATGAGAAATACATAATTAAGCAAACGGAAAACTTATTCTAACGTCTTTGTCAGACAAGATGAACATATTATAAGACCGGAATGAACTCTGAATGGCTCAGACATGGGCCATGGCGTCTAGAGGCCATTGCTGTTTAAACAACTAGAGTTTAGTTGTTTAGACGGCGACAAGGCCTAGAGTGGGTTCAGTTTCTAGACCCACTCTAGGCATAACTAACAAGAGAATTATAAACATTACATTTTAGTGATGGCTTCGCTGCAGGATTTAGTGGAAAAATTTGTTGTTTGCTGCTAACCGCTTTGGGACTTCAAAGTTTCTGTCTGTATTTAACTCGGTAGCCATTTTCATGTTTAGTTATGTCTGCAAGGCAGTGGACGATTCAAACGTCTTTTAAAATAGAAGAAGCAGACACAATATCACCCGTGTTTTAATGCTCCTTGCATTAGCAATGGAATATTCACTTCTGTGAATCTTTTCCCAGTTATGGGTTAAATAGCAGAGTAACGTTTCTTGTTTGCCTTAGTGAAAAAAACAAAACAAAACAAAACAAAAAAAAAACTGAGGTAATAGTATAAGCATATCCCATCCCCCTCTTGTTTATAAACATGCATTACTATTAGACAAATAATTTTCAGCACTAAACCTGAATTAGTCGAATGACGTTTGTACTTAGTATTATTACATTACAAAAACTATGATTGAAATCTATCGCTTCCTTGAAGCTATAACGAATAGAATGAAAGTGAGACAAATCTCAAAGACTGCTTAATGATTATCAAGTCTTTTTCTTGAAAGCATCCAAACAGTGAATATGAAAGAAAACTTTAAATACATCATCCATATTATCGTCTTCATCGTATTCTTAATCTCAACCACGATTAATTAGAGATAATTCTTCCGAAAGAGATTTAAACTTTGGCAATAATAAAAATACACTTTTGCTCAAACAATAGCGTTTAAATATTGAATTAATATCATAAAAACGGATGTGGCTGTTTATGGATTATTTAGTAAAGCCCTAGTCTGTTTATTTTCCACGATAAATTAAATCCGAATAATCTCTCTATATAAAAGAAAATGTAATGATTACAAATATAGAGGTATTCGCTAATTATTACACAATCATTATAATGATTACATAGCATGTCTCTCTCTCTCTCTCTATATATATATATATATATATATATATATGTGTGTGTGTGTGTGTATGTGTCTATATATATATATATGTGTGTATGTGTCTGTATATATATATATACATATATATACATATATATACATATATATATATACATATATATATATATATATATATATATATATATATATATATATATATATATATATATATATAACATAAACATAAAACATTAGGCAGCATATAATTTACATACAAAGAAATAATCACACATGGAATCAATCAGAAATATTAATGCCAGTAATGGTGACATCCGTCACTAGAGACATAATATATGCATTAAAATACTGTTAATCCATAGAGTGAAGTGATCCTCGTCGAAACCATAGATGTCGGTAGTTTTCAGTTTATTTGATGTTAAAATACTAGTACTTACGAATAGTCCTCTATTCATCATCAGGCATGTGTTTATTTCCTTATAAAATCAAAAACTTGAAGACGAAATACTTGTTTGTCGACCGAAAGATGTTTTTTGAATGTCTGCAATTAATGACGGTTAGGAACAATTTTCGGAACGTGCAAAAACTGATGATGAATAGAGGACTATTCGTAAGTACTAGCATTTTAACATCAAATAAACTGAAAACTACCGACATCTATGGTTTCGACGAGGATCACTTCACTCTATGGATTAACAGTATTTTAATGCATATATTATGTCTCCAGTGACGGATGTCACCATTAATGTAATTAATATTTCTGATTGATTCTATGTGTGATTATTTCTTTGTATATATATATATATATATATATATATATATATATATATATATATATATATATATATATATATATATATATATATATGAAGAAAAATATACGGAAAAAAAAAACAAAAATCCTTATATGCAATTATGCTGTTTTAATGTTAATATAATGTCGAGGTCGGACGTTTCGGTCTATAAACCATCTTCAGGATATATTCATAAAATATAATTAACATTATCAATTCAACATGACAAAGACGATGGACATAAGAAGAAGACTTATCCAAACAGATAACTGGAACTGTAAGTTTTTTGTTTGTTTTTTCCGTATATTTTTCTTCATACTGTCGGATCTATATCAATATATTTGCTTACATATATATATATATATATGTGTGTATGTGTATATATATATATATATTCATATTTTTCTCGATCAACACTCTTCTGTTTTGCAGGTGAACATCCTTATCATTGATCCTACTACCTTCTACCTTCTTCGACATCTTGTTGTTGCATCTTCTTTATCCCAGTCTTCTGTCTGCCGTATATCAGTGCCAGCTGTAGATGCTTCTGGAATTGATCAGCATCCAGATTATCGTTGAATTTCTTTACTTATTTGCGCTTGGCCCTGGTGAGATCACTTATGCTGGATACATAAGCATTGGTAGCAAGCTTCTGTCTCACAAAATACAAAGATGATGCTTTCAGTTAACATGGTGTACGCCCTCACAGATGTTAACATTGACTTAGAACAAACTTCTAATGTGCTGAATGATGTTGCTTACTGTCTGCTTAAAACCTCCACAATCCCTTTAAACAGGCAATTATCATCTGTTGAAATAAGAGTTCATTTTCTGGGGCAATCAGTAGGGACGCCGTCACTTTATTTCACTCCAAAGAAATCCCTTGTTTAGTCGAAATAACGTTGAGTCCTTGGTGAGTACCTCCAGATTATCAATGGCCCCTTGACGATGTTCATAGTATCAATGGAGTCTTTCTGGGTATTTACACTGGTGTAGAAGATATTCCTCGAAGGCCCTAATAGCATATTCCCTATGATTCCCAGCACTTGCATCTCGAAGATAGCGTATTCTTCCGTAATTATCTGTTGGAAGGTTGTGATGGTCTTACTGATTGAAGAAGGTCACAAGACAAATTGTTTGCCTTGTTCTAAAATGGGAAAGCAATTTGCACCTAGATGAAAAATTACATGCTATAAATTCCCTTGGAATCTAGTAATATCGCACTATGGAAGACCTTGTTGCTTAATAAAGGTCTTCAATTTCGAAATAAGTTTTAATTTGTCATTATATATCTAAAGGAATTCAAAGATACAAGAATAAGCCATGCATTCGTTGTTCCGTCGAATTCGCCTAGGAACTTCCTCGTCTTTGTTGCAACTGTTTCTAACGGATGCAAATTGCAGTATATTTCAACAAGTTTCATCCGACACTCTTTTTCCAATAACGAAACAGTTGAATGGTTGATCCCGGTTTGTCAAGCAGCATTTGATTTTCGAAAGAATGAGTTTTAAACTGACATCGACATTTATGCCGTTGTTAATGCAGTCACAAAATATGCTGCTTGAAGTTCATCGTAATCCCTCCAGGAAGATGTTCCAGTGACACAATTTGGGAGAATGATGGTGTTGTCAAGACCACACAGTTCACGTTGTTGCCATCTTGTGTCGTAGAGTCGAAGACAAAGTGCAGTTTTCTGTACTTTGCACAGCATCGAACGTCTTCACATCTATATGGAAGTCAAGCTCCGCCACCAATTTATAAACTGTTGTGGAACTTCTTCCGAAAGATCTGTGTTCCATGGATAATGTTTTAGAAATAGATTTTAACAGTTCGGAAACACAAGAAGCGGGAACTCCATTTAAAAGACAGTCGTAATGGAGTTCCCTGCTAACGAAAGGATAGGATTTTTTTGTAGTTCTTTAAGTTTTTGTTTTGCCCATTGATAATTTTGTTTTGTTTTTCTGTGTTAACAGCTTTCGAAGGGTTATAATTCTACTAAATTTGGATAAAGGAATGGCAGATGGACACTGGTTTAAAGTTTCATGAGACGGGGTTGAAGTTTCACAAGACAGTTTATTCGTTTCACAAGACAGGGTTGCATTTGCATCAGACAGCGTTGTATTTTCACCTATAGCTGCAGCGAATAATTTTGAACTTGCACCTGACAGGTTTGAGGCTGCAGTAGACAGGGTCACACCAGAAAGGTCTGCAGTTGCAGAAGACAGGGTTGTAGTTGCAGCGGAGGAGGTTGTATTTGAAACTGGCGTGGCGGTCAAATAGGCAATTGAAGTTGTGGCAGTAGAAGATTTAGTTAGACATTGGACTACCGCTTTTCATTTCTTTTCAAATTCAAGGAAATTTCTTCCTGTATTTCTGTTTTTGAAAAATACATAAAGTTTCCTAACTGATTTTAATGTAATAGCAGGGAAAGTATTCTCCTGGGTGGCCCATTCTGCTATCTTCAAAAATAATCCATATTTCTTGTTAGTTTTGGAAAACATATGGCCACATAGAATCTGCTATACACGGTTTAATATTACGCTATGGTAATTTCTTAATATTTCTTCTGTTGTCAGCACCTAAAAGTTAAAACATTAAAATAAAGTTAAGCAACAATAACATGTTGGAAAATCTTTATAATAATAAAATATTCTGCAATTTATTAATAACTAATTACTAAACAATTTTTAAAATATTTAATTTTTTTTTAAAATAATTAACGTTCAGTCACTTTTGTCACATGAAGCATATATTTTTAATTTTCTATTTCCTTCAATTCAAGGAATCGGCGTTCAAACTGTTGTCAGTGAAAACTATTCACAATTAAATAAAATGAGAAAACTAATTTCAAATGTGAATGGATTAAAGTATTAAAATTAGAAATGCAAATAAAAATTGAGTAAAAAAAAGATTTAATTTAAAATCTAAAAATTATTTTTTGCCAGAATCTGAGTTTCGTCTCTAGGTTGTTATTTAAAAGATTTACTAACTTAAATAAAAATTACTTAACTGAAGTATAACCCAAAGTAAAATAAATACATAAAATAAAAATATTTAGTGAAATAATAATTAAAAAAAAGTAAAACTTTTGAAATTTTGAAGGGATAATTTGGAAAGACGTTAGTGACGAAACAAAACCTGAATAATGAAAGTAAAAAATTAAAGTCCGTCAGACGACACTTAAATCACGTGACATTTTTAAGGATTATGTCAAGTATAGTTAGAAAGTGGGAATGCTCATATAAAAAATATTAAAATATTGGGTTACAAACGACTGTTATGAGCATTTCAATTTTTGATTCGGATATGTACTGTTCACTTAACAATGTCACCAAGCCGCCGGTTTGAAGCAATTAATACTTAAAAAAAATTAATATTATAAATTATTTAATTAATTTTTTTTTAAAATGAATATAATTCCTGTAAAAATTAATTATTCATCGAAAAAATTCTTCTTAAGACAAGAGTGTCCTTAAAAAATTCTATTTATCAAAGCAATTTGTAATTAAATAATGTCATAGTTTCATTGCATTATCAAATCATCCTCTATCTATAATTAAGCATATGCCTTTTTCTATCGAAAAAAAGAATACGTACAAATTCAGCAAACGAGAATTTCTTTGAACATATTAATTTCTATAATAAAGCTCTAAAAGACAGTGCCTACAAAAGCCCAAAACAAACATATAAAAAAGGAAAATGGAAAGCATAGAAAAAACAGAAGTAGAAAAATAATTTGGTATGCACCCCGAAAACAACAAAATGGTAAAGATCAAATTAGGACAAAAATTCCTTGCATTAATCATTAAGCACTTTCCTAGAGATAGAAAACTAAGTATTAGTTTCAATAAAAATACATTAAAATTAAGTTACGGTTAAACTGAAAACTTAGAAAAATTAGTAAGAAGCATAAGCTAATATCTCCAATAAGCACTTAGACCAAAACCAAACAAATTTAGACAATATAAAAGAAAATAAAAAGAGATGAAGATAAAGAAAAATTATGTAACTGTAGAAATCCTTATAACTGCCCTCTGCAAAACAAATGTCCCACGGAATCATTAGTATGCCAATGTAATATCTAATTTATTGATAATCCAGAAAACATAATAAATCTATATAGGTTGCACAAGCCATGAGCTCAAAAAGAGGTTCAATCAAAATCAAACTTCATTTACGATAAATAGATAACGAAATCAGACATCCCTTTCGAAATATTTCTGGCGCTTAAAAGAAACCAATAAAACACCTACAGTAAAATGGAAATTAATAAGAAAGGCTAGAATATGTAGGTCATTAAATGACCCATGTCCTTTGTGCATACATGAGAAACTTACCAAGTTTATAAAAAAATAAAGAATTACTGAATCAAAGAAATGAAATAGCTATTCTTTGTCGTCATTGTCAAAAAATTTCCTTAGATAATATTTAAAAATAAAATAAATATAAAAAATAAAAAAGTGGAGCTGGTAATATACATACTTATATTTGATATGAAAAAATAATTTTTAAATAATTTAAGTAATCCTATTGCATTAACTCGATTTAAAAAAGAAATATAATCTATTAATAATTAAGAGTAAATATATTTTAAAATTGTAGTTAAATATAACGTATTCTAACCGAAACACCCCTTTTAGAAAGAATCTTTAAATATTCAATTACGAAGTTAACGAAAAAAATGCTGAAAAACATATTATATATTAATATTAAGTTGGTGCAAAAATAATGACGTTATAATGTCGTTTTTTGACGTTAAAAATACGTCAAAAAACGACATTATTACGTCATTATTTTTGCACCAACCTAATAATAAAAAAAAAAAAAAACAGACGACATGCGTTTAACGGATGTCACAATTAATTGGAAAATGCACCCCTACCCTCACTAAATTTAACCCTTTTTCGAACGTAAGTCATAATTGATACAACAATAGTTAATAAAAATGAACACGCTACCGCCCCCTGTATAAATGATTGGATTCCTCTGTATCCTTGGAAACAGGAAATTATGAATTTATATGTGCGTTTAAAACTCAGTAAATTTGAAAATTGAAAGATGAAACAGAACTAATGCTTTTAATTTAATTATATAATTAAATTTGGAGGTTTTAGATTCAAATTTTGAAAAATGGTTATTACTGTGTAGCGAAGAAACCATATTTTAAATTAGTTTATTTATAATATACATGCTCTACAAATTTACATTGAGCAATCAATAAGAACATCGGATTATATATCTTACTGTTCTTTCTTTTTATTATAACATATATATTTTATATATATATATATATATATATATATATATATATATATGAACTTAAGAAAAATAATCATTGTGTTGAGTCTGAGGTCTTCTGTCAACATCAGTGGAGGCATAATATCACACCTTCGTAATCACTACTAGACTAATCCAAATCTTCCTTAATCCTTAGAAGTATCCTCAGATATTACTCCCAAACATCGTGGATAGTGGAATTTTCAGTGCGAATACCAAGTAGTACAGCATACCGTATCGAAATTTCTCCCAGAGGGAATTGTGACATGGTGTGTTCTTTTTCTCACAAACGGTGTCCAACTGACGGTGCTATACAGTGCAGTCGACAAAATCCAAAATCAAACAACACGCATGCGCGAAATTAAAAAATAAAATGGTGACAGTTTACCCATTGCCCCTGTCCATACTCCTTTTCCATTACGATTTGTTGAACGAGTATGACCATCGCTAACTAGTCCATGAGTTAGTTCTTGCGTGAACGAAAATGACCCTTCAATCCAATAAATAACTTTTAGTTTCTTCTAAATTATTTCACCCCAAGCAAGGCGACAATATAACAAGGAATCAATGAAATACTGGGTGTGAAAGAGAAGACGAAAACTTTAACGAAGTGACGTGAGAGAAAGGACGCTAATAAACAGATTTCAGAAAGCGAGAACATAGCATTTGGCGCTATAATTAAATTTTTGAAGTTTGTATGTGTTAACAATTTGTAAGAAATAGGAATGGATTTCCAAAGGTAAGAAGATACATTTCCTTGCTAGCTCAACAATAAAGCGCTGAGATCTACTTATCAATTTAGTAGCTAAATTTGAATCATTCAATCGAGGAGTCAAAGAAGAAAAGACAGAGGGAATAACGTCCCGTTGATGAGAAATGATTGAACTCGTGAGGACAGCTAGGCTTGATTAATTTACAGCTACATTGAATTTTATCAAGAATCTCTCTCTCTCTCTCTACATACATGCATATATATATATATATATATATATATATATATATATATATATATATTTATACATATATATATATATCATATATATATATATATATATATATATATATATATATATATATATATATATATATATATATATAGTAGGTATCGTGTTGAAATGCTTATTAGAGACATCGTAAACTTCGTTGTTGCGTTCAGGGATTGATCTCTTTCTAAATTCGTCTATTCTTACTTGTGAGTTTTTATATGGCGGTGAAATCGAAGTGGTCTCTCCAGGTTTCATGACGCAAACCACATATTAAGTATTTCCCATCGTAGTTAGCCACATTCCAAACAAGTAAATTGGTGGATTGTTGGATCAAAGATTTTCCAGTACATTCTGCATGCTTGACCTTTTCCCAAATCTTTTCATGTTCTGAGAATATCTGTACGCCTACACTTATTTCGATCCCAAGCGGCAGTCTCCCACTCAGGATTTTTCTATATGGAAGGCTGTAAGAAACTTGAAGCCCATTCGAGATTTACGCTGTGGTTTAATGACGTATAAAAACTCGACAGATATATATATATATATATATATATATATATATAGAGAGAGAGAGAGAGAGATAGATAGATAGATAGATAGATAGATAGAGAGAGAGAGAGAGAGAGAGATTATTCCTTGATAATGAATCTCTTTTTTCTTATTCTGTACACTAAGTAACACTTTGTGTCATAGTGGCTTTCCTGAGATGCATACAGTGAAATGATTATATATATATATATATATATATATATATATATATATATATATATATATATATATATATATGTATGTATGTATGTATGTATATATGTGTGTGCGTGTGTGTGTGTGTACGTGTGTGTATTCAAAATTAAAAGATATACATGATACAACATAATTACAGATTTATCAAGTGATGGTGTTGTTTGAAATTAACACCATCACTTACTTAGACATCATAACCTAAAGTTTATATTTTGATCACATGTAGCTCCTGGTAAACTGTAGACCACTATCTTAGCATTTAGAAGCGAACATAGACATAGAAATATTAAGCTTTGATAGCACCCTAAAAAGTATCCCATCACCATTTAAAGTGCAAACTAAAATGGCAGAAATAGAGAATGAGATGGAAAACCCATTTCTTTTTAAACCAATAATTTAACAAGATTACCATATTGAAGAACAACTACGGCATTACAACAAGATGTCTCACGCAACACAAGGAAAAAGACGACTTCGAGAAAGACATCATTAACATGCGATATATATATATATATATATATATATATATATATATATATATATACCTAACTTTATGAGAAGAGAGCAGAATTCCATACACAATAACACATAATATATTTTACTAATATTTGCTTTTGGATTTTAAGAATAAGTGATGTGGGCACGGAAGGAAAACACGGAACACGGATTAGAGGTAAGACAGATATATTAAACAAAAAGGTTACAAAGATAGTGTAAGTGTAAGCGGAGCTTACTATGTGCTAGTGTCCAATATTGGTAGTCGTACGCGGCTGATACTACGGTATTAGAATACTCTCTCTCTTTCCTCCTCTTCTCCTAGAGTGTTATATCGCATAATTTATATAGTCCTGGAAGAGTCCATGTTATAGGTATGTTACGGGTACGAAACACCCACCTTCCAAGAGTTTTCTTTTTTTTTTCTTTTGAAAAGGAGAGAAAAAAAAAAAACTTTTAATACTTTTTTCTCTTGGGATTTACGTCGAGCGGTTGAATAAATTTCCTTTTCCTTCTTGAGCGTCGAGATCGAAGTGATCGAAAATTAAGTCGATCGGCTCTTCACAGTTATTTTGTAGTGATTCCTCCGATTCCTTCAAACGGCATTTTATGAGCTGGTTCCAGTGGCGTTTGTGAGTGTTTTTTGATCCTTGGACAATATAGACCAGTTCGCCAATTCTTTGTTTTATGGGGCCTACTTCCCAAAATAGTATGTTGTTTTTGTAAGCCTTGAAAAAGACTTTATCGCCACGATTGAAATATTTCTTATGAGGCGATACTTTTTTTTAACTTGGCTTGCCGTGGAATAAGTTTGTCAAAGACAGACTTGATTTTCCTTGCGAACATTGTTTCTGCAGACGAGCTTCCCATAGGCTTGTTCGGATTAGGGGTCATCCGATACACCTGCAGAAACTGTTGCAATACTCTAACTTTCGGTGTGCCTAGTGCCTTTTTTAAAGCCCTTTTTAGAGTTTCCACGAACCTTTCGTCCTGGCCATTCGACCTAGGGTGGTACTGAGGCGTTGTAATGTGGTCCACCTGATATGACTTGCAGAAGTCTCTAAATTCACTTGATGTGAATTGAGTCCCATTATCTGTAACTACACAATCTACCACTCCAAAACGCGTGAAAAGCTCGTGTAGAAATCCGATCATGCAGTATGTGGTTGGTCTTTTGCATTGTCGGACCTCAGGCCATTTTGAGTGGCTATCCACAACAATGAGGTAGTACATGTTGTCTATAGGCCCTGCAAAATCGACATGAATTCTTTGCCATGGATGGTCTGTGTTTGGCCATGGTTTGCACGTTGTGGTTGGAGTTTTTGCTGCAAGCGCGCATTATTTGCATGATTCTATCATGTCTGCTATGTCCTTGTCCATGTTTGGGCAATAAATATAGCAGCGCATGAGGCTTTTCGTACGGTTCTTCCCCGGATGTCCCATGGGAAAATCCCTGAGGATTTTTTTTTGTAGGCTGTTTGGAATCACTACGCAGACATTGTATAGTAGGACATCATCGAAGAGGGAGAAAACTTCAGGTACATTGGGGTCTTTGTTGCGAATTTTGCTTTTTATGGATTGAATGAATCCATCCTCTCGAGACTCCCTTTTTATGTCGGCCAAAGTAACTGGGAGCTCTCTTATGGCACTCGCGATCATGTTTTTGATTTCACAATTTGTCCTTAGAATAGCAATGATGGAGTCTTCAAAGACTTCTGTATTTTTTTTGGAATGAGTCGCGATAAACTCTCAGCATGGCAAAACTTTTTGGATGTTAGGAACTCTATCTTGAAATTGTAGTTTAAGAGAATCGTTCCTCAACGAAGTAGTCTATTTTCAGTATAGACTGGCAGACCTTTTTTAGAATCCAAAATTTTAATTAGAGGTTTATGGTCCGTCTGTAGCATGAACCTTCTACCATGTAGATATCTTTGAAACTTTGTCACAGCGAATATTATCCCGAGAACCTTTTTCTCTATTTGGGAATATTGTTTCTCAGCTGGAAGTAGAGATCTTGATGCTTTTCTCGAACCATCTGGCAGTTTTTGTAGAATGCAAGCACCAATGCCGTACGAGCTTGCATCCCTTGCGACTATGATGTCGAGACTAGGGTCGTATTGTGTGAGGAAGAGGTCCGAAGTAAGAGTTTTCTTGATCTTCTCGAATGCGTCTTGGCATTCCGGGGCCCATGACCATGATTTGTCCTTTTTTAAAAGTTGGTTTAGAGGCCCTCTCAAATTTTGCATGTTGAACCTTGGTAAAAGTTAGCTTGGCCGAGGAAGCTTTGTAACGCTTGAACGTTATCTGGGGCCGGCATGTTTCTGATCGCGTTGGCTCTTTCTGGATCCGGCCGACGACCGTCTTTATTTAAGATGTGACCTAAGTATTTAATATCTGGTAAGAAAAAGTCACACTTTGCCTCCTTAACCTTAAATCCGTATTCTTGTATCTTTTCGAATACGTTTATTATATGGTTCCGGTTCTCTAACGTAGTTTTACTAGTAACCAGTATATCATCTAAATAGGCTGTTGCATAGTCAAGGTCGCCCAGCATGGCGTCCATGACCTGCTGGAAAATGGCAGGCGCAAACTTTACTCTAAAGGCCAGTCTGTTGATATTTGTACAATCCTCTATGGGTCTTTATGCGGGGTAATTTGGAACTTTCTTCTTCCAACTCTATCTGAAGGTATGCGTCCGAGAGGTCGATTTTAGAAAAAAAGTTTCCACCAATGAGTTTATTGAAAATTTCTTCAGGGCTTGGGAGAGGAGTGGTGATCTTGCAGGGCATCGTTTAACCCTGTGGAAAAATCTGCGCATACTCGTATCTGATTGGACTTCTTTTTTTACGTAGACCGTAGGTGCTGCCCACTCGCTGAAATCTGTTTTTGACAGAATACCTGCCTGTTCGAGTCTGTCTAACTCTGTTGATTTGCTCTAGAGCAGCGAAAGGGACATTCCGTTTCTTTTTGAATACCGGTTGTGCACCGTCCTTCAGCTTGAACTTAGCTTTCATTTTAGTACATTTCCTAAGGCCGCCACAAAAAAACTTGGGGAAATTGTTGTTTGAGGTCATTTTAGAGATTTACCAAATTGGACGTTGTACTTTGTATCTTGCGACAAAATGTACTCATTGGGCAATCCCATAGATTGAATTTTTCTATCCAATCTGTTCCAAATAAGTTATCTGAAGTTTTCAA
Source organism: Acanthosepion lycidas (assembly GCA_963932145.1). Classification (NCBI taxonomy): domain Eukaryota; kingdom Metazoa; phylum Mollusca; class Cephalopoda; order Sepiida; family Sepiidae; genus Acanthosepion; species Acanthosepion lycidas. The sequence goes on along the minus strand of OZ010606.1, from coordinate 64,394,845 downwards.
TACGTGGGATTTGAGTTTTATGGTAACTCCATTTAGTGTTACTGTAAGTATTACCTCGCCTAAAATGTTAATCTTTTCGCCAGTTACGGATTTTGCTGTTTTTAATAAGGTCGGCTTGTTTAATTTTCGCCAAGTACGCCAGTTAATGGTTGAAAGATCGGAACCCGAGTCAAGCTGGAATTTAATGGAATTATTGAACATATACACAGTTACATATTTCCTTAAATTCCTATCGACAATATTGTCAGATTGAGTTTGCCTAATTTTATTTTGGGGTTTTCTCGTTCTGTTGGCGTACCAGCACCGAGTTAAAGTATGCCCACTTTTATTGCAATTTTTGCAATATTTTTTCTTCTTAACTGGACAGAATTTCATCCAATTCCATTTACCACAATGGTAACATGGACCGGTCGGTTTCTTTAACATATTTGGGTTTTGGTTACTGCGTAATTTAGGACATGAAATTTGCCTTTTGTCTTTTTGAGGGGTATAGGAGGAAGACTTGCTTCTGATGTTATTAATCTGAGCCACACCTGATTCTTCGATAGTGTCTGATCACACTTTACAGATATTACTCTTTGACAGTCTTCTGCCAGTTTTTGAAGAGTCAATCCTTGTTCGTTCTTAAGCTTGGTCAGTACCCGTCGTCTGACTTCGGGGTCTTCTGCTGATAGTAGACCTTGTGCGAAAATTAAGCACTTGAAATCATCGGCAGTCAGTTCGGCTAGTTTAAAATCATTACAGAGCTTGTTCACCGATGCTGCAAATGTTAGAAAATCTTGCTTGTTGTCTTTGACAGTGTTCAGGCATTTCCACCGTTTGTGGAACAAGGTTGTGTTAGTCCCGAATAGTTCCGATAGGAACCTAATAGTCTCTGAAAAATCAAGTCAGTGGCTTTCTTGGGTAGTATGAAGTCCACGAACCTACTATGTTCCGTAGTCCCCAGTTTTCTCAATAGTAGACATACCTCTTTTTTTACTGGGCCATTGTTCACACTCTACGTTGAAAATATCTTCTTAGCGTCTGTAAAAAGGCTCGAAAGTTTTGTCGTTCTCTGGTACGTGTTCAAAGGGTTCCCTTGAATTGTAGATTTTACTCTGGGAGAATATTGTATCTTTTTTAGAGTTTGAGCCTTTTAATGAATTTACGAGTAATTCTTTAAGTTGTTTCTGTTGTAGTTCAGCATTCTGAAGCGTAATTTTTTGGAATTCAATTTGTTGTTTATGTAATTCCAAAAATAGTTGTTGTTGTCTTTCTTCTGATTTTTGTTGCTGATCCAAATGTACTTTTAGCATTTGGACGATTACTTTTTGAAAATCTTCCATATTTAGACAAACAAAAATTACAGCGATTTTTTGTTGCTTTGAAACCCGTGTACCAAGGGGAGGTACACAAAAAACTCTTAATAGATTTTTTTTCTTTTTTACAAAAAAAATATGGACAGGCAATTAGTTAAACTAAACTAATTATGTGTTTAGCTTTTTTTCGATTCCGTGGTTCCGTTAATTTTAACGTAATTGTATAAATTTTCATCACACTTATTATGTATTTTTTTTATAGATGTACAAAAAAGAGAAAACTCGCCTCAGTGAATTTGATTGGAGAATATTTTTATGCACGAGTTCAACTCAGTTACATAAAAAAATTTTTTTTCGAAAACTTGAGTCCTAAGTAGTACTTCGGCTCTTGTGTTGTCAGTTTGTTTTATGAACAAAATGTTTTTTTCTCTGTCTGTGGCTGTGTAAGAAATCGTTCTCGTAATGTAATTTGGACAGTCTTTAATATTCCGTAGATGTCGAATCGCTAGTTCGTCACTGCTGTTTGGTATCGGAATATTTTTTTTATATGTAGATGCTGGGTGTTGCGTTTAAATCGATAATGTAGTAATACCAGCTTAATTTCTCGTTCAACACTGCTGTGGGAACGCGTGGAGTTTCTGTGTATTTTTCGAGTACTCTGTCGCTATTGATATGGTGAGAACGAAATTCTCGAAAATTTCTGTCGCCACTGATGTGGGACTGGCAAGGTATTGAGGTTTTCGACGTAAATGCGTCTCTCGAATTCTTCGTCGCCACTGATGTGGGACTGGTAAGGTATTGAGGTTTCGGCGTGAGTGCGTTTCTCGAATTCTTCGTCGCCACTGATGTGGGCCCAAAGTCGGGACCACGGAAGGAAAACACGGAACACGGATTAGAGGTAAGAAAGATATATTAACAAAAAGGTTACAAAGATAGTGTAAGTGTTTAGAAGAGCTTACTGTGTGCTGATACTACGCTATTAGAATACTCTCTCTCTCTTTCCTCCTCTTCTTCTAGAGTGTTATATCGCATACTTTATATAGTCCTGGAAGAGTCCATGTTGTAGGTATGTTACGGTCTCACAACAATAAGGCAGGAGTTCTAAGAAATTCATGGGGAAATCGAAAAACAACTATAGACTGGTTCCGCAACCTAAAAAACACTTAAACAATTTAAACAAAGAGATAAAAAGATTTATCCCCCTCTATAACAGAAATCATGCTGAAGAAGTCCATACACTTAGCTTAATAACATATACAAATAAACACAAATGAAATAAAATTATTAAAAACTGATAAAAAAAATCACTATTATTCGACAACGAAGTCGCGTCGATAAAGAAAGGATACAACAACTTTGACACCTTAATGGGAAGCTTTGACGGTGCTCACTGTGGGATTATAGTCATACATTTGCTACACGAACTAAGTAAAATAGTTGAAAGATATGACATAAACCTCTACAGGGAGGATGGTACAAGATTATTAATAATCTTAAGAATGTAAAAAAGACCAAAACCAGGTGAAACCAGAAAAACAACGACAAAAACTCTCAAAAATATGTTATACAGCATAGACATGAAAAATAACCTAAAAGAAGTTGATTTCCTATATTTCACATTCGACCTAAGTAAAGGTACTAAGCAACCATATAGAAAACCTAATGGAAAACCACTCTATATACATATATTCCAACTACCCACCATCAAATATTAAGCAGTTTCCACAATAAATTATCCGCAGATTGTCTAGCAATTCTTCCAGTGAAACCTTTTTCAACGAACCCGAGAAAGATTATGAAACAATTCTAGAAGTTAGTGAATTTTCAGGATTACTCAAGCACAACTCAGTACAAAACAGCCAACAGGAAAAGTAACATTATATTGTTCCACGAATCGTACAATAAAAACGAAAATCAAAACTAACGAAAACACACTCTCCACAAGATATTCAACAAAAACACAATAAAATTCATCTACAAATGCACTGAGAACAAGAAACCCACAAAAATCACCTGCACAAATTTAACCAACGTCCAAATCACAGCAAAAAAGAATGTCCTTTATACGGGAATTGCTTAGATAACAGTGTCATATATCAAACCACTCTAATGTCAGCAGATCACGAAAACATATACATTAAGTGGAGGACACTGGAAACAAAGAAATTACGCACACAAAACATATTTTACAAATAGTAAATATGCAAAGAGCATAATGCTTTCTAAACATGTGTGAGGAATTCAAAGCAAATGCAAATCATGACAAAAACATTCATGGAATATAGGAAAAAAAACACCAGCCTACAATACTAAATCTAAAAACATTAAACCCTTTCTGAAGGAGAAAATAGCTATCCTTGTCTTCCAAGACCAACGCAAATTACTAAATAAACGATCAGAAATTATCTCAAAATATTGACACGAAAAAAATAATTTCACTTCCTTACTTCAAAATAGAAAACTATAAACGGGAAGAAAAACAAAGAAGAAAAAGAAAAATAAAGAAAAATAAGTAAATTAATGCAAATCAATAAATAAGTAAATAAAATAAATACAAAATAAACAAATTAACAGACAAGGAAAGGCACGGCATCGCGAAGCAGATTTCTTAGCAATTGATTCAAAATAATAAGCCCACTTCCTGTCAGTTGAAAATGTGATTTCAAGACAAAGAGTTGCTCTGCTTGAGTTCAGCATCGGCCAGGCTGACGGCCGGTAGAAAAGGTTTTCTGTGGTCATTAAACGAGTTTGTTGTAGAGGCGTTCAAATTTACAAATCATTTATTACCACCGTTAACCACTGATTTGGGATCCTTTAAAAGATCAGTTGCCAGTTCTACTTTGCCGGATCTGTAGGACGGTCTAACAAGACACGAGAATATAGTTCTCTCAACTACATAGATATCTCATTGGGAAGTGATGACGTTTGTAATATCATTAATAAAAATCAAAAACAGTGTAGGTGTCGGTAGGTGTATAGATCCCTGGGCTACCCCTCCATTGATATATGAAATGTTACAGAAGCGTGATCATGTAGCACGGCCTTTATTATAGGATGAGTGTGGAACAATTGGATTAGATCAAATCCAGAGATACAATAGACCTCGTGGAGAAAAGCAGCATGCCAAATCATATCGAATGCTTTTCTTATCTAAAGCTTGATAAACAGATTAAGGAGACCAGTAAAAAAGGAAGCCATATTCTTTATTCGAAAAAAGGTCTTGTTAAATAAGATGCTTAATCATTTCGGTGTTGATTACAACATCTGATACTTTGGCATAGTGAGGAAAGTGACTATTAGGGCGATAATTCGAATGATCAGATTTTTTAGACAGGAACTACACAGGAGGACTTCCAAAAAGCAAAACAATGCGCATGCTATTTGAGGAAATGATAGCAGAACCCATGTTCCTAGTTATGTTCATATCATACAGTAGAAAATTTGTTCTAGAGATGCAGAGATACGTCAAGAGTGGGGTTGGAAGATAATTTCCTCGAAAAGCAATTTGGTTCTTCTGCATTAGATGGTAATACTTCGAATTGATTGAAGGGATGAGATACTGCAGATTTGCTTTGCAGAACCAGTCGGAGTTTTTAGAATCAAACTTTCGATAAGCCATACTGTATATCATTTTATCGCTTATTACAAGCGATGATACAATGTCATCTCTTACAGTCGAACCTGGCGCTCTGTTATGAACAGACAGGTGAGAAGTAGATTCGGGTATCCCTTGGTATTTACATACTTGCACGAAAGCATCGACGCCGGTGTCCAACCAAGACGAGTCTTCAATGGGGTAATTAAAAGTCATTGAGATTCAATTTGTGATTTCATTCGCGATGCTTCTAGGATTGAGGCATCGCGAATGAAACCACAAATTTAATCTCAATGACTTCATGACAGGGTTCTTGCCTGATTGGACATTTCTAAGTGATATCTAACGATACGTGGTTGCAGATGCCATGTAGACAAATCACATGAATCCGGGGAGGGGGTAAGGAAGAGATCAAGCAGAGTGCCTCTGTCGGAGTTACTAGTGAAACGCATTGGTAAGTCTACTAGTGAGAGATTAACCAACTGAGAAGTTAAAATATGGATGCGCATCGTGGTCAGTGACATCGGAATGAAGAATACACTTGTCATGCAGGGCATTGAAGTCACCGAACAAAAATAAATTTAAAACAAGTGTAGAGAAAAACTTATCTATACTATCAAGAATTCTATCTATAAAGCATTAGTGGTTACAGCAAGGCAAACGGTAAAGGAAAAAGAGATATCTGACTGACTTTACAAGTGAACCTCGGAAACACATGTAAGAACAATACGGAGACGTAAGAAACAGTTCACTTACCAGTGGGTGATGCTAGCGGACATAGACACAAAAGCCATACACGTAAAATATCACTCCTTTTGAAAATAGGGAAGATAGCCAGGAATAGGTAGTTCAGGGGAACTGTTTGAAAGGTTCAGTATAGTTTCAAAGTGTGTTAGCGTGTCTGGACAACGTTCCAAGATGAATGATTTTAAACTCTATAGGAAATTGATACAAACTCCAGGAAAATTGAAGAAATAAAAGTTGAGAGGCAGACGTATGTTTCTTATGCTGGTTTAGTTTTTAATTCGTTTATATTTTTCAATCATGATATTCTTTTAAAGGTGTAAAAAGCCAAGAAGAGTAGTTGTCAAAGAAAACATGAACAGGTTGAAAACTAATTTCAGAATTGTCCACTGCAAGTGCTTGACCATGTTTGGATGTCGATTAATTTGCCCATAGCTGGGACCTTAACAGGTACTTCTACCTCGGGTCAGTGTGGACCTGGGAACACCAGCAATTAAGAGATGCTTCCATGCTCCTCAAAACCTCCTCATCAGAGGTCTTGCTGTCGAATGTAGTTTAATGTCTTACCCAGGACGCGGATGCAGTTTATCGTCATACTCAGGACAAGATTATGAAGCACCAGGTGGTGCATTCACCCATTCTCAGGTTTAGAACTGGAATTTCTGTCAGAGGCTATTTGAGACGTATGCTCCAAATGCAATATATAGATAGTGGAACCTTTTCTATGACAAACTTTGAAACATATATAATATAGGCAGAGCATTTGGAAAAAGTCTAATTGAGATTATAAAGGAACGGCAGGTCGGAGAACTAACTCTGATTTTTCTGATCAGGAAAGAACTCTTAGATCTTTTGGTAAGGGCCTGTGGATGCCTAGATCACGTGACTTATGTAGGTAGTGCTGCCCTGGTTCAGGGCTACTGGAAGATTTAGGTCTGCCAACAGGACTCTGCACCATGCTACAGAGGCAGGAGAACACAATCATGGCTGTCAGACAGACCTTATATCTAGCTAACTAACTCTCCAGACTGCAAACCTCTTGATGTGTGAGGAGCAGTTGAGCGAGAGCACAGAAAAATTTCTTGTAACAACAAAGATGAACTGACCGTAAGGATTATGGCAATATTGACCAACAAGGAAACTGTCCAGAAGAGATACTGGAGACTGTTGTTGAATCCAATGGTGATTTCGTATTTCATGATATGTTTGTATAATTTTGATGAATATATCTGCTAAAATGAGATTATTGCGGAATTTGGACGACAATGTACCCATTGCACACTGTATATGACTTTATAATACGTGTTTCAGAAACTGCGAAAAAATTAATCTGTTTTTCCAATATATAAAAACGTTGGTTATAAAAAAATCATTAGAAAGGAAGAAACATTACGAAATACTACATAAATAAACGAACATAATTTCCAAAAAATCATTAATTTTATAAAAACGTGGCATAAACAAAAAATGAAAATATAAATCGGGAATTAAGCCTAAACTACTCGGAGAATATGAATTCATTATTTAACATAGAATAAATAATGTATACTGCCTTTTCGACTGTACAAACACCTAGACTATCATTATTGGCATTATCCTAATATTTCGGGTGAAATAATTTTAAAATAGAATATATCTCTTTTATTTCATGGTATTTGTAACAAATGTTCAGTTTTATTTAATTTATATTTTGAGATTTTATTTAAACTTTTTATCTTGGTGTAGTTGTAGGTAGTGTAGTAGGAACTCATTTCTATATTTGAATCTGAAAAACTACTTCGATCGCTTTTTTTAGGTTTTTATCTTGGTCTGGACAAATGATTATTGTTATTTTCTCCTCTGCTTGAAAGGTTATGTACGAGTTATGTTGTAGTTGCTGGATACTGGCATTCTTTTCTTATTTTACGATTTTTGTTTTTTGGTTTAAGTCTTCTTAAGTTAAGGCAAGAAGCTCACAAGCGGAAACAATGCAAACCGGTATACACAATATTTAAAGTTGTTAACCTACAATATGTCTTTCATAATGGCTGATGAAAATCTGAAATCTTTCACAATATATTAGACAATATTGACACAACCTTATAACCTTATTAATTAGATGAGAGTAAAGAATACACAGAATTGCAATCTTATTTCTCCGAAAGTGTAAGAGAAATGCCGGTCAATCTGCAGTATTATACCTATATTAACCCACAAAAATCCTTTAATATTGGCTGATGAAATTCCGAAAGTATTCACGAGACGTTGTCCACAGCATTATATCATTTCCCCCCACAAAACAGTCCTTAATAATTGCTTATCAAAATCTGAAATTGCTCAAGAGACAATTCACAATAGGTGGTCAAATTAACCAAGAAAATCGGAAGAAAGACACGGTTAAATAAAATAAATCAAATCATTCTGAATCAAATCAACTAAAGGCCTATAAATTAAATATACATATATTATTAGCTACTTAATATTATACGTGGCTTAGACCTATCGACAAACCTCCATCAATACATTACTGGAGGGTATCGAATTTAATGTGCTTAATATTAAAATATTCAGCAGTAATATGAATAGTTAAATAAATAAAAATGAATAACTTATCTTCCGATTTTGCGAAGACATATATTCACAGGATTAAGATAAATATCTTTAAGTACATCATTTATTTAAAATATAATTATGAACATCAATTTGTTAAATATATATTTGCTAACAACAATTTCCTTGCAGAGGGAAAGCAATCTTGAAGCAAAACATATGGTTTTCCAAAAGCGTGCAAAGAGTCCCATAGGCTGAACATGCGAATAACGAAATTTAAAGGAAATAGAAACAAAAGGGACACACATACTTAGTTGGAGATAGTAACAGTTGAAAGTTCTGGAAAACATACGGAGGAAAGAAGGCTTGATGTATTTGATACCCACAAGAACTCGAACGGGAGAGAATGAAAAAAGATTGATTGTTGTTGTGGAGTCTTGTGTTCACAGAAAAAAATACTTCACAAGAATAAAACATAGCCAAGAAAAAAATACAAAAAGGAAAAAAAACAACAGCAAATACATGTTAAATTGTACCTTAATACAATTCAATATATTTATTTCGTGTATGGCTTTGTGTACTTTTGGTTACAAGTGTTTTAAAGATTTACCAGTAATTTTCTGTTTCGGTTTCTGTATAGGAATAAGGGTTCAATTCCTGTCGGAGACGCATATTTTCTACGCAATTTCTCGAACATTCAGGCTGGCAAATATAATTAATAGTTGTTTTAAAAAGAGGGCATTGACTTAAATAATTTATATCTATAAAATGACGCAAAAACACAAAATATACACTATTTACATTATTCGGACTATTGTCAGCATCTTTGTCGCCATATTTATTACAATGCTTCGGCCTTTGTCAGGCAGTTGGAATGTGGAATTGAATCCTTTATTTCGCTCACTGGGGTAGACTGTTCTAGTTCCACGTGCCATGACTAATGGATGTCAGTTATCTGTTATCTCCTGTTAATTCCCCTCTCCAAGTCCTCCACCACATTAACCAGTTATTGACAGTGACAGGACCCTAAGAGTGTGAGTTCAATACCTGGTTAAGGCGGTGGATATCTTGGAGAGGGGACTTAACAGGAGATAACTGATAACTGACATCCATTAGAACTAGAACAGTCTCCCACAGTGAGCGAAATAAAGGGGTCAGTTCGACATTCCAAACAATTGAAGAAGGCCGGAGTGTACAACGGCCGAAACATTGTAATAAATATGGGGACAAAGATGAGGGCAATCAACCGAATAATGTAAATAGTGTACATAATACATGAAACTCAAAATATTTGAAATAATTGTCGGACGTAATGCATTTCATTATATACATATATATATATATATATATATATATATATATATATATATATAAAGAAATATAGTCTTAAGGTGTGCTATATTTATGGAATAAAGTGCTCAATATCAGAGATAGAGCATGTGTAAATATAGAAGTGAACATAGAAGTCAACACTTACAGGCGACAGTCTGTTTCATGCTGTATGCAATCGTCAGGCAACTTGCAAACTTTGCTCGGAGGAAAAAATAGCTATCATTACTTTCCCCGACCAAAATAAATTATTAAACAAAAGATCCGAACTCATCTCAAAATGCAGACATGAAAATAAATTTTTACTACGTAACCTAAAAAATTAAAAACGGAAAAAATAAAATAAAAACAAATAAATATACTAATAAGCAAAAATAACAAAAAAAAAAAAAAAAAAAATAGAAATAAAACATAAAAAAATACTACGTTACTTAAAAATCGAAAACCGAAAAGAGAAAATATACAAGTAAAATAAATTAACCTAAATTCATCCAAGTAAATAAATAAACAAACCAATCTCAAATAAAGATAATCAATTAAAAACTGTTCCCGCCAAAATAATACTTAGAATGAACTACAACAATCAACCCCAAAACTGAACAAATAGCTTTAATTAAATTCCCAAACCAAAACAAAACTGTTAAATAAGTGATATAAAGAAATTTTTACTACGTTAATAAATAAATAAATAAATAAATAAAATAAGAAACAAAAATAAAAACAAGCAATATAATTTGACCTAAATAGATAAACAAATGACTTCCGGTGAAATAACCGCCATAATAGAATACCCACTATGCACCACTAACCCGTATATATATAAATAGCCGAGAAAAATAACAGCACACGTGGCCTGACGATTGCATATAGCATGAAACAGACTGTCGCCTCTAAGTGTTGACTTCTATGTTCACTTTTATATTTATATATATATATATATATATATATATATGTGTGTGTGTGTGTGTCTGTGTGTATATGTGTGTGTGAGTGTGTGTGTTTGTGTCTGCGTGTGTGGGTGGGTGTTTGTGTATATTAAATTGCATATTCGAAAACTGTATTTTCTCATATATATATATATATATATATATATATATATATATATATATATATATATATATACATAGAGAGAGAGAGAGAGAGAAGAGAGAGAGAGTAATCGCTTGGTATAATCCAGGCGCGTCCTATTAACACAAAATAGACTTTGAAATATGTTAAAACGGACTCACAAAAGAACGCTCAATGTTTATTTTCATTAAACAGCGCCAATTTTCTTTACAATGGAAATATTTATGGCTTAGTTAATGACCATTTTCACTTACGAATTTTAATTTTGAAATTTGCAGGATTTTTCAAACTGTTTATGGTATCAGTTTGTAGTGGGATACTGTTTAGTTGGAGAAAGAAAGAGGGAGAGGATATTATAAGGGGATGAAAGAAGAAAGGAAGAGAGGATGTTATTGGGAGGTATGGAGAGAAGAAGGCACCGTTACTGTAATTATATTATCAAAATACTTAAATTTTAGGAATACGTTTTGAAAGCGTCGCCCATTTGACGACAACGTGACCATGCTTAAACGGAAAGCTGATCATTTAAAATTTTCAGTTATCTGTTTTGGATAAGTCTTGTTTTTATGTCCATCGTCTTTGTCATGTTGAACTGATTATGTTAATTGTATTTTAACGAATATTGTCCTGAAGAAGGTTTATTAAACCGAAACGTCAGACGTTGACATTTCATTCATATTAAAACAACATAATTGCATTTAAGGATTTTTGTTTGTTTTTTTCCAAATATTTTTCTCATATATATATATATATATATATATATATATATATATATATATATATATATATATATATATATATATATGAATTTAAAAGAAGAACAGACCAATTTAAGGTACCATTATAATAATTTATTTCACCAGAGCCCTTTTAAATGACGCCGGATCGTCAGATACCACTTCAAAAAATGAAATGCTATATATTATATATATATTAAACTTGTACAAATCTCGGGGATCAATCGAGACAGAGCCCTACAACGTAGAAGCTACAGTTTATGCGGATAGGTAGGAAAGATAACAGATTAGCCTAGCCTTAAACAGGTTTAAGATTGTTGTGATCAGGGAAATATCTTCTTAGGTGTCGATTCCACAGAGCAATGGTTCGCGAGAGGAAGTTCGTCGTGTGGAACTTATTTCTCACAAATGGAATACGGAGTGCATGTGCGTATTTTGTTACAATGTGAGTGGCATGACGAGTCCCAGCCGTGAAGTTATGAACTGGCGGGAGCAAGGATTACCGTTGATCCGAGCACATTCCATGGAAATATTGATAAAGCAGCGAGAACCTTGACTTTTTTGAGAGAGAGAGTGATCGAAGGGTGGAGACTAGAAAGTGATAACTATACAGATCTCACCTAAATATGATTGTAGTCATCTATTCTATGCCTAATCTGTCTCTTGTAAAGGTAAAGGTTTGCTCATGGTGTCACCATATGACTCAAGTGATATAGAGAAATAATTATATTTCCTACATCATTAGCAGTGTAAAAACATAAAGAACTTTACGCGCGCTCGCAATTACATTTTTCCTACTTTGTATTTCACACACACACACACACACACACATATATATATATATATATATATATATATATATATATATATATATATATATATATATATATATATATATTTCATAGAGGATGATTTATCCCTTCCTTATTCTTGCCTGATATTTGGCCGTCATCTCTGCTAGCTGGATATCTTCGACAAGGAAGATCCTTAAAGATGTAGAATTTAGTCAGATTTAGTCTGCAGCCACGGAGAATGTTTTTTCTTTTTTTACCTTTTCTTTTTAAAATGGAATTCGGAGAATAAGAAACGATTCTAAAATAACCGAAAAAAAGAAGAAAAAAAAACGATTAGACGAAACCAAAACGGGATGGATTCAAAAAAAGCAAAATTCTAGAAATGGGAAGAAATGTAAAGCAAAATACCAAACAGACGAATCAAGAGACGAAGAAAAAACAAAAAAACAAAAAAACAAATCCAGTAAAATAAAGCTATGGCCCCGACCCAATATAGCAGAATTCTTTTCGTAGGTCAAAGTGTGCAACAACGGAACAAAAGAGGAAGGTTTACTGGTTTAATCTGTATGAAAAATTGTGTTTTTGGCTGACAGATAAAGTAAAACTCATCTCAATATTGTTCTTGTTATCGCATATCACTATCTCATTAATACAATCATTACACATATAATATATTGATCATTTCCAATCAACCGGTAATGATTTTACTATAAAGAAGCTTTCCTATTTATATTATTTTCTTTATGTGTACAAGATGAATTCGTTATAGAAACCAATGCCAATTGTTTTTGCAACAGAAACCCTAAATGAAAAAACTAGTTAAAAAATAAAATAGATGGTAATAAAAATAACTGCATTGCAGTTTGAATATTTGTGAAATCCCAAGGCATGCTCATTGTTATTGTGAACAAATTTAAAATAAGCCGATGAAATGCACATTGAAACACCAGTTTCTAAAGTAGACTTCACAAATAATGAACACAAATAAATAAAAGGATGTATTTTAATTATTTATTTTTAAAAAAATGTGATTTATTTCTCCATATCTGAGAATCTGACATTTTCAAATATATGAAAATCCTCTTTTTATGGGTGTAGTGAAGTGGGTAATATAGTCAGCTGATATACATTTGGGTGATTAAGTACTCAATTTAAGCTGAGCAATCGAATGAGACAACCATAGTAAATTGGTTGGCCAACATAGATTATAAAAGAGAGGAAACCAGCTAAGCAACTGTAATGCCTCATAAGATTAACTAGAAAGAAGAGGTGAGGAAATATCTGATGACGTCAAGAAGAATTTACTGACAATTCATCAATTTTGGGAAAGTTATAAGACGCTATCAAGAAGATTGCTGCTCTATCCTTTAAATCTATGACAAATAATTTCCAAATATATGGCATTCAACACGACTGAAATTCTTCCTAGAATTGGACATCCGTCAATACTATGACCAAGAAATAATAGAAAAATAATAAATGAGGTAAAAGCCAACCTGCAAACCACCTTCAGAGAGTTGCAGAGATCTCTAGTTGCATCTGGAATGAATTAACAATGAACTGACATAGCATTCATTGGGGAGATGTTAGAAGGAAATCTCTGCTCCTAACGAAGAACAATATTGCCTGTTTAAACTTTGCCAGAGTACATTTGGAAAAATTAGAGGCCTTCTGGAAATCCATTCTCTGGATAGATGAATCAAAGAGAGAATTGTTTGGTGACAATCAAAACTGCCACGTTATGAGGAAAAAATCAACACTGCCTACCAAGCCAAGAACCTCATTCCGATAGTGAAGCATGATAGTGTAAATGTAAGGATCTACGGCGCATTTTCGGCCTGTGTCACTGCACGACTCCATATTATAAAGGTAAATATGAATTCTCAGTTCTCTCAACAAATTCTGGCTCAGATTGTCCTACCATCAGTCAGGGAGATGAAGCTTGGCAGAAAAAAGACATTGACCCTAAACAGACAAGCATAACCTTCAAAGAATGACATAAAACGATGAAGATTCTTATTCTGGTCTGGCTTAGTCAAAGTGGGGATCTCAATCCAATAGAATTTTTTGGGTTAAACCTGCAGCTGGAGGTTCATACAAAATATCCATCCAACATCTCTGAAATGGCCGAGTTTTACAAAGAGGAATGGAAAAATCCCCAACAGCAGATGCAAGAGACTGGATAGTAGCTACAGGGAATGTTTGTGGAAGTAATCACTGCAAAAGTCTAGCATACTTTTGCACATGTCAAATGTCCAGATTTGGTGAAATAAATCCTTTTATCCTCTTAGGAATGAGAAACGCTTTTACCATAATTTTAATATTTTGTGCATTGGCTTATTCTTCTCGTTATTATTATTATTATTATTATTATTATTATTATTATTATTATTATTATTATTATTATTACGATGCTTGTGGAAATTACAGTGGTTTGTATTAAAATGTTCTGCATGGTCCGCTGATGTCATTTTCTTACACCTGACATCTTACTGAGCTTGCAGAACATTTTATTACAAACGTTGGTAATTTCGACAATCATCTTAATCTGCACCTTCTGAAAAATAATCAGAATCTACAGACGTTTTGACCCTTAAAACACACGAGGATAATAACGTAAGTAAATTATTAACTTACAGTAAGTTTTTTTGTTTAATTCCTCTTAGTAACTAATCAACTAACGTTAAATTCCAAAATGACCACAATCATCGTCATATTAAGCAGGTTTTAGTTTCATGCCTTCACGATGGCGGCATTTCATTCTTTTTAACGTGTTGGTTACGAGTGAAACAGGTTTTTTTTTTATTTAATAAAAGACAAGCAATGTTTGCACAAAGAAATATAATCTTTTGTACGTTTAGATATTTTTATACTAAATTTTAAAAATATAACTTAAAGAAGGCGGGTTTATTGTCGAAATATTGTAACATTGTCAAACACTGTTTTTCTTTTCTTTTTATTTCCTGAAATCGCGCTATTATTATTATTATTATTATTATTATTATTATTATTATTGCTTCTTGATTTTAGTTTTCGAAAACTGCCGCCTTTTATTTCTTATGTTCTTCTCTCAGTATAGCCACCCCCGACTCTGCTAATATACGCTAGATGCATATAAGTGTCTGGTCGCGACTGGGTAGGTGTTGGGAGAAGCTAAACAAGCGTTCAAAGAAAATCATCATGAAGGGACGTGCTGCCTGAAGAGTTACGATTTCGCATCGTACTGAAAAAGAACGAAAAGACCGAAAGAAAAGAAACTTTTGTTGTAGCATATTTGTCTGAACTTTAAGAAAAATACAATAAAGGCAATATTGGCTTAGGTGAGTCTAAACGTATTCAGTGAGACAGAAGGTAAAAATAGTTGGGTTATTTCTTTGTTACTATGTGTGTGTGTGTGAGTGTGTGTGTTTTCCTTTAACGGTGTGTTGCACAAAACGCCTTTCTATGAAATTTGGCAGAAAAACCACATCAGTTTAGTAACCTTATCACTGTTCTTTCTTTTATGTTGCTTTTTTTCTTGGCAATGACTTCGTATGATTTTAAATGTACTCGAGTTTTTATTTTATACAGGCCAGAGTATGGAATCTGAAAGACAAGACCTTCTTTTTTTTAAAGTCAGATTATATATACTAGATTTTCGTTGTTAGCGGAGTGAATACGTTCTGCGTTAAAAAGTTTCTCACTGACTTGCCCATGATGCAATGAAAAGAAGATCGACGGGAAAAGAAATATATATATATATATATATATATATATATATATATATATATATATATATATATATATATATATATCAAAATCATAACTTCTTGATTCATAATTTTCTTTTTCTAAGGGTAAATCTTATACTATATAAAAAAATGAAAAGGTTACAAAGAAATTTTCTTAGGACTTGGAGTTTCACGTTCTTTTTCAAATGAACTAAGTCTTATTTAGTACAACAAAAAGGTCAAATATAATGAAGTACTACCCAAGAAAACTGTACTAGGCCAAGCAGTTAGAAGAGGAGAGCGTTTCTCTGCATGGGAAACCTGTATTCCAATTAATTCTGTTCATCACACTTCATATAAAATATATGTTTCGATATTTAACACGCGTAGTTAATGTGTGAAAGAGAATATTAAAATGTTGCCAGGAAAATTATGTTGCGCCAATTTTGACTTCTACTTGCAAAATTATTATACTAAATAGTATTTGCTCGATTTTTTTCGTACACAATATATCGAATATCTCATTTCGAATTATATATAACAATAAAATTAAACAGTAATGATTTCAAACTCACAAGATATAGAGTCTGTCTATATTTCTGAGATGAGGTATTATGTACAGTATTTACATTATGCAGAATATTGTCTGCATCTTTGGCGCCATATTTGTACGATCCGGTGGTTGGAATGTCGAACTGAACCTTGGAGTAGACTGTTCTCGTTCCACGTGCTATCTCCTGCTAATTTGAAAATTCTGAAAATTCTCTACTGCCTTAACCGGGTATTGAACTCACACTCTTTGGGTTTGTCACAGGATCTAATCCACTGCGCCATGTGTCCTTGAGGACATCTGGGTATGAATTTCTGGGTATTATAAACCTAATGTTTTCAGCAACCATTTTACCAGTGCTCATATTGCAAGCTAAATAGAGAAATAATCGCATGATCCGAGATCGAAGCTTTGTTTACGTGGATGCCCCTTTACTAGGCTAGCTGATCCCTCTTGAAAAACCCCTGCTCAGGCAATGTTTAGTTCAGTTGTACTAAATAAGACTTAGTTCATACTGCAACAATATGAGCTTACTGTTTCTGGGAGAGAGCGCATTATCTAGCGTGATCAACAGTCTGAACAAAGGCAGCACCCTCAAAGCCTCGGTCACTATGAGCTATAACTTCGTGCTAGCGCAGACATCAAAAGCTCCCAAAGGGTTCCATCTACCCAATTTCATTCATACAGTTTGGGTCAACCCACCTGTGCTGCATATTAAGATCGTCTCCTCTAGACAGATAACATAAAGAAGCCACCTTCCTGACAAATTGAAGATGGTGAGATTCGAACCCGGGCCTTATGTTCTGAAAGAGAAGGTTTTAACCATTTGGCCACGTTCCTATATGTTTAAGTGCACTTCACAGTTACCTGGTTGGGAACGTCAATAATCCACTTTAACTCCCTTAACTCGCTCTCTTTTTACGGGATTAAAATCCTTCTCCTATGACTATCACTGATGCCAGGTGTGAGTCTATAAACGAAAACGAAAACGAAAACTGTGAGGACAGAACACTTCAGTCCTTTGCTGTTGACATGAGTTTCCTTAGCGCTGATGTACAGTAGGTGATCTGTTACTGATGAGGAATATATTCGACATTTGCATATGAAATTGAAACATCACTCAGAAGATAAAAGCCTGCGGGTGATTTGACGTGTAGCAAAACCAGGCGGACGAATAGATAACAGATAATTCAACCGGGTAACAAATGGGTATGTAAAGATACCCTGGATCTGATAAAATATTAGCATCAAAGAAACATTGATCTACTGGCACTTGTAATAGAAAGTGATTCTCGGGATGTTAGAAGGATTTTATTGATTAGTTGAATTGAATGGTGATGTGGATAATGAATGATCATTTGTAAGGATTGTTCAAAAAGATGCAGAACGATCATTTATAATTAGTGTTCGTACTGATCATGAATCTTCATTTTCAATGAATTTTCTTACTCATCTGGAATGATCATTTTTCAATGAATGTCCAGGTTGATCAGAAATTTGTCATTTTTGTAATGAATGTTCTTTCATGTCAGGAACGATCATTTCCAATGAACATTCTTACAAATCAGGAATGCTTATTTCAAATAAATGTTCTTGGTGACCAAGAATGGTGATTTGCAATAATCTTCTCATAGATCAGGAATAATCATATGTAATAAATCTTTTTACTGAACAGGAATGATGATTTTCATTGAATTTCCTTGCTTCTCTGGAATGATCATTTGTAATGAAGGTTATTGCTGAATATGAATGGTTATTTCCAATCAATATTCTTACTGAATTAAAATAATCATTTCTAATAAATGTTCTTACTAATCAGGAATGATCATTTGTAATGAATTTTCTTAGTGAACCAAATGATCAATTTTAATGAAAGCATGCTGATCAGAAATGGTCATTTGTGTAACGGACGTTCATTCATATGAGGAAGGATCATTTAAAATGAACATTCATCGGCAGCAATAATAGACATTTGTAATAAAATTTCTTAGAGATCAGTAATGGTCATTTCCAGTGACTGTTCTAAGTGATCAAGAATGGGCACTTACAAATATCCTCTGATAGATTAGGAAGGATCTTTTGCAAAGAATGTTTTAAGCGATTAAGGATGGTCATTGGTAATTATTTTTGTTGCTGTTCAACAATTGATATTGTGATTGAATTTCCTTAATGATTAAGAATTTTTTATTTATAATGAATATCCTTATTGTTAATGAATGATCGTTCGTAATGGATGCTATTATTTATCAGGAATTGACATTATTTTGAAAATTATTACAAAGCAAGAATGTTACTTTATAATTAATCCTAATTAATCCTTACCAAGAACTGACATTTGGAATGAATACATTTTACTGATTGGCAATACTAATTTGCACTTAATGTACTTAGTGAGACGGAATTATTATTTGTAATGAACTTTCGACTGATCAGTAGTGTGAGTTTGTAATTGGTGTTCTTATGGATCAGGAATGGATATATTGAATGAATTTGCTTACCTAGAAGTAACGCTTATTTGTAATGATCATTTGTAATGATCATATGTAATGTAAGCACGATTACAGTCATTTGTAATCCATGTTTTTAGAAGTAAGAATGGTCAACTGCAATGGTTCATTATTCATGTCCTTGCTGGTCAGAAATGGTCAATTCTAATGAACATCTTATTATTCACAAATGACCATTGGTAACGAATCCTCTATTCTAGTTCTAGCCTGCCTACTTGGCTCATATTGCAACAGAAATCTTTGTATACACACTAACATACAAACGCCAATGCACAGACTGATATATCAATACATAGACGTGAATATGCTGTGACGTTGCTATGATATCCTATGACGATGGCGAGGTGGATATAGGTTCTACCAGTAAATTCTGTGCAGAACTGGTAATCGCCGTAGTATTAGGTTGATGCAAAAATAATGTCGTTTTCTTACATATGTTACTATGTGAGAAAACGACATTATTTTGCACCAACCTAATATTAATAAAAGTTGTTTGGTAATGGTTGTCTTTGTTCAAACGTGGACGGAGTTAGATGCGTTGTCAAATTATCTTCTACTGTCTCCTTGGGATCGGTATACTAAAGCGAGTTTTTCTGTGCCTATTACTAAAAATCAAATTATCATGTCATCCCATAAGTTCTGTCCGAATTTTGAATAAAGAAAACAAGTGACCAAAGGTTTCATTTAATTACAGATTCAATCAACAATGTATTTTCCCTGATTATCTATGACTTCCTTCCATCTATTAACAAGCTTACTAATTCCGTTACTGTACAATTTTTTGCCTTTGATTCGAAGAAATCACAAATGTCAGTTTTAACCTCTACCTGTTTTACAAAAACTGTTTCTTCCAAATGATTCTGTAAGCTATGAAACAAATGGTAGTCTGAAGGAGCAAGATTGGGAGAATAAGGTGGATGAGGAATTATCTCCCAACCACGTTCTTCAATCATTTGTGGCGTGATTCTTGATGTGTGGAGTCGCGCATTGTCCTGATAAAACATCACCTATTTTCGATTCACTAGAGCAGGTCTTTTTTTTCCTCAAATCTTGGTTCAAACGCTCTAATTGCTGACATTTGAGCATTAATTGTTGCATTAGGTGGTAAGAATTCAAAGTGTATTATTTCTTGGCGATCCCACAAGATTAAAAGAAAAAACTTTTGCTCATGAAGTTCCCTTCTCCGCTGTGGCTGGGGTCCTTCCCCTTTACCAAGCCACTGTCTACGGCGCTTAACATTTCGATAAAAGATCAATTTTCGTCGCCAGTCACAAGTCTATCCAAAAAAGGTGAAACAAGTTAGCGAGAATGGAGTGAAGACCACATGTCAACTCAGGATTTGAGGTTTTCAGACAATTCATGGGACACCCATTTTCCAAGTTTAGGAACTTTTCAAAGTTGTTGAAGATGACGATGAACAGTTGTATGGTTTGAACTGAGAACCACTGCCAATTCCTCAACTGATAAAGCAGGATTTTCTTCAAGGTTTGCTTCAAGAAGCTTTTCATCAAACTCAACTGGACGTTCGGTTCGATCTTCATCTTCAAGGGGGGAAATCTCTACCTCTGAATTTTGAAAACCATCATCTGCAAGTTCTTTCATTCACACATTCCGCTCCATAAGCTGAGTGAATGTTTTTAGCCGCTTCGTCTGCCGAGTTTTCTTTTCTTGAACTCATAAAGCATTATGTGCCTCAAATGATTCTTTGGTACTTCCATGTTAGCAGGGTTTTAATCAAACAAAATTTAATTTTATTGTTCTCTGAAATAAAATTTGATCAGTTTAAATGCATCTAAACATAAAAATAATGTTCAGCTCCATTAGACATTATAAAATACTATTTAAATTTCGTTTATTTTTTTAAAAAAAAAAAAGGTAAAATTCGGACAGAACTTATGGGATGACATGTTAGATAGATTTTCTTCAGGAGTAAAGTTTCTTATCGTGATATTAAACAGTGCACCGTATATGTTTTGTTTTGACTAGTTTTATCAGTCTTAATAGAACATTTTTAATAACTATTATTACCGTAAATTGCGTCGTACTAGTCGAGTTTTTAAGACGAAGGAATCTTTGCAAAAATAGTGGTCGACTTAGTAGCAGTTATAAAATTCAAACGTTTACAACCGAGTCATAAACAAGTCGGACAGCAATCCTAACATTTATTATCCACTACCATATATATATATATATATATATATATATATATATATATATATATATATATATATATATATATATATATATATATATATATACGACTAAAACATATGTTTGCTGAATCTATGTAGCATGATAACACTGTAATTAATATGAATTATTAAAATATTTACACGTTTAACAGCTGATAATCTAAGTGTAAACACTGACGAAATCGCCGTTTCCAAGGGTTCAATTCATGCAACTAGGTATTGTATGCTTGTCGATAGTGAATTAAGCTGTATTTCGCCGATGAGGCTAATGGCGTCACGTGTTGTTTGTTTACATTATACCGATCATCATCATCACACTCACACACAGACACACCCTTAAAAATTTAAATCTTTAACAGCATTCATTCATTGGACAAAAAGCAACACTGCTATCTAAAGCGATAATTTTAAAATCGCTATATTTTCATATAGTACATTTTGTGCACTTTTGGGAAAATTGGCTCTCAGAAGTCTCCTTAAAACTCAGGCACTGATTGGTCAGTATAAACCAATAAGATTCTGTATATGTGAAGAGGGAATTTTTCCGCGCAGATTCCTAATTCAATGGATACCTATAGAAACAGAACAAAAAACACCAACCAACACCAGTGAAACTTCGACTACTACTGGAATCCATCTTCTCCCTCACTCTCAAATTACATATTCTATCACACTTGCATAATTTTCCTCTTGCACGGCAGAACTGTCTAAAACATTTATAACAGACTAATAACTCTTTCATTTCCTTTTCAGAGAACATTGATAAACTTTTATAGTCAAAGAGAGACAACTCTCGTCTACCTCATTGCATGCTTCTGTCTATATTTCTGAGATGACGTATTTGTTACATTATTTACATCATTCGAACTATTGTCCATATCTTTCTCGCCATATTTATCACGACGTTTCGGCCGTTGTACGCTCCAGCCTTCTTCAGGTGGTTGGAATGTCGAACTGAACCCTTTATTTCGCTCACTGAGGTAGACTGTTCTAGTTCCACGTGCCATGTTTAATGTATGTCAGTCATCTTTTGTTAATTCCCCTCTCCAAGTTCTCCACTGCCTTAACCACTTAACTCTTTGGGTCCTGTCACTGGATCCAAACATCGCATTTATTCGCTGTGCCATGTATCCTTACTGCCCCTTGTTTTCATTGGTCTTTGTACTGACCAGACTCGACTTTGCTTAACTTCGGGAATTGGTGTTTCAACCTAATGTGGCCGCAAGCTTTCGAGGGAAGAATACAAATAATAATGCAGAAATTAAATATGGTCGAAATTTTTTCTTCGGTTGATAAAAATTTTGCAGAAAAAGAAAAATAACTGATGAAGAATTTTTATTTAACACCGAACCATTTTGCCCGTGTATAAGTCAGTGCAACGACGCCATATTAATGTGAAACCATTTTATTTTTTCACGACTAAAAAGTTTTTTTGTTTTTTTTATGAGTAATATCACTGAAAAAAATACAAGCTGTCATATGGCCTGATGCATATATTGTGTGTGAGTCTCGGTGCAAGCGCGCATGTAAAATGCGTGGTTACATATGATGGCGAACGTATATTTACAGATATTATTTAAAGGACTGACGTACATACACAGACACACAGACACACAGACACAGACACACAGACACACACACAAGCACACACACAAACACACACACAAGCACACACACAAACAACATACAAACATATATATATATATATATATATATATATATATATATTTATATATATATATATATATATATATATATATATATATATATATATATATATATATATATATATATATATATATATATATATATATATATATATATATATACAAAATACTGAAATAATAATACTATAGACATGGCTAAAACAGATCCTGACATCAGAGGAACGGATTTAACGTGGCACTAACATAAAAAAGTCTGAAATATTTTAATGAATGACGTTATTAAACGAATTGTACGTCATTCTACAAACAGCTCTAGATATCGGTCTCTGTGATAGTTTTTTGTACAGTATTCATATATAAATATTTACTGCTTTGTTTCTGACGAATTTTGTTACTTTATTTTTTCTTCTAGGTTTCTTTCACTCTCAGTAAACGCTTATGTCTTGTTCCTGTTATCGCTTTGTGTGTTTGGAATGTTCAAGGATTAATTGATTAAATCGTTTTCACGGCTTATCAACCCATTCCAGGTTATTTAAAGCCAGAAATATATATTTTAGATTAAAAGACTTTTTTGTGATACTGAGGGTCTAGTGATATAATTCTTACTGATTAACCCATAGGTGGGGGATCAAAAGCTGGATTTCTATATTTCCCGATGATATTTGCGAATAAATGAATTTAGCGAAACCAAAGGACTCTCCAATTAACAATTTCGAGCCATTATGCTTTATACTACTGACACATCCATGCTTCGAACACCTGGTATCCTTAAGCAGCCACATACTGACTAGGCTCGACGTTGCTTAACTTATGATATCGTACTTGTAGCTGTGTTTCAACATAATGTTACCGTAATTCATAAAGAATTTTCTTTCGTTCTTTTTTTGTTTAAAAAATGTGGAAGCTTCTGATGAAAACTGTTCCTTAATCCTTTTAACCCAAGCAAGTCTATAATGGGAAAAGGATAATAAAAGAACAAATTTCAAAAAGACAGAAGATTACGATTGAAGTCGCATTTAAATTTTTTGCAGGTTGTAATTGACAGAAAAGCAATGAATCAGTAATGACTTCAACAGGTGAGAAGTGTGAGAAAAAAAAAACTATGGGAATACAACTTACGGTTATAGCTAATTATATCAATAATAAAACAATGAGACCCAATTGCCAGTATAGTAGTACACTTAAATACATAGCGTTGGGGTATCAAGGAGAAGAACTCATTAGAACAACTGACATAAGAATATTTAAAGAAAAGACAGAGGTATGTTGGTTTGAATATATCTGAACTCAAGATGACAGATCTTGACCAATATCATTACAGATTCTTCATTAGATTTGTCAAGTATTTCGACATATACTACGTGTAACAGCAAAATTGTCCAACTAGTGTAAGAGCAAAATGATTAGATTAAGGTTGAAACCGATGCAGCTAAGAAATGATTACTGGAACTTTCCGAGGTTTGCATAACCCTATTGGACGCTACTTTGAGTAATACGAAGGGATAATTACGCTCCAAGCTTAACAGAAGAATCGTAATAAAATCGATCAAAAACGAAAATGACATGTTCCTCATTAATTAATCATAGCATAAATGGAAGGTCATTAAATCTTGAAATAACCTTTATATATATATATATATATATATATATATATATATATATATATATATATATATATATATATATTCCAGGATCATTTTATAACTTATTCAAGAAGATCTTCACCCACTCTCACCTCCTAACTTTTTGTCGTGGAGTAACAAGTTGCCTCACAGTTTTCATGCCCGATTTCATTTTCAAGTCTTTTTTCATTGTTCTTTGGATTGTCATAGTTGGTACTTTTCTCTCATGGACCAAATATTCATACAAACTCTGCCCAGGTTGTGTTGTTGATCTTACAGCAATGGCAGATCGAATATTGCAGAAATCTAAACGCTGATTCCCGGCTCTGCATGTGCTATATTACAGAAGGAAATATCTTCACGACGAAAAAATAAAACTAAAGATTCATTGGGTTAATCTTCAATTGGTTTATGTAGCTCTTAGTACAACAAAAAGTAACCCTTCCGCATCAATCTCTCAAATGAGACTGGAACTAGTCATAAATTCTTAAGGAGATGGCTTCAAAGTTCTTTAGAATCTGGAAATCCAGTGGCAACTGACTGGATTCTAGAGGTACTCGATATGGGACTCTCATCCCAAGTCTTCCAGCTCCCAATGTTATCTGCTTATATTCGCTGAAACAAACAACTCGCTTGGAGCTGAAGGCTTCTGGGGATTCCACACTTTTCACATTAATCTCACAAGGTCTCTTTGTTCTCTATTTCTGCTTTCTTGATCAATTTCCCAAATTTGAAGACTTATCCAGCATTCTTGGTAGTTGTCACAGGGATTGCTCCTCCCCTAGCTCCAACCTGCTTAATTCACATATCGCCTCAGCACTCCACAGAGGTGGAGATAATTTATGCCTGTTCCTTCTTCCTTTTCGGCATTCTAACTCTGCCCACCTCTCGGGGCTGGTGTTACTGTCGTTGTAACAAATCTAATTTTTAAGTTGCGTAGGCTAAATGGCGTAGTTTATTCTTAACATTAAATTTAATTCTCTGACTCCCTTCCACTTCCATAGAATGACCTTTATCTAACGAAGACATAAACCATACAACTCGTCTACCACGTCAGGATCGATTTTCATAATCTAAATCCTCAGAGTGGGTTCATTCCCTGTTTTCATTTCTCGATTCGTTTTCGCCAACGAAAATATAATTTCCGTTTGTCTCTCTTCTCGTTAAAGACATGTGCTTTACTAATTTCACAAGAAAGACATAAGGCCATGTCCCAATTTGTTTACCCGATTTCCGATAGATTTAACACGAAACTCTTCGAGTATCGTTCCAATTCGTAGGAGGGGATCCAAGTGTTTTTTTTCTTTTCCACAACATCCGGCAAAATATCTTCCATTCTCTGTTTCTATCTCTCTATCTTCTAGTTTATATTTTATTTTGGGCTTAACCTATTTTCTTGTAAGAATTAAGATTTAACCACATCATAGCCACAGTGTCATTATTTCGTAAGTGAGGTTAGTTAAACATAGACACTGCTCCAATGACAAACGCATAATTGGTAGTTATTAAGTTCAGCTTTAAATAATAAAGAACAATTAAGAAAACATTAAAGTGCAGGAACATGTCCACTGGTCGGTTTGATTTATTTGCAATCATAAATTTATACAGGTATGTTTTATCTTTTTTTTCGCTTGAGTATGTCATTGTATCACTTCTAATATGCATTTTTCCCTCACGATTTTCATACATGACGATTAAGTTTGTTATATATTGAGGGACACTTGAATAACAGACATTATAGATTAATGCATACTTGAATCGGAAATGTCTTCTGAAAATTGCGTATAATTATTGGGTTTCAGAGCAATATCCAGCCATTTTCCTTGTACAGAATGTCGAGATCATAAAGTGTTCTCCGGTGAGAAGATAATGTACATTCCATTTCGTTCGTCACACTGACCCTTAGTTCATAAAATGGGAATATCACGCTGTTTCAAAGAGAAGGCAATGATCTGCCCTGGAGATTATACAGTAAGCGCCGTGTGAACGCATTAAAAATGCTACATAGCGATTCGTGGATTATGGTACAGAGAACAAAATAAAGCATACAAGTGATTCTATTAAAATAAGATGTAAAACTCCTCTGCAGCCAAGAAGATATCTCAATAGAGGTAGCCAAAGAATTCATAGAATTGGATTGAGAGATTTAAGAATTGATAGAAAGTGACACCAAAATAAGAGAAGGAAAATAGGCTGAAACCAAGAGAATAAAAAATAACACTAAACTACGTTGTAGTAAAAAAGATAATTCGGAAACTTTGAGACGAAGAAAAGACTTCTGATATATTTTTAAGCAAATCACCTAAAGCAAGGCAGGGGTGCTACTAGCACGCAGGGATTACAGTAAGAGAGATCAGGAGTAAAGAAATGGACACAGAGAAGGACGGGGATCAGGATCAAGGTATCAGTAGATTTGAATATTTGAAGGCTATAGCTATCAATGAAGTAAGTAAAAGGAAGGCGGTTCCACTGCCGGGAAGTGCGAGATAAAATACTGTTGGAGTAGAAGAGACGGTTACATTTATCCATTTCGACAGTGAAAAAATAGGACCGAGATGCCAACCGGGTGCACCCTTAAATTCATGCCATTTGGGAACCAGTAAAAGTAGCTCGTCAAAGCAGTTGCCATGAAAATACTTGTAAAAATGACAAAGTGAAGCAACAACGCTTCTGCGATAGAGTGACTGTGGATGAGATGCCAGATTAGGACCTATCACATTGCCTATCGATCTCTGGATTTTTTCGAGGACCTCTAAATGAACAGCTGGTGCACAAATCCATATATGTCAACAGTATTCAATGCAAAACGAATGGTTGATTTGTAGATTTGAAGGATTAACTCAGGCGAGAATAGTCTGGCGCGACACAGAAAACAAAACATTCCGTGCGGTAGATGAGGGTATAGATAGTCTCGTGAAGTTGGGCATATCAGCCGTTCTGCTGGAAAGCAGGAATGGTTCTTTATGATGAATAAATGAGAGTAGTTTCGCTTCGGAGTCATTAGAATTTACACGATATTTCCTGACCCAGGCAAACACAGATTGGAGTTCCTTTTCGAGACCAGGTTAGAACCCGTTTAGGATGACCTTATTTTCACGGTTAGTTTTGACAGCGATGTTGAATTTACTGTAGAGGTAGGGGTAAATACTAGTGTCGTCTGCGTTGATGCCTATTTGGGAACTGATGACATCAGGGAGATCATTGATGGAGATCAGAAACAGTGTAGGATCCAGGATATAGCCTTGGAGAACACCAGAATTCGTATGAAAGGAACTGGAGGAGAACCCGTTTAGGACGACATTGATTTCATGGTTTGGCAGGTATGGTTGTATTAAGTCAAATAACCGTCCTGCAGCTTGCGAAGATGGCCGGAATACCAAATCCTATCGAACGCTTTAGAGATATCAAGAGCCACAGCTCGAGGTTCTCAGTTATTGTCAAGTGGTTGGTATACAAATTGAGTAATGGTCGTGAGACAATGATCATGGGGTGTAAGGTCTTTATCCACTTCGGCGTTGATTAAAGCCTCGAAGACTTTACCAAAGAGTGGTAGGAAACTGATAGGACGGTAGTTAGATGGGTCAGAATGGTCTCCAGAGTTTTTAAACAGGGACAACAAATGAAGACTTCCAACAGGCTGGAAAGCAAGAGGTAACTGAGGCAATAGTTATATAGTTTGGAAAGGACTGGAGCCAGTTGAGGAGCACATTTCATCAGAAATACTGCTGGTATCCCGTCCCCGCTACTAGCTTTATTTACAGACAATGTCCAATATTATCAATTGGGGTATATTCATCTCACTCAATAGGGCCTCCGTCATAGGAGGGAAATCAGGAGTGGGTACTCCAGGTGAGTCGAGCGTTGCATTGGGTGTGAATTTCTGAGGAAAGCATTCAGCCTTATCAGCTTCAAATTGGTTGAATACAATTGAATGCAATTCACTAATTAGTTTCTTTTACCGAACAAGTATCTTCTGTTCGCTACCACAGTCACACTGCTTGGTCGCTTCGTTAAGCACATTTTAGGGTTAGGGTAAGGATCTGCATATACAACAAAAAGAGCTTCTCGAATATATCTGACTCAAAGAGCCATCTTTTCTTAAATATACGACTTAAATACACGACTCCTAAAGCCGGCAGTTTTTTGCAAACATTTACAAACGAGACATATCCATATCTGAAAGTAAGCCATTTTCTCTTGTGTTTCGCCCGTTATATTCTCCGATCATTTTGTGCTTTGTAAGGTTCTTTGCATTTCGAAACTTACTCTTTATTGAAGCCAGCGTCTCCTTCTTACTTTTTAACTTACTTGGAATTTCTAAATGAAGCCTATATTCAACTGACGGAGCCCAGATCGTTCTTTTCCTGTGTCATTAATTGCAGTTCTTTTATTAGCTTCTCTCTTAAAATTGTTATTTTATTTTCTCAAATTCTTTCACATTCAGTAACCATTTGTACCTTAGTGTCTTTATTGCATTACATGGGATTAAATATTTTAAAATAATCCGCTTAGGGGAGATTTCTCGTATCAGTTACTACTGAATATTATTATTCATTTTGTGCCACTTGTCCATTTATTCTGATTAACCAGAGTATGTGATTTTCGACATTACCCAAACTAAGAAGGGAATAATTGCCAGGAGAGTGCAATATGTTTAAGCAAGGAATATACAACTGTCCTAGTGTATTAAATGCAAATTTATATCATATCTATTTTCCTGGCAGTTGTGAGTTCAGTCTCATGCATGGGTACTGCTTAACAGCGTGGCTCAGTGAACGAAAAGCGACACAAACGTATAATGACTCGGATTCCTTCTTCCTGATCCGAAATATGGTTTAAGCATGGCAGAGAGAATACGAACAGTCTACCCCAGTGAAGTGAATAAA
>OZ010606.1:64340617-64360617 GCA_963932145.1 Acanthosepion lycidas | reverse complement strand
ATCTTAACTCTGGATCATATTCTGCTAATTTATTTATTTATAAAGAGTACGGATTTCCACTTCTGCTGTTATATGTATGTAATTCACACTTCCTCCCTTTCTCCATTCTTTTCTTTTTTTGTTTTTCTTTTTTATAAGCGTCATGTCTCTTCATCTAAATACACCCTCAAGAAAAGGAGAGAGAAGGGAAAAATGTGTATATATTTCTTTATTCCATGTGAAAAGTCTTTTTTTTAATGCTGATACATTGTGTCATTATGAATCTTTTAGGTGGAAACTTTGTAAACGTATTATAAAACATTTTCGAATAGTGTCCAAATGACATGATGGTTTAGGATGCGATGCTCTCATCGTTTACATAATAACCAGTATCCCATGCTAAACTTCCGTCTCGTATTGACTGCTATTTCTCATGGGATCATTTTGAATCTAAGCCAAAAATAACCACCCTGTGTTTGTTTAGTGGAAATATTACACGTTCGACGCTAAATACGTGTGTTTCTACCGAAAAGCTCTAACAGTTGTGGACAGAATTATTCATCCCAGTTTCTATAATTACAAATAAAGCTGTAATACCTCAAATGTTCATGGAAACTTCATATAAACTTTTCACAAATGATGGAATAATGGATTTGAAAGAATGTGCAGTGTTGCCTACAACAAATTATTTATTTTAATGTCAAACTATATATAAAATAAGCGAAAAAACATTTAAAATAGGACATTTCTACACTCACGGATATTCATTCTACTCCACTCTTCCTTGGCAATTGTTTCTTGCTTCCTCAAATTCGAAAATCTTGTTTTCCCTTTCTTTCTCATTCATTTTTTTCAAATATGCCCATACATTTTTAATAGTGTTTCGGTCAGAAATTTGTGCGGAGTGCCCCAGTACCTTAATTTTAAATTTATAACAATTTGTGTCGTGAGTTTCGGTTTATTGCCATGTTGGAGTGTCCAAGACGCCCCAAAGACAGCTTTCGTGCACTTTGTTTTATATTATTTTAAAGAATAGCCAAATACTGCTCTTTATCCATGATACCCTGTACTCTCACTAGTTTTCCTGGTCCAGAAGTAGCAAATCATCCTCAGAGCGTAACGCTCCCACCACCGTCCTTAACAGTAGAGAGGATATTTTTTTGTTTGTAGGCTTCATTCACTTTCCTCGATACATAACGGGAGTTCATGTGACCAAATAATTCTCATTTAGTTTCAGCCAACAATAAAAATAAGACTTCTAGTATTTACTGCCATATTCTAGAGGACTTGTAGCATAAACTCTTCAGCATTTTACGTGTTTAACCTAAAGTTAGAATTAAGTTGGCATTAATTGAATTTTCTTCGATTTTCTTTTCTGTTCTCTCAGAAATTGACCATTTTCTGCCATTCCTTAATGTCTTCTCAATGCAACGAGTCTCGTTGAAATTCTTGACAATGCTTGCAAAGTGTTATATACCCCATCATCCTCTTTGTACGCATCAATTATCTTCATTCAGAGCTTCTTGTCAAGTCCATCCGTCTTCGCCATTGTTGTAGAACTAATGAGTTATCGCGGTACGTGACACTCACATATTGTTTCCTTCATTAACTTTTAGAATGTTATAGAAGCAGGTCAGTATTATTTCATTTTCTGGGAGTTTTTGTATTAATTGCCAAATTAAGAAAAAATTACAATTTTCACAGAGCAAAATGATTTCATAATTTCCATAAGAGTGGCGAATAATTTTGGACTGTATCAATTTTTAGAAATGTCTACAATTTGGAATATAATAGATCGAACCTTCTAAAAAAATTCACGAATTTTATGGTAAATTCAGTAAGTACTTGCAAATATTCGCATTTCCTTAGAAAATCTAATATTGAGCATGAACGAATAATTCTGCCCACCGACGTGAATGGCAGTATTTGAGGGGCCCTGTTTCGGTAAGATAATCCGTCCTTATTGTTATTGTTACTTCTGTGTGAATGAGTTCTTGGACTTACCCCCACTTGGTCTTTAAGTGCTATAGAAAGACAAGCATATCTTCAGTTTTCTCTTTTTCTTTTAACCTCGAATAGGGCAAGAAGTTGACCAATATGGGACCTGTCGCCGCCGGGAACAATATATTTCCCCCCAGCTGATTTCAACGTCAGGATACACATTAGCACACCTGCGTATTGCTCACGTACAAACACACACATTTCTTAAGATCTAAGTTTCATGTATTATCTCTCTGTTTCCTCTCTGTTAATATTTAATTATTTTCTATAAAAATAGCATGACTCAGAGTTGAGATTCCTTCCGTTCACTCATTTTACATTCTTTACAGTTTCTTTTATCTCGACAAATAATAATAACTCATCAAAATTTTGTTTGCCACTGCTTTTAGTTAAGCTAGAAGCACTATTCGCAAGTTTTTCAATACAGAAGTTTAAGTTGTGTTGGATCTTGAAAACAGTGATATACAAGGAAATTAAACCTATAATAAAATTCAAAGCTGTCCAAATCTGGGTATGACGATAAATTACATCCGGCAGCAAGGCCTCTGATCTGGACGTTTTGAGCAGCTTAGAACCACCTCTTGATTGCTGTTGTTCCAGGGTTCACCTTAACCAAGTGTGGTAGCACATGTTAGGGTCTCAGATCTTGACAAAACACTTAAAACAAACTTCATAAAAGTATAAAAATGCATTTTTTATAGTAAAAATACGATCAATATATATTTTCAGAGTTAAAAAATTAGCATCCACAATTGTAAAAAATACCACTAATACATTTTAAAAAGATATTAATGCTCTCAAAAAAAATGAAATTTCGGCATTAAATGACCCATAAGGAGTTGATATGCCATTAAACAAACAGCCCTCAAAAATGTTCAGTTTTGAGTTTGGGAAAATATCGAAATCCTACAACTGTTTGTTTTGAACAATGACCAGAAATATAATGACTTGAAGGCTAAGGATTTCATTCGTTTTTATTTTCTTTAAGTCAATAATTGTGAAACGACTGAACTTCTATCTTATTTTATGGTAGGCAATTCGTGTTTCCGTTCATTACATCTTGTAAACATTAAAGACTAGTTGTACTGATCATTTAAATTTATTTATTTTTTTATTTTTTGACAGTAAATCGAAAATTGCTTTCCGGGATAGGTATAAGGTAGATTTCAATAAAGCTAGTCATCCGTAAAGATTAACTGATGCTTATGCTTCATTAGAAGAGAAAGGCAATTTGAAACGAGTTGCTTAGACATCCTATAAAACGAATCGTGGCGCCACTGATTATAATCCGGTCTGTCAACGCTTTCTCTTCGATCGGCGGTCCAAGATGGATAAACCTATACCAGGGATTAAATTAACCCCTGTCTATTTATTATTTTCCTAGACTATGACCTGCGCATTTACAAAAAAAGATGTGAAGCGATGCGCAGTAATCAGGTAAGTATTCTGTACTACATCCCAAACGATACTCTCAATAAAAGACAATTATCCCGAGGACTATTTACTGAAGATGAGAGTACGTATGATGATGTTATAGGTATTGGAATAAGGAAGATCTTGAATAAAATGAAAGAACACCTTCTACCAAGTTTTCTAAGAAATTGTACTAATGTTAAATTTCTTTTTTAATCGATATCACACCCAGAAAATCAGTACAGCCACTAACACACTCATTGTGGAAGAATTAGAAATAGAAACATTAGTAAAAATAGAAAGATAATAGAGAAGTCAGGCGGGTGTTAGATAGCGAGTGACATTGAATTTAAATTTTTTCAGATAAAAGTTAGCTGGAAAACATTGAATCGGAAGGGAGTTCCACAAACGAGAAGTGCGAGAAAAGATACTGTCAGCAGACATCTAGGAAAACTGCAAGCTGATGAGATATCGCTGCCAGTCTAGTATTCATCGAGTCTGGTTAACGTAGTGAAGAGCTTATCCGAGCAATTACATTGATGGTATTTACAAAAAAGGTACAGAGAGGCAACATTATGGTTGTGGGTAAGTGACTGAACCCGAGCCCCCCCCCCACTCCAGATTGATTAGGACCAACGATATTACTGATTCGTTATCAAAAAGCTTCAAGTAAATAGCAGGCGAACTGGACGATATATGACAGCAACGTTCTAAGTATGGACGAATAGTAGACTTATAGACATATAGATATGCAAGATAGATTCCGGAGAGAAAAGTTGTCTCGCCCAGCGCAGTGAGCCGACTTTATTAGCAGCTGAACTAGAAATGGATTCAAGATAGTATTTCCACTACAAGTCAGTGAAAACATTATCACAAGAAGGCGCAACGAGTCACTTTCAAGGAGGATTGCATCAGCCATGCTGACTGAGAACAGAGCGGTGTCTCGCAGATGATTAATGGGGATAAGTTAAGTTTTGGACACGGTAAAATTGAAAAGCCATCTTTTGCCCCATTTAATGACGGTCTTGAAGTTCTTTTGGACATTAGCTGCCGTTTTGGGATGAAATCAGCCAGATGTACCTACCCTGAGTCCGTCATAAGAATTGAGGAAGTGGGATTTGTAAATACTAAACAACGAAAATAAGTCGATGCATAGATCAGTTATATCAAACATAGTATAGTAAGAGAGGAAACTGAACATATAATAGGTTGAGTTAGAGGAATGTGTGTAAATTGCTATAAAACCTAAATAATAAACTTAAAACTCAAGTCATGTTCTTAAATAGACTCGTCAGATTGAGACTTTCATATGCATGTCATGTATGGCTCAAATTTCATTCAGAAATATCTAAACTGTCAGTTCTATACAACCGATTTCCGTAATCAATGGTTAAAATAGCTCTGAACATGTGAAAGTAAAATCCTTTCCAACTATATAACTATAGCAGCGGCGTAATATATATATATATATATATATATATATATATATATATATATATATATATTAGCACGTAAGTGAATGTAATGGATTCGACTGGAATTCGAACTCGGCTCTCCGATTCCTCAATCCAAGCCGATATCCATTACTCCACCGTGCTAATACCCTTGGGAAAAGTATGAATCCTCTTCTTCTCCCTCCAGCTGTGGGTAAAATAGCAGGATAGACTGGGTTCTATAGCCTTGGATGGCAACTGGTCTAAGAGAAGGACAACTCTGAATTCAAAACCTGCGGAGTGTCGTTTGGGAACCTTGTGGCATTCGGTGCACCAGGTCTCTGTATTCGTCCCTCCAAAAAGTGTGGATGGTCCTGCACCAGGCCTTCACCACTATAATCAAATCTCATGTGCCGGTGTCGGGCTGTCGGTTTCCTGGAAACTGATCTGCTTGACCCTCATACGTCGAATCTCGACGGGAGAGTCGATCATCATATATATATATATATATATATATATATATATATATATATATATATATATATATATATATATATAGGATAAGAAGAAATCTTATCTAAGAATATTCTTAGATAAGAAGAAATGCAATAGTTCCTTTGACGAGGCTCACTTAGAAGAAAAAAGCGGTTTTCAGCTTCGTATTATACCGGATTTAACAGGAAAATTGTTCAAATCGTGTAACAGCATAATTATCCATCTTACAAAATGATTAATACCTAAAAGAAAGAAAAAAACACTAAACTAATTGAGTTTTTTTCCAGGTTTTTAGATAAGAGTTTTAGCCATCCTGACATCATTTGTCGTAAGAATCATTGAAAAACCATTTGAGTTATTGAGCTAAAAATAGAGAATGATAGATTTGTTCTGTTTCAGACCCACTGTTTTCCTAACTGAGCAATGTTGAGAGGAAAAAGATATATTAGGTCTTTAGTAATGGTACCAACATTCATACTCAGGATTCCATCTTCAAATCTATTCAAGAGTCCACATGAAAACGGTGAATAAGTTTAAAAAAGAGCGAACAATAGAAAGGGAAACTGAATCAGGACGTCACAACAGGAAGAGTGATCATCATTTCAACTTAGAACTACAAAGATCCAACTCAAAACCTCAATTCATAAGACGCTTGGCACGTGTAAGAGGAGTTTCTGTCACAGTGCAAAGAGCAGTGGAAACAAAACTTAGAAAAGAAATCGTACGTGAAATCTGTGAGGCACCTTGTTACTTCACAACAGAAAGTTAGAAAGTTAGAGTGGGCGAAGGTCATCTTGAATAAGTTGGAAAAATTATCCTGGAATAATATATATATAATTTTACAGCCGATGCATTATGTAATTAAATTGCAATAACTAGGAGTTGTACTTTTATAAATTCCTTACTTAATTCACGTGACTAATTAGAAATCCAGGGATAAGCTAGTATATATGCGTATAGTTCCAGATAGGACACTATTCATCTTCTTTTTTATTCATTTAGTCACACTCCAATAGAAAACGTCCTTTTTAAAGTCGGTCGACGAAATTTTATCAAACTATGAATTCTTTTTTATACAAACCTAAAAGTAAATATGGGATAATGTTAATGTTTCCCTCAAGAACTGGATTTGAAAATTCTTTAGAATACGTCAGAAGATTTTTTTATATTACTATCTTCATATTTTCACGCTTGACTTGTGTATTTTTATACAATAAAAACACTATTATTTTTTTCCAAAGTAATTTCGTTGATGAAATTTTGGCAAAACGTAGGTCCAAAGAAAGAACTTTGGGTTCATATGCATTAATGTAGGAAGATCTAGAAGAGTGGCTATTCAAGACGTTTTTCATTTCACGATTTGATAAGAAAAACTGAATTCGTCCCGAAATATTATAATGTTTCAATTTGTGAAGAATATCAGTATATCAAACCCTGTCAAATGCCTTCGAGATATCCCAAACATTAGACGGAGCTTCACCACTCCCTCTAACGATTAAAAAGCTAGTTCAATAAAATTCATTTAACCTTTATATCATCCCTGACTCGCAATGACATCAGTACGATTGACACTGAGTCAGATATCAATTAGCGACATCTGCAGTCCGATAGCTATCTCCACCTCTCCATCCCGTCAAAGTAACAGAAACATACATTTAGAAGTAGACTAAAGATTGTAAGAGATGAATAGTCTCGGTGCAAAATTGAAAGTAGCACTTGAAAGTGAATGAATAATATCTTATTTCTTTTTTAATGTGGATATTTAGCAAATAAATGTCAATCGATCAAACATAGGTTAAGCATCCTCAGGAAGAAAAAATACAATGTATGAAATAACAGACGTAGCCATTACAAATAGAGTCGAAAGTGAACTACAATCGAAAGGTCAAACATCTAGCCTGAATCATCCCTCCAAATTATAACGTTGGTATAAATATCTTGCACTTATATTTCCATCTCGTTTACGGTTAGACGGCTAGAGATCGATTTTTCAAAATGCAAATATTTCAATGTAGATAAAATGCCGCCTTGCGAAGCGAGATTGTTAAAAAGAGAAGCAATTTAAAACTATTTCTTCGATTAGAAATATGAATAGAGGAAACGATTACGTGACGACCAGGCATAACGATAAACTACACCCGGCAGTAACGACTCTGATCTACAGATTGGAAGTTTTGGGGAGCGTCGAATCACATCTTAATTGCTCTGATCTGGGAAGCTAGCATCTATTAGTGTCTCATCTATGGGAAAATCATGAAACCCAAACCAAAATCAACACTATATTTCTATTATACAATGATCAATTTGATTTTATAACAAAATGACAATCAATACAAAAATTATATGTGTGTGTGTGTGAATGAAATGGACAAAGTCCAACTATTATTCTCAGACATTTTTTATGTTTAGAAGTTCTTTTTATAGATACAAATATTTAAGTAAATGCTATGTTTATAATAAACAGTATTACCGCAATATATTGGCCTGAATATCCGAGAAATTTTCATTTAAAAATATGAGTCCTCCGACAGGAATCGAACCTGTATCCTATACGGAACCGACATATAGCCTGACGTGCTTTTACCGATTGAGTAAAATCATGGAGAATTGTAGTTTTAAAAAAGTAAAATGTCCCTCTGTGGTTCAATCGGTAAAAGCATGCCAGGCTATATGTCGGTTCCGTATAGGATACAGGCTCGATTCCTATCGGAGGACGCATACTTTCTATGAACATTTCTCGGACATTCAGCCCGGTAAATGTCGTTAATACTGTTTATTATAAACAGAGCATTTACTTAAATATTTGCATCTATCAAAAGAACGTATAACCATAAAAAATGTCTCAAAATATATATTTTTATAGTAGCATTACCAACAATACATTTTATGATCTACAATATATATTTTTAAAAAACATACCTTTACACTGAATGTATAAATTTATGTACAAATATCTAGGGTTGAATGCAGAAAATTAAATACAACATATTTAGATTTCGACATTAAATAAATCAAACAGGTTGACAAAATCAACCGACCAACATGAAAGAACTCTTTCATGACATTAATTCATATAATACGCTACAATTTCTTCAATAAATCAAACTGTATTACAAAATATAACACCAACAAAACTACATCAAACTCACATATCACCGCCTCTTGTAATTATGCCCACACAAACATGTATATGTACAAAAGCTGAGTATCATCTACCATATATTCAAATGTGAAAGCAGAATAACATATATCATATTTTTATTACTCCAAAGATCTCAAGAAAATTAAATTTCAGTAATCACTCATCAAAAGATGATTTGCTGTGAAACAATCAAAAACACAAACTTAATGGCGACGAGGCCTTTAGATACAGCAGTTGTAGCAAAGATTTATGTCATTGATTATATGTGTGTAATAAAAGAATTAATACATTTGATGTCGGTCGATGTTAGGTGGGATTTGGTAGGAAATTAAATTTGATTTTTAATTTGCTTCTTATAAAATGATGTAAAGCCTATTTCCAATTGAATATTTTTGTGTTACGAACGCTCTTTTTATCGTAGTTGTTTAGGAAACATATATGACTTAGACACAGCACTGGAAGTAATGTACAGTTAGTTATAAAGGAAATCACTAGCCATTCTGACTGGCACGTTAACCATTGCTATAAGCCGAAGCGTCTTTTGTAAACTTGCTGTACATACTTGCTCGCGAAGAATCAAGCAGCAAACTGGTATTATCATCATTCTGAATCTGTAGTTGAGGGAGCAGATGTTACCATCCTCTGGGATTTGTCTATCAACACACATCGAGCGATACAAGTATATCGCCCAGATATTATTATTAAAGGGAGAAAAGAAAAATAGTTTGCACAATGATTGACATGAGCGTACCAAGTGGGAAACAATCTCTGTGAATATTTTTGAAAAAACTAAGCCAATACAAAGACCCGGAGATGAAACGCGACCCCCAGTAAGTGATAAAAAACATCACCCACCCACACAAATATATCAAATTTTAGCAAACAATACATAAATAGGAAAAATTGAGAAGTAACAACGGAGTAGCCAACAGCTCTGAAGAGTGAAGGCATTACTACAATGCGCTCACAAATCTTCGAAGTCGGCATGACTGAAATAACACCACTCACTTAAGTGTTAAGTTTATATATACTCTCTATCGACTCTACCGCCGAATTCGACGTATGAGGGTCAAGCAGATCAGTTCCTGACAGCCGGACAACAGCACATGGGATCTGATTATTGTGGTGAAGGTTTCGTGCAGGACCATCCACAGTTTTTGAAGCGTCGAATACAGAGACCTGGTGCACTACGCCCCACAAGGTCCCCAAACGACCCTCCGCAGGTTTTGAATTCTGAGCTGCCCTTCTCTTAGATCAGTTGCCATCCTCGGCTATAGAACCCAGTCTGTAGATAGATAGATAGATAGATAGATAGATAGATAGATAGATAGATAGATAGATAGATAGGAAATGCTGAAAAAGAGTAAACCTTAGTAAGATATTGTTAGTTATTTCCTTTAATTTCATATCATACGAGCTATCGGTATCAGCTCATATAGCTACTTTCTGAACATTCGTCCAATCTAGTGTAATTTCATTAGCTTGATGTCAAATCTAAAAAAAAAATATATTTTTGTTTTTTTTTCTATCAAAAGCTCAAAGAACAAAGATTAAGCAATAGAGAAATAGAGAATGTTCACACCTTACTGAGGCTGGATTTGTTTACCTGTTGCCCTTTTAGTGACCTCCACGTTTTCATCGTCTGAACCAACACGGAGTAATTAATGACTAAAATAAATAATCGATAAAGAAACATGAAAATGTGGCACTCAAAAACTGTTCAAAGAAATCAACTCAATCCCTGGTGCCCCATCTCCCCAGGAAATTCAAAATATAGTTCCAGCAAGCACAGCCGATATCCTACGAAAATTTATCGATCATAAAATGGGGAATGTTTCCTTATAAAAAAACATCTATTATTACCATTAGCATTGCCATCTGAGAGTGCTTAAGATCCTCTATATTATAATCAAATAACTTCCCTCTGTAAGTAGAAGGAAGAATTGCTGAATCTGTGATCGAAAGAATTTTCGAGATCATTCGACCTTTTTTAGAATGATCTTCACCCACACTTCCAAACATATTAAAAATATTACCCTTTTCAAAATATACTCATGATTATTGATTAAAAAATACTCATCGACTGGCAAAAGAGAATTACACACATGTAACTTTACTAAATCACAGAAAACACATCACTTGAAAACTTCGCAATTCAGTTACTCGAAGATTATAAATATGGTGTTATGAAAAAGCTGACGTTCCGCATTAGCCTAAACGAAGGGTTACGAAAGGACGTATCTATCAATATAGTAAATGTGACTCTACGGAAACGGTTATTCCAGGATTAACATAATAAATCTATTTAGCACAATCAGATGAAGACATTAGTTCGACTACAAATAATGTAAATAATTCCAACTCTTCATCCCAGAAATAAAGACAGAATTTATATAATCTATATTTTCTAATGCCGATAATCTACAAACAACATTTTGTCATTACATGATAAGAAATGAGTAAAAGTAATGGTAATATTAATTATTTACTTACAAGGAAACATTTAGCTTTCACTAACCAAGAAGTTTGTACGGTGAAAGGTATAAGATCTTTCATTGAAAATAAGTTTTAGGAAATCTGATTTATCACGTTCAGCAGCCATTTCCGGTATTGATGAGGGTTTCATTCCTCACCTTTTATTTGAAGTAATTTGGAATGTCAACATCTTGATTTTCTTATTATCTTGCCTTCTGGTATCCATTTTTAGATTTGAATGTCCTAAAGTAATGTATTAGGTCGGTGCAAAAATAATGATGTAATAATGTCGTTTTTTGACGTTAAAAATACGTCAAAAAACGACATTATTACGTCATTATTTTTGCACCAACCTAATAGTTTCTGCTATATGAAACAGCCATTTTTTACGATTATGTCGTGCCTATAAGCAAGTATCGAAGACGTGTGGTCTTCAGCATGTGGTATTCACTCGCTCAAAGCCATTTTTAATCATTGGTCATAGTGACTGTATACATCTGATGCTTTAGATATTTCTGAATTGTGCTAGCGCTATGCATGTCATTCATATGAAAGTCACGATCTGCCGAGACTATTTAAAAAACATGGCTCGGGTTTAGGTTTTGGTTTTGTAACATTTTGAGATGTTGACAGAAAAAATATTTGCGAAATCGACCTAGGCAGAAAATAGATAATCGATCGAATGTTATTAAAACAGTATTGATATTTTTATTGTCACGAGATAATTATTCTGAGGTGAGAGAATATTGATAAATATTAATTTCAGCGGAAATAAAACAAAGTTAATGTGTGATTAGTGTTGTTTCACCATCTTTATCTCTCTCTTATGGTATTCGAATATGTCAGTATTTTCTCTTTCGTTACATCGACTTCTACGTGATGTGTCCTTTCAACTCCCTCATGTGGCTCTTGGTGGTTTTTCTCCCTTTGCTAATGCTGCCTCTGCATTTATGATGCCCATTCGCATAAAGTCGTGAGGTAAGTGGCTCACTTTATTCTCCTATCACTCTTGTCAACAATATACCTTTTGGGGGTTAACATTTCCAGGCCCCCCTTCATCATTATGTGTCCAATGCATTTCAGCTGACGGACATCACGTAAAATTTTTACCAAAATGAAAAATACGACTTTCGTTTGAAGCATACGAAACAAAGCACATCTTCAAATATACCGCCCAGAATTCTCAACTAAATCTACGCGAATCACACGACAGCATACCCCCCGACCCCCAAACCAAGGACGTGAACTCCATTTTCATTCCACATAGCAAATACTAAACAGCACTGTTTCTCCTTGGCTCAAAAGATAAAGATGTGAACTAATTCCAAGTCAATCATCTAACATTTAACTCTTCAAAGTTATAAACAGGAACGATTAAGACATTTTCAAGTACGAGTTAATAATACACGAACATAACTGAATCTCCAAGCAAAATAATACCAGATATCTTCAAAAGTTGAAACAAAACATGAACTCGAACCCCGGTAGCAATTTCACCAGCATCAGCTCAGCAACTTTATATATCAAAGCTTATCCTATTATTTTTTTTTTGTATCAGCAACCTCATCCTCTCACGGTAAAACAAACCAGGCCTTCCAAAATATCAATTCAATTTGGAGCATTGGAGAACAACAGACTTTTAATACCACTTAATTCTCTCTTGTTACACTACCGGCATATTTTCCAGGGTGTGCTAAATTTTGACCTGCTAGACAATTATACAGCAACATGATAACATAGTACTTCACACAAGCATATTTTCTTCGACTTTTATAAACACACACATCTTCACTACACTATTTGACTCTTTCCTTTTCAGCCCACGGGGGACAAAAATAAGCATATGCAAATTTGAGAAGAATTCGACCCACCAGGAGAGTCTTGTGTATTATCCCACTTGACTTTCCTAAATAATCCGTCGCTAGGGGAGGATTCTTAATCCTATAAATAGAAAATAATATTCTTACTCATTCTATTTCCTCTTTTACAACTTTGGCGCGTCCAGATTATGACGATAAACTACACCAGCGTCCTGGGTAAGACGAAGAAATAAATCTAGTAGCCAGGCCTCTGATCTGGAGGTTTTGAGGAGCGTGGAACCATTTCTTAATTAGTGTTGTTCCAAGGTCCGTCATGACCAGGGGTGGTTGCACCTGTTAAGATCCCACATATGAGCAAATAGTTAATTCCTAAACTCGGTGTTAAAACACTAGGAAAGTGTTTTAATACCAGCAATAGATTTTTGGGAAAAAATATTGCCAGCAATATATATTTTTTTTAAAACTCATTTTTGTAAAAAACATAGCAGTAATACATTAAAAAAAAAAAAAATATTACCAGCAATACATTTTTGAAAAAATATAATACCACCATTACTCGATTACAAGCAATATATTTTTGAACAAAAACATATTAACAGCAATAACAATTCTGTCGGCATTAAATAGCACAGTAAGGTTAATATGGTGTAAAAAAACAACAAACCAAAGCAAACGAATTTGGCAATAAGATGTCGGCGAACGTAGGGGAAAAATTACCGCTGACTGGGACATGTTCATATTTAAAGTCTTACTTTTATCAGGTGACTTTTATTGCTCTGTCACACACGTGTCTATCACGTAGGCATACATAAACAACCCACACACAAACGCACATTCTCTACTTTAAACGCTTTATGAAACTAATCTTTAAATATATTCTTCATTTATTGTAATACGTTTCTTAATGCATCCATTGCCTTTAGATTTATATTGTTTTTTTTTTATATCTCATTTATTATTTGTACTCACCTTCAAGTCTGCAATAATTGTTACGAGAAAAATAAGACCAGGAAACACCTGTTTTCTACATAAACACAATTAGTATTCCCGTAATAGATGTAAGATTTTGGCTGCTAGTGTATATTATCTTCAAGAAAAATATCGACGTTCTTTACAAAATGTTCCCAGAAGTAGAACTTACGACTAACTCTTCCAAAATAGAATTATTGTTAGAAATTATACTGCAAGAAATGATGGCGCATAAAAATTCAAATTGATTTAATTGTTATTACGTTCTCTCTTTGTCTTGATCACTTAAGAAATTTAGTACAGTGTAATCCGGATATAAGAGAGTTGTCGGGACCGGAGAAGAAGTATCTTATATCCGGGTTTCTCTTATATCAGGGTTTGGTCTATTTTGTTTAGGTAAGTATGGCTCTAATTTGGGACCAGAGAAAATCCCTCTTATATCTGGGTTACACTATATCTAAGTTAATGAAGAGGGGCACAAGATAAGGCGAGTTGTGTCCAGCGTCGTAAGTTCTACGAAACTAAAATATTAACCGACAAGATAACAATGTTCTTAAATAGAGACCATTCTCATTTTTTGGAGGTGGGTCTCATTAAAGAAGTCTCTCCTAAATGTGTAAAATATTTTTCTTAGACCATTGATTAAAATGGCTTCAAATAAATAAATTTTATGAATTTAAAGAGGATAAACCATCATCAGAGTCAGAGCCCTTAGCATGGCGCTACAAAATCAAAATGAAGTTTATCAAATAACAAAAGGCCCAGTGGATAAAAAAAGTTGGTTGGGTCCAGTGACTTGACTCAAAGACTTGTGAGTTCAATAACTATCTACAGCCCTGGTGAAAAAAAAAAAACAAAAAAACTTTGGAGAGTTGAGCTAAAGGGAGATTACTGAGACACTCAGAAAAGAGTTGGCATATGGAATATTGACAGATAACAAAAGACACATCACTTGAAAACTTTCAAAAGCAACATCAATAAAAATGTATAGCACTTGGCAACTAGAAGAGAAAATGACGATGTAAACAAGATGTTTATTTTCGACACTACCTTAAACGAAATAATTAGAAAAGAAACCCATATCTGTAGTAGAAAGAGAGAGAATAGTTAATTTATTTAGAAGTTTTATTTTCTGAAAATCTGTTTTAAGAAAAATGTTTAATATATTCCCTGCAACAGTACTTCTAACTGTCAATGAATATCGAATGTTTCTGACATGGAGCCGCGGCTTATCTTACATTAAATTTACATTACTTCTCCTCCTTGTCTGCTGTATTTTATTTCTATATTTAACACTTAAATGTTTCTTTTATTTTCTCTCTTTTTTTCTAATTTGTTATTCTCTTGCATTTATATAGATAGTCATCTTCTGTTTCAGTTTTGATATTTTATTTAATTTTTATTAAATTTATGTTTCTTTTTTCGCTCTTCTGTTTTGTTATTTCTTTCCTCTTAAAATGTTATTCTTTTTTAATTTTCGTCTTTGCTTTTTTCATTCTACAAATGTTTTCCTCATTATTTTAGTTTTTATGTTTTTCTCTTTGAATTAAAATATAAAGTAAATCTTGTGAGTTCATCATTGCCAAAATGTTATTCGTGTAACCT
Source organism: Acanthosepion lycidas (assembly GCA_963932145.1). Lineage (NCBI taxonomy): Eukaryota > Metazoa > Mollusca > Cephalopoda > Sepiida > Sepiidae > Acanthosepion > Acanthosepion lycidas. The sequence goes on along the minus strand of OZ010606.1, from coordinate 64,345,285 downwards.
GAACAAAATAAAATTCCTGTATATGCTTTAAACTTATTGGCTACATTTGTTTTCAGAATCGTTTGAAAACGATATAAAATAACATGTAAACCCCAAAAGCCATAAGGCAATCCTGAAACATTCATATCAAGTGCGTAACATTCAGATGAAGGATACACATGAAAGGTTAAATAAATAATATAATACATTGTAGCAAAACTTAAAAAAAAAACACATTAACATACAAGTAAGACTTATCTGGAAATATGTACAAGAAAAAAGTTCTTAAATCTATAAACCATAGAAATTTTGTAATAATACAACGGCAATTACTAGAAAATAATCTACGTGGAGTGCGTGTGGGGAATCGGAACGTCACTTAAAAAAAAGAAATAAGGTAATTAGGATATGACCAGTTCGAACCATGTGCGGATTTATGATAATGGCACATCTATAAGCCTCCGAATTTTTTTAATACGATAAGAAATATTACAAGATGATACGATTCTTGAGGACAATAACACGAATCTAGTAAAAGACACATATGTAATGAAACAAGAGAATTCGTTGACATGCTTGTATCAGGTTACTTCTATTTATATTGGACATTGTGCTTGTTATGGTGGACTTCAGAGTTTGTATAAAATTATTGGCTTCTTGGCTTAATTTACGGTACCACCTCATCGTAGTAGTTCAACAGATTTAGGTCTTCGAGCCGCGAACGTCTAGTCATACATTCTTAAAATGATCTTGCCTACTCTTGCCGCATAAATAGTCATTTGCCGAACATACACCCACGTTTTCATAATGCTACAATCTTAACCTCTTCAAATCATGGCTCAATTGCTACCTGTTCCTTTTATCCAGTTCTTCAGTTACACTCTTCATAGAGTGACTATTGTACATTGTTTTGGGATCATTATCAGAAGCCTGTGGAAAAGGGAAATGTTGAAATGATTTTTTCTTTTTTTCTTTACAGTTGTAGTGAGTAGCCCTCATATGTTCGAGTAGATAAAATTTAACTGAAGATGAAACTATGCATTGTGCAGGTTGAAATCAAGCTGGTACAGAAATTTAACTATACTGGATGTGTCGTAACAGACATCCTAGATGACACCCGCATAACAAAAGACGTCTTTAAGAAGCTAATAATATTATTAAGATATAAGGATACTTCAAAGGAAGTAGAGAATGGATATGTAATAGTGAATACGGAATAATCTCCACGCAAATAGAGCAAGAAATATATTTCTACCGAGGAATCTAAATAATGCCATAGTCAGAACATGTAAACAATGAGGAGAATTTAGGAACGATACGGAAACTTATACTTACAATAAGAAAGAGACAGTATTTCTGCTACATGAAACTTAATACTCAAGACAATAAATATAAACATAAAATTCGCGTAACGTGCATAAAAAATTTGTGCGAAGAGATAACATATTAACGACAAAGACGGATCATATTCAAACGTTACATCTTCGACGTACAGAGTTCCTTCAGATCGTGTACAGTTATGTCTCTCCGGAAACTGCTGTGCCTTTAAAGCCCTTTTGTAGCTACCAAAAATTAACATAAATTTGTCAGTTATGTTATTCTCAGTTTCCCTATGTCCCTCATGCCTTAAGTATGTATTTTGAGAGTCAAATTTTACAAACCCTCTTTCCACAATATGTCCCCGTGAAATTTCAACCGCCTCTTTCCGATTGGAAGTATGAATGTGCATTTTGTTTCCCTTTTCTATAAAACTTTAGAATTACTCACATATTCACTCCATAGTATTCTCAGCATCGTTCTGTAGAATCACATTCTGTTGCCGCAAGTCTTCTCTTCATATATGGGAAGATCGTCCCATAAAGGAGGACAGATATCATATAACTGTTTAGTACTCTTTTTCTTTACATTTTCGCATTTGTTTGAGTTTGGTAACTTCGATTTGCAATGAGCACTTTCGGATCTTCCTTTTGCTATTAGGTTGGTGCAAAAATAATGTCGTTTTTTGACGTTCAACTTCAAAATATCATAACTCCTTTCATAATAAACTTTATTAATCGAAATAAGAACCATTAGAATCGACACATTTTTGCCAACGAGAAACAAGTTTATTTATCCCATTAGCATAGAAATCCGGAGTTCTGGAAGTGATGAAGTCATTGAAGGCCGATTCCGCATCATCTCGTCTTTGGAAGCATTTTTCGCGCAGGAATTTGTCGAGATGCTTGAAAAAGTGATAATCGGTGGGCGAGAGGTCCGGTGAATATGGCGGACGAGGCAGAGTCTCGTAGCCCAATTCGTTCAGCTTCTGCAGGGTCAGTTGAGCAACATGCGGGCGAGCGTTGTCATGGAGGAGAATTGGTCCCTTCATATTGACCAATTTCGGGCACATACGTTGGAGCTTCTTGTGCATTTCGTCAATTTGTCGGCAGTAATTCTCCGCCGTAATCGTTTCGCCCTGATTCAAGAAGCTGTGATGTATGAGACCGACCGCAGACCACCAAACAGTCACCATAACCTTTTTTTGGTGCAATTTCGGCTTCGGGAAGTGTTGTGGAGCTTCTCCGGCACCCAACCACTGTCGCCGGTTGTCGTAGAGGATCCACTTCTCATCACACGTCACAATCCGCTCGAGAAATGGGCCGTTTTTGTTGCGCAGAAGGAGCGTGGAAGACACCTCAAAACGACGATTTTTTTTTATTATCGTTCAATTCATGCGGCACCCATTTATCCAACTTCTTTGACTTCCCTATTTGCTTTAAATGGCGAACGACTGTTGAGTGGTCGATCTCGAGTTTAACAGCAACTTCTCGTGTGGTTTTGCGAGGATCGGCTTCACTTAAGGCTTTCAAATGTTCGTTATCAACCGCAGTCGGCCGGCCGCGACCGTCTTCATCTTCGAGGCTCTCGTCACCATTGCGAAATTTCTTAAACCACCGTTGTGTCACACGTTCGTTAGTGGTTCCTGGGCCAAACGCATCATTGATATCACGAGCTGTCTCGGCAGCTTTTCGGCCTAGTTTGAACTGGAACAAGAAAATCGTGCGGATTTGAATTTTGTCCATGCTATCGAAAAGCCTGCAAAAAAATGAATGAAGAGATTGAGAACGGTAACGAATAACAAGATTCGATAGAGCGAAATACGCGCTTCAAAATGATATATAACATGGCTATATATATCAATGAATTAATTCAGAAATCATATATAAAAGTAACATATGTGAGAAAACGATATTATTTCTGCACCAACCTAATAACAGCCCGTCCAATTTAGGAGCATATTGTACATTGAATCCCTGCCGAGTTCAATGTCAGATTTATTAATATTAGTCATGAAGTTCATTTTTTTCTATTTTTTTCGAAATTTATATAAATGTCCATTTTGTTTCCCTTTTCTATAAAACTTTATAATTACTCACATATTTACTCCATGTTATTCTCAGAATCCTTCTGTAAAACCACATTTTTGTTGCTGCAAGTTTTTTTTTCATTTGTGAAGAAATTGTCCAGCATTCACAACTATATAGAATCATCGATATTAGATAACAGTTCAGTACTCATTTCTTTGTTCCTACCGACATTTTCATGTTTCTTAATACTTTGTTAAGCTTTTAGAAGACATCTTTCACTATCACTTTCTTTAACTTTTGAAATGCATCTTTCGTTATTCTAATGCTTCTTTGGATTTCGGTGTCTTAAATCATTTGCGAGATATTTTTTGCACTTGATTGATGTGGGTGTCTCTCATCCGTAGTTAGCATCCCCGGATGTTAGTTTTGTTGACAATGATAGAAGAAGAAAAACATGAAAGTTAAAGAGAGGCATGATCGCCCAGAACTTCGAGGGTAACGATACATAAAATACTCAATCTGACGGTATATACTTCGCAACTTCTTAACGAGAAAAAAGAAAACAAAATATCTTCGAGAATCCCGCATACGAAGATAAGAAATTCTTTAGTTTTGAATATCGGAGACCAATTTATGAACCTTCTCAGCAAGGAAAGGATATTGCAAATGGCTCTGATTGCAATATACAATCAAATTCCTTAATTGTTAAAAAAGTTAAGGAAAAGTATATATGTAGACACTCAGACTCTTGACTCTGGCTTTCAATATATATGAGTGAATATCCAATAATGGCAAGTTGATATCTGTTCAGAGCTTTCCCTTACAAATTAAAGTTTATTTTCGTTGCACTTAAAACTCTCACTGATTACACGGCCTATAAATAATTTAATTACGACAAAAACTACCTAATTCGAAAAATAATTTGTCGCCATAATGTATGAACTATTTAACAGAAGTTTGGAAAATATGAAAAAAGACTCTACCCAAGCAAGGCGATAAAGCCACAAAGACGCAAAGGATATACTGAGAGTGAAAGAAACTGAATAAAAGCAGTTATTGAATAGAATGGACAATAAAAAGAACAGGATTCATAGAGACTAATGAAGAGGATTAATATTGCATTTAAATTTCTGGCAGGAAAGCAAATAGCTGGAAGAAAATTCCACTAATGAGAATTGTACGTTCGTTTGAGGAAATGTTTGCCACCGACCAACCAACCAACCAACACAATGTTCAAGAAAATGCCAATGAGGTGTGTGATACGAATGAAAGACAAGTTATTGAGAAAAGAAGTTAATTAGGAAATATGGTGTCTGATAATGGCGAGCGATTGATGAGTTCA
>OZ010606.1:64170617-64335617 GCA_963932145.1 Acanthosepion lycidas | reverse complement strand
CTGTTTCATGATCCATTTGACGTGCACATTGGGTTGCAGATCGGAGGATGGTTTTTAGCAATTGTTCTTCTTTTGTGGGGCTGGAAGAAGACCTTGTTCTTCTTGAATGTTGCTTATAAAAGTCCTGAACAGTTCCATTCTCTGTGAAGTTGTCTTCTAAATTTCTTTTGCACTGCTTTGATCTTTTCTTGCGTTTTGCAACCGTTTATGAAACTTTTTTCTTTTTTCAAACATGGTCGAAGTCCCCCACTATTATTATGGATCTGAATAAAAAATCAACAAGTTATAGAGACACACACACACACACACACACACACACATATATATATATATATACATATATATATGAGGTGCCTTTGGAATCACATTTCCGTTTACTCATGCTTGGTTACATACAAATATTTTGTATAAGAGTAAGTGCTTTTGCCGACACTGTGGTTTGAAACTAGATCGCTAGATTCCCCTATTAAGTAGATCACATGATCATAAACAAAGTGAATAAATAGGAAGTAGAGTAATGACTATATGTTTACTGTTCCCTTTTCTTTAAGGATTAAACTCTTCTGAACTTTTGCGACCGTTGATTGTCACCTGACGTGTTTTTCTGCCACTTTGTGAACTGTTATTTTTTTTCTTAATTACAAAACTTCTTTAAATTAATTTCCTTTTATTTTACATTATCTTTCTTTTTTCTTCTTCTTACATATTTGTTAAATCCTTTCTGTTTTTATTTCTTTAAATCCTTTGTGTGTTTATATTTTCTAATTTTTCATGATTATTTTGTCTAATTTGTCGTTTTCTTTTCTTTTATTTTTCGTGTTTCATTCGTTACTGGTCAGAAACGTTTTTTTTTTTACCGGCGGCCATATTGGATTGTTGACATTTGTTATTTTTATGTATTTATTGTTTCGTATTTCTTTTGCAGATTATCGTTTTAATTTTCCTGTTGTATTTTTTTTTTTTAGTATTTTTAATTTTTGCACGTGATAGCGTTTTTTGTTCGTTTAAAAGTTATTTGTGATTGTTATCTGTTTTATCTTTGTCATTATCGTATAATTATTCTTTTGATTTTTGTTTAATTTGCTTCTCGTCTGTACGTAATTTTTGATGTAATCTATTTTTGTACGTCCAGCTGTTTTGTCGTGTTAAATTTCCTCACGTCTGAAGGAAATTGTGATTTATCTTCTCATTTTTGTTTCAATAAATTTTCTGTTCTATTAAGAAAAAAAGCTTATATTTTAAAATAAAAAAAAATAAAATGGGCGTCAAAAAGGCGGTCAAGAAAAAATTATTTGGAACTGAAAAAAGAATGAACCACAGGCAAGCAAACTGACGAAAATAAAAATAAATATACGGAAAGAGCAAAAATTTCGAGGAATCTTCGAAAATTATATTTGTCGGAAACGGGAAAAATTAAAATGAAAAAAATATGGCCGGAAATGGGCAAAATTTAAATGAAAATATGGTGGCCGAAAATGGCAAAAGTTCAAGTTCAGAAGCTAAGATTTTGGAGAATATGTTGGCTAAAACAGGTCAAAATTCACTGTGACATCAGAAGCTATAATTGACAAGAGCCACAAAGATGACAACATAACGGCTAGAGAGAAGCCCTCTTGTTGGCCGTCCCCACCAAAATGTTAAATCAACATCACGGGGTTCTTGGAGAAAGCCAAGAGGTAGACAACTCCCGAGCAACTTCAGAAAGTTGAAAAACGAATTATGTAGTCAATTTGGTTGACAAGCATTCACACAAAATTTGTCTCTCCACAAAAAGACAGTGTTATTAAATCGTTGACGTCCCTGGAGTTTAAATCGCAGGATTCTTCATGTAGGACATAGTGTTTTACATACTTGCTGACTGCGAAGTTATTAGCACTCGCGACCTCATAACAAAAGATCTCATTCTGAGGAAAGATTATCAAGGCAGTTTGAATGCCGTATCAGTATATGAGGGCCCTCCGCAGATTGTAGGGGAACAAAATCCGACTCTGGCCAAATCTGTTGTTTCCGTCTCGGTTGGGTCAGTCTCACAGCTCCCATTCCTAGAAAAGCCTTTGCCCGCCGCTAGTGCAGTAAAGTTGAAGAATGGCAGGTTGTTGATAAGGCTAGAGGGAAGCTCCGGTCAGTGGGTCCTCGTCCCACTGAAGCCCCTATGGAGAACGACATAGTCAGCCTCATTCCCTCTACCGATTCTAAGGGAAACTCCCCGAGCAGCTATTCAGATAAACTTCGGCAGAAGAAGTTAAGATATGAGCCTTCTTTCGAGAAGGTGGAGAGAATTAAGAAATTAAGAGAAACTCTCAATTATTCCAAGAAAATCTGGCAATTCTTTTTCGACACCGTCTTCTCCTACCTCAAAACAACGCCACGCCTATTTCTGTGATCCCTATCTCCCACTCCCACTAAAATGTCAAGCTTAACCCTGCCTCACAAATCATTATCAATTTCACCTCTTCCAGTGCCACCATTGCCTCTAAGCCATCTCCTGTCAAAACTCCAGTCGGTACACCAAAAAAGGCAATATCTCCGTCACCGAATCTGCAGAATCAACACAAAAAGCCTAAACCCGTTTATAACATATGTGAAGACGCGTGCCACGTTTCAAAAGAATTGGAAGACAAGGTTCTTCTACAAGTGAAAAAAATGAAAAATTTAAAAAAGAAATTGAAATTTCAGGAAGATAAATAATCTTGACGCGGAGGACCCAGACAATTTTCCGAATGCCAAACGGGTTTTTACCGCTGTTCGAGCTGGTGAGGCTGGTCCGCAGATTTAGGTCATGGTCGCGGAAGCAATTGATGTGTTTTGTATGTTTCCGCTCATGGCTGTCTTTGACAATGATTCTGTAAATAAATTAAAGCAATATTGTTCAGTGAGTTTCCCGCATTTTGTCCCCCTCCCTACTTTAAAGCTAAAATTCCCCTTGGACATTGACGGCCGCTCGCCTGATGGCACCATCAAAACTGAGATGGGAAAGGTTCGGTCCAAGAGGACGTCAGTGTCCTTACCCCGGCTATGTTCAATGCAGGAGAGCAATTCAAATCGTAACGTCTTTCTTGTTAGCTACCGTGAATGCCCGGGTCCTGAGCTCGGGGTCTCGCAGGGTTAGGCTCTGTCGTGGTCTTCAGGTTTTTGGGGTGAATGTATGTTGATTTTGAAGCTATCGTGACTAGAATTTTTTGCTCTATTCTATTTTGTTGGACGCTCGGTATCCCTTATCTAGTGAGCAAGTCTTTTGAAGGTTGCGTGTGCACTTACGGTCAAAAAACACGACACTAACACTCTCTCTTATGTGGCTGTTGGGCTATACATTTGGTTATTATTATTAGGTTGGTGCAAAAATAATGACGTAACAATGTCGTTTTTTGAGGTATTTTTAACGTCAAAAAAATGACATTATTACGTAATTATTTTTGCACCAACCTAATAGTAAAAAGTAAAAAAAAATGTATATATGCTACTGGATTGGCATCTATGTCCCTCTCTTTCACTACTGAAATCACTTAAGCAAGCGGTATTTCTACTTCAATAATTCTTTCCTCGCATTTCCCACTTATGGATCTCCCTTCCGTGTATTTGCTTCCCTGAACTGCAATATTCAAAAACTTAAATTCAATATGAATCACCATTTTCTCTGTTCAATCTTCCCAATTCTCAATATAACTAAGTGTTTTTACTTTTGACGCGTTTCGTAGACGATATGTGATAAAGATATACCATTTTTATATATCGTTATCTCATACTGTCGACATGGAAAAACGCCAAAATATAAAAAAGAATGCAGAAAAATCTTAAGATCGGCCTACTGATTTAGAAATTGAAAAAATACTTACTGAAATGCATTGATTAAAAGGTCAGAGGATAAAACACACAAAATTCTCAAAAATCACGTAACATTTTTCCAACATACACATGCTATTTCTATTTTCTATTTCTTGTCAAATAACTACAAGTTTTGGAAAAAAAGAACCACTTAAAAAGCCAGAACAGTTGCAATGCAACTCTACAAGAAAGGACGGTGTAACAAAGCCAGAAATAGCTAAACTACACCAAACTATGAAAACGAGTGAGCGACAATCAAAACAACAAATTGAGACAATATCCTTTCCAGCAACAGCAAGTGGAAATATGTTGAAAATCCTAATCTAATAGAAAATCTATCGGACATAAGGATTTTCAATACAGAACAATAAACCCTCTGGGGTTTAAAATTTGCCACCGGAATCCACAAAGGAGAGGCAGTAGACACTATGGTAAAAAATCATAATCAAAACGACTCCGAATTCACCAAAGATTTCATTCAAGGCATAATCATTGCTCACTATAGAAACCATCAACGAAAATACATTAGCACTGAGACACCTAGATGCGCTAAGGAACCTAGCGAGAAATAAAGAAATCTACATCCCTCTCTCAGACAAGGGAGCGGGGATTACAAGAATAAATGCATAGAATAATTTAACTCACGACACAAAGATGCCAATATATACGAAAAAAATAAGCGGTCAAAAATAACTACCGAAACAAAAAAAAAAAATAAAATAAAAAAAACAAGGAAATAAGAAATGAAAAACGAAATCTCATGAACTCATAGAATATCAACCTACAACACCCAAACATTACAGTCTCCTTAAAACTCATAAAATGCGCCCTATTATATCAGGAATATATAAGGTCCCCCAACAAACTGTCGAAACAAATATTTTAACCCCTCTCCTTGGAACAATCAGTTTATTTAACATAATGGACTCAGGCAGCCTTATTGAAAATCTAAGGGATATGATCGACAAACGCATGGCCAGTCTATATATAAAATCCCACTACAAAGATGTTCCGTTTGGAAAATGCCTAAATGCCTTAGAATTTATCGAATCGTTTCATTTCCAAAACTATTTACTCAATCAACATACTTCCGTTATATTGATGATGCGCTACATATATATATCCTAGAGATACTGATAGATACTGACCTAGTACATCAATGAAATAAAGACAAGCACGCAATAAAATTTACATACGATATAGAATTCCTTACCTTTCCTAGATATCAAGCTACACAGTGTTGACAACACTTTATAAAAGTGTATATCCACCGGAAATCAAGGAAGAAATGCATTCTAATAAACTTCTATTCCCATCATAACAACAAAATAAAATCCGGCAATAAATCGGATTCTACTTCAGAGCACTAACAATATGCAGCTCGGATTATTTACAGGAAGAGGGGTAAATACATTGAAAACATTTTCAAACTTCTCAAGTACTCTAATTATTTTATATTTTATGCGAAACAAAGGTCCATAAAATATCCGAAAACCAAGAAACAGCCCCTCCTGAGAAAACTAATGAATAAAAAAATATATTATCCTGCATACTATACAATTGAAAAGAATCTATATAAACTCAACATAGTCGTTACTACTAAATCGAAAATAGTAATAGACTTAATCAATGCTAAACAAAACCATAAGCTAAAACCTGAAGGTAGACTTTACTCCATTGCCTTTAATAATTGTCCCAAAAGTTACAAAGGAGAAACGTCAATGAATGTAAATAAATTATTATATGAACACAAAAGGGACAAAATAATTCATCAAATGCGTTGATTGTCTACTACAACTTTGACATGAGAAATTCTATTTGTAGACAGTGACTTAATCAGAAGGTCATATATATATATATATATATATATATATATATATATATATATATGATGGACTCTCCCGTCGGTTTCGACGTATGAGTATCTGAAAGCTTATTGATTCAGTTATGAAATCTTGTTCGATATTCTTAAGTAATGAGCTGTTTGGATAAGAACGAATCAAGGTAAACCGCCAGAAAACCCACAAAAGTGATTTGATTAAAGTGCTGAAGGCGTGTGCAGAACCATCCACACTTTTCTGAACTATTGATACACTTAGTCGGTGCAACTAAATGCCACAGACGAAATAGACAATATACCTCATATATATATATATATATATATATATATATATATATATATATAACGTAGCTAATCTTGTGATTAAGTTACTGTCTAGACATATAGACACTCCAAGAATTAGCATGAGGCGTACATAACAACAGCTTGAAGAAATTGAAAAATGCCTCCTGAAGTCATTGAAGAAGGAATGGAAATAATAATCAAACATATTCTTTGAGAAACTTTTGCCAAAAACGTGTGCTGCAGTAATCAAGGCTGATGGCGGATTTTTGATAATAGTAAAATTCATCATATTATGCTTTTCTCTTTTTGTCCTAAGAAATTTGTAATTAAAAATCATGTCTCACATTTTTAACCGTATATAATAATATTCTTTTATTTAAAGTACAAGACAATTACATTTAAGTCAATTTAAATAATTGCCAAATGTCGATTCAAAATTTTAAACTCTAGTATATATATATATATATATATATATATATATATATATATATATATATATATATATATATATATATATATATATAAAGTGAACATAGAAGTCAAAACTTAGAGGCGACAGTCTGTTTCATGCTATATGCAATCGTCAGGCCACATGTGCTGTTATTTTTCTCGGCTATTTATATATATACGGGTTAGTGGTGCATTGTGGGTATTCTGTTATGGCGGTTATTTCACCGGAAGTCGTTTGTTTATCTATTTAGGTAAAATTATATTGCTTGTTTTTATTTTTGTTTCTTATTTTATTTATTTATTTATTTATTAACGTAGTAAAACTAAATTCATCCAAGTAAATAAATAAACAAACCAATCCCAAATAAAGATAATCAATTAAAAAACTGTTCCCGCCAAAATAATACTTAGAATGAACTACAACAATCAACCCCAAAACTGAACAAATAGCTTTAATTAAATTCCCAAACCAAAACAAAACTGTTAAATAAGTGATATAAACAAATTTTTACTACGTTAATAAATAAATAAATAAATAAAATAAGAATCAAAAATAAAAACAAGCAATATAATTTGACTTAAATAGATAAACAAAATATAAATATAGTTTTACCTCTTGTTTCTTCTCTTTCCTACACACACACACACACACACATATATATATATATATTTTCCTGGTGTAATTTAACTCTGACCATTCACTATATATATATATATATATATATATATATATATATATATATATATATATATATATATATATATATATATATATATGTGCATATATATAAATATATATGTATTTATATAAAATTATATATATATATATATATACACACACACATATATGTATGTGTGTCTGTTTGTTTTCCTTAGTTCTTCGCATATATATAGCCATGGTTATTTTGAGGGAAATTTGCTACGTACTCTTGAAATTTATCCAACAATAAATTTACCCACTTCTTCCTGAATATGTGATCAAACAAAAGCAACGTAGAGATGCAAACAAATGTATCTTTTAAGTGAGTACTTGAACAATCAAATAAAACTCCATTTTATATATGCAGAACAGAGAATTACACGTCCTGGCGAATGATAAACTCGTCTACATATTGCTTTTCGCAGCCCCGTCTTGGCAAATATTTCCAAGTAGTTTCTTTTCTGGCAAAGATTTTAATTGCGTAATAAATATATTCAGTAAATATACAACAACATTTTATATCATTCCCTCTAAGCAAGACAATATAGCCACTAAGACGGAATGGAAGTGTGGGAGAATCTGAGAAAAAAACAAACAAAAACTCTCTTAAGGAGAGAGATCACTAAAAGAACAGGAAGTAAGAAGACAGAGTATGAAATATGACATTGCATTTAAGCTTTTGAAGATCAAAATTGACTTTGAAACCAAGAAGACATTAAGTAGCTCTATTTTCTTCTGACCCTGTTGCTTTTAATGTGTCCTGAGAGTATCAAATTTTCCAAGCCCTCTCTCCTCACTATTTACCCTAGACTTTTCAACTGTCTCTTTCCATATACGTGTTATTTTTGTTTTTATTTTAATCAGCCCATAGTATTATCAGCATCCTATATTTCTACTGCTTCAAATCTCTTCTTCATTTAAGAGGATATTGTCCAGCATGTATAAATAAGCAATTTTTTGTTGATGATTTTCTGAAGGAAGTTTCTCCTTCAGGATATATTTAAATGTTTGGATAATCTCAGATGTTTCATTTTGAATGGCAGGGCTACTCTGAATTCAAAACTTGTACAAAACTACGGGTTTGCACTCCTCTCTTATTCATAAAGTGTCATGAAAATTCACAGATAATAAAGAGGTGTAGAGGTACAGGATCTCCAATCTGGTGAAGAGGAGAAAGTATTAAAAACTGACACAAAAGTAGTGTGTGTAAACACTCTTTCGCTGTTCCACTTAAGTGATGACAATCGTTGTATAGCTGGTAAATAAGCGTGTTTTAGCGCTTATGTTATTTAAGAAGTTGAACAAAACCTGATCCATCCTGTTGAAATCTCCAAGATCAACGGCAATGCGGAACTAAGTGACAAAATTCTCAGCTTTCCTGAAAGGTAGGAGTAAAAGACATACACTTCTTGATGCCGACTTCAGGATCAGCTGTCAAGTTTGATTTTAAAACTGTCCAGAATGGAAACTGGAGACCACTGTAGATAATAATGGAAATATATCTTTGAATAGATAAGGTCACCTACGTTGTGAAATGATAGGGCATTTAAAACGCCTAAAAATGCGAATAACGTCTTGGATAATTTGATACTCACAGTATTGCATGAGAATCAGATGAACAACACAAATAATTCAGCAGACAACAGCAATCAAACGGAGGAAGAAGGCATGAAAACTATTCTTAGATCTGAATATATAGCAAATAAATACAATACAGTAAAGTCACACTGGAGGAGGCGAAATAGAGGGATTCGGGTAAGAACGTGTATATATGCTTATTAATAAGATATTCTGACCAAAAACTTTTGCAAATAAATGTGGATTAGAATGAGAAAAGATCTCGTTTATTTAAGAATAGATCATCGTCTGTCTAGAAATCTCATTTGATGCAATCAAAGCGTTTGTAATCTTCTGATGTGTACTGTGGATATTAAGGAGGTTGCTTTCAACAGATTCTGAACTCAGGAGAGAGAACAGATTTTGAACTCGGGAGAGAGAACAGCTTCTGAACTCAGGAGAGAGAACATCTTCTAAAGCCTGAAGTCAACCAGACTTTCATCACTTTCTACTTGAATCGATTGATTTATACAACAATGATCTTTCATGCGTTACAGAATCACTCAAGAGATTAAATTCTTTCCGATGGATCATATGTAATATTTGTCAGTTTGATTGAGATAAGAGGGAAGGAATCTGTCCAGAAGGTACTTTTTTTTTATTAAGATAAGTTTTTTTTTCTTTTAACTTTCAAAGCAGACTGCACATCAAAATCTGTTACTATTGAATCGTTCCTATTTAACGTCATTTAAAACAACCGAACCATGATAAATACTTTTTTTGGGGGGGAGAGAGAAAGAAAAAGAAAACATATTGATAGAAACGTAAAAAAAAATGATCAGCTTAAGACATTTTACGTCGTTTCATAAATTTAACGTATGATGAATGCCATCGTTGTTAATGTGGTGTATTATTTCTCGATTTGGAGGGAAATGTTTAAACCTAAAGACGATATGAAAACCGAGACAAAAATCGACTCTCTTAAAATGTTTGTTTTTCTTGATACTTCTTAAAATAATAATTTTAAAAATATAATATATCGTCACAATTTAAATAGCTTCAAATCAGAAGGATATTATATATTCTATAATTCTATACGTCAAAGTGAAGAGAGCTTACTTGGTTCTGAAAGCAGGCTTCCATAATCATCACTTTTACAAATGAGTCAACACCAATATTCGCTAGAGTGTAACTAGTACAAGCCTCTTTAACAAAACCGCGATCCCTTTAAAAAAATAGTAAGTTTAATTCTTAGACAGACAAGATCAAATATAAATTATCTTTTTATTTAAGCTTCAACAGATTTAAATTATAGAAGAGAACAGATAATACTTGTACATCTTATTTTTGTGTTATTTTTTTGAATTGGCTGAGTAGACCTCACTTGTGTTTGTCTTGTCAGGTAGCGTTCCTAACTACAATTCGTGCGTGAGTATCATAATGCTGTGTGTGCGTATGCGTGTTTGTCCGTCTAGTGAACATATTTATTTCTGTCTGGTAGTGTCTGTGTCATTGATAGCATTATGATGCACAAACACACAGGGAATGTACGCCTTAATTGTACCTGATAATACAAATACACGTGAACTCTACTTAACCAAGGAAAGACAAGCAACACAAAAATAATAAAAAATAATGCCAGGATTTTTTTTCTCCTGCATATTTAATTTTTGATGAAGCCTAAATAAAAATGAAACATTATAAACATTTCTCATATATATATATATATATATATATATATATATATATATATATATATATATATATATATATATGTGTGTGTAATATCGCATTGAGAAATTGATGTTAAAATAGTATTCGTCAGATAATAACAGAACTATAATTCATATTATTAGTACATTTACATTTGTTTCCTAACCGGTAACACAACTCTGAGTTTCCTGCACAAAACAATCGTCCAATGCTGACTGAAAACTGACTTTTGTATAATGTAAATATTGATATTTTTATCGTACTGTAATGCTAGCAGTGCATTTCATTTATTTTCCGATGTGCTTTTTTGTATTTAAATTATAACTATGTACTAGAATTTTACGGTGACCCAGTACTACCTGCTGCATAAGAAGAATTGGGTCACTTTAGACTAGGAAATTCACCCACCTATGGGAAAGAAAACCGCGATCGTAAATATCTGCTGCCTTGTGGGATACCAGAAGAAAGGCTTCAGCAGTTAACACTGGATTTCGTCGCAGATTTCAGCTTCGTTCTGGCAGCTGCTGCGACGGTGCTGGCACCAAACTATAATAGTCTGCTGTGCCACTGGATACATTAACAACATTTGTTTAATGTTACGTTATTATGCTGTCCTTTTATATTGCTCAAGGTTTCTAGTGAAGCTGTAACTAATCTTGATGTTTCTATTATTGAAGATTCTGTTGAGTAAAGGATTATGGCTGAAATATTTGTGTACTAAATTTAAGAAAATCCTACTGATGTTGGTTCTTACAGTACTATTAAAAGGTGGGTTGAACATGATTTGGTTCAAGCCAGCTCATGCCTGATAAGTTGGGAAACAACGAAACTTAAGTCGTATCCAAAACGTAGGTATATGGATATTTATTAATATATATTTCTTAGCTTTGTTTAACCACGTGGATCACTGTTATGGTTGCACCTTAAAGTAAATTTGGTAAATATTTATTTGCTTACCTGAATATGCATGCTAGAGCGCGCATATACTGTTGCTGTTCATTTTTATTACAATACCAGTAAATAAATGGACTACTCAACTACCATTACAGCAATATCGAAGCCAACACTTTCATCTACTTGGCTGCTGCCTCATGGGACAATTCTGTGTGAAGAACTTGGAACCATAACCTACCTTACTTGCTGATTAGCCCTGCAGTTGTCATGTTTGACTGCCTTATTGGAGCATTCTCTTTTCTTACCGTTGCTGATGCAGCTGGAGAATATCAGCTGCCTTTTATTATTATTACGGGACAATACACCAGTAGGTTAAAGCTTTTGTTCGTGAATTTACTGAGTAATTATAGGTTCAACCCCTTGTTCCGGCAGTGAACATAGTTCAAACGATGAACGCAATAAATAAGCAATACTAAAAATAAGAACTAGACGAGATATCCATAGACATGGGAAGAGGAATTATAATCTACTACCGTAGATTAAATAAAGGTTTCAGTTCGACATACCCTGTGGGTTACTCAAATCGACACATACACGACAAATGCCGATAGTAAAATGTCCAAAATGATTTTTTTTCTTTTACTCTTAAATAATTAATCATGTCAACATAATTCTGGCTCTCACTGTTGAGAAAACTTTCTCCGATAGAACAGAATATCGCCATTGTTGAATGGACCAGTAATTATGCTGACTGAATTGATAAACTGAAAGATAACTCACCCTCTCGTTACCGACATATAAGTCCTGACTATATTCATGAAAAACTAAAACACTTGCCCAGCCGTCAGGTTTCGCCAAAGTAGCTCTACATTCATCATAAGAAATTCCTCTGGAGAAATCAATTATCTTCGGCTTACTTTCACGTTTCAGTTTTTTTTTTTTTTGTTTTTTTTTTTACTTCAAAGATTGGTTCCTATCATGTTTTTAGCCAATTTTCTTAATTTTCTGCATCTTCACTTCTTTCTTTCTTGATGCCAGATTCTACACACGTTTTCTTGATGGTCATTTCGATTACCTTGCTTATTACCATTTGTGTCTCTCAAATTTATTTTTTACATTCTTCAACACACCTTTTTCTTTCACTTATCTTGGCAACGCTTTCAATGTCTTTTTTCCGTTATATTCTCACCGCACTTTAATGTTTTTTTTAACAATATCCAACGCGTTCCTATCAATCCAGATTCTTGCCAATATATTGCCTCACGTTTCAGTTTTTATCTCTCACATGAATTGTGACTTAAATTTTATATCTGAAAGCATAAATACCAACATCTGTATTATGAGATATAGGGTATTTCGCTCGAAAGCACTGGGAAAAAAAACTATTTGCATTAAATTTAACCGGTATTTTCTTAAAGATTTTATTACATTTTTGTTCATGTTGGTCGAATAAGATGTTTTACACTGGAATTAAAATTGTGTCTTAATTTCATGTTTTATTCTGTTTCCTTAAAGTATTTTCAACCGTCTCAACCCTTATCAAGAACTGGGTGTTTTTGGTATGATAAACAAGATTTTATTGGCTATAGCCGGAAAAACTTTGAGAGTTGAAATTTGAATCAGTACATAGTAAAGGCATTTGAAACGGGTAAGCTAAAGATACGTTATCGGATATTTGTAAATAATTAAAAAAGAAATGATGTGTGGCAAATGATATTTCATTTAATGCCTACTGTTTCTCTGTCATAATATAAGCTTCCCAAACTCCGAGCGTTTACTTGTACTGGATACAATGAAATATTTTAGTATTATTTAGCTTTCATATTAGTAATTTGTCGGATCTGACGAACGATACGTGTAGGGATCTTATTAAATTCCGATTAGTGACACGTCAATATACGAGAGAGCTTAAAATTTGTGAACTTTTCATAGTAGATGATATAACTAATGTGTTTGATTGAATTCTTAAGTCGTATATACAGACAGATTATTGTTTTAATGTTGTTTTTTTTTATTTTCGATGTTGATATGTCGATATGTTGATATGTTGATATGGTCAACATTGACTACCTGCATGGTATGTTTTTATATAAGAATGTTTGCTTGTGTTATTTTCAATATTTATTTAACGATGTTTTCATATTTTTAATAAACAACAGGATTGGCGAAATTATTCTTGATAAATGTATTGTTTTAAATCGCATAAGTTCATTAGAAAACAATGTGTCTGAGGAAGAATTATTTTTTAACACAATTAATCTTGTTTTTATAACTCTCATTTTTTTTTAATTTCGGCTACGTAACGTAGGTACATTGTAAGCAAATGGAACAGGTTTTAAATCTTAATCTCACCATCCTTTGATGAATGTAAAGATCTGTCGAGAAAGAAATGAAAACTGCTTAACATTTATTCATGTCCTATTTATTTCTTCTTTTTCAATTTAAAGAAACTAAATTCTTTGTTATTTGATTTGATTTGCTTATTTTTATTACTACAATTAATAACATTATAAAAAGAATATTTTACGAACAAAGCGTTGTAAAACATACTTATTTATCAGGTGTGTCCCACACTGCATTTTTTTAATAAAAATATCGAGTTTTCAAAAGAGCACACACATACACACAGGCACACACACACACACACACACACACACACACACACACACACATATATATATATATATATATATATATTCATAGCGATTTCGATCATAACTGTGTTTTCTATAGATTGTCTTTATGTCAGACTAGATAGCATTTACCTTTGCCATTGATCGAAGTTTTACGACGTTTTGGATGTTATTTTTCAATTAGCCTTAAAATCCCAAATGTCTTTAGTCATAACCTAATATTCTCACACCAAGATTTTGTTCACCTCATCTTGGAGTAAACGTATCGTAGACAGTGCCTATAAAACAAATTTGTGCAAATATTACTTCCCCTAACAGCTATATAGATAATAATGGCGCATCATTTGGAGTGCAATGGTTTACATTTCTAAACTTACCGATGTTCCGAATTTAATTTGATGATTTCCTACTGATACCTCTTTTCTTTCTTGTAAATATTAATTTTTCGTCTATTCATATTTCTGTAGAAACAAATTAACTCTCTACTCTTACAAGTCACTCTTCACAAACTGTCGACAGATTTAAATGTAAGTTTTATTCAAATAGTTTCTTCTATAGAACTTCTAGCTTGTTAAAATCTATTCTTGCGTTACTGTTAAATACGATTATCAAAAATCTAACTGTAATGTCATTGATTATCTTTTGTCTTCTTAATTACTGTTCTTTGTCATCTCTTCCATCCACGTAATGATATGAATCCCTTGAATCTTAGTGACACTATTACTTTTCTTGAAAATAATAATTCGCAATTGTGCTTCACGGAAACCTATATTCTTTAATTGTTGCCTCCCCTTGACAAATCGACAATGTTGTGATTCGGAATCTGGTCTCATGGTCCAAATTTTTACGTTTTATCTACCCGAAAACGCGCCCACTTGGTCCGGATATTAGTACTTTAGATGTTAATAATTTATGTAGTGATTTTTAATCTTCATTTATTTCCACCGTAAAAATTCATTCTATTAAATAACAACTATAATCCAATATGTCGTAATATTATCTTCAATATTATAGGAAGCTGAGTTAATTTTTATGAATATCTATTTTTGTTTAATCTTTTAAGCTACTCAGAATATTACGGCGATTATTCTTCTTTTATGTGCCGTATTCCATCAGGAAATGGGCGATTACGACTCTCCACAATTTTCTACCGTTTATAGTATTTTTGCTGTCTCTCTTTATTCCTTTTCTGCCAACCATTTTGCCAAGCTCGTTAGGTAGGTTATATACTACATTTTCTTGTCCCTATTGCCTTCAATATATCCTGCGAGTGTCGAACTTTCTACACCTTCTTTCCTTATTAAGTGTCCTAGAATTTTCAATGTTAAGTACAAGTGCTCTTTTCCATTTTCCTTTTTCTCTAAAACTTCCTCATTGCTACTGAGTTCTGTCCATGGCATTCTCATCATCCTTCCGAGGAAGCACATTTCTTTGGATTCAAGTCTCTTTCTTATATGTGCAGTGATTTTATAGCAGTTATAAATGAGGTAGATATTTTTTGTTGAGTATGTTCTGAAGGAACGTTTTTAACGTTTTTGATGAATATTTATTTTTATACTTTTCGATGTTTTAAAAAACGTAATTATTTTTAATCATTTTTATAATTTGACTGTACGGTGATTTAAATCACGTAATGCTAATTTTTACGTTGTATTTTTAACATTTTTCTTTTGGTGCGATTCTCTTTTAGTCGGGCTTTATAAAATTAATAACTTAAATAAAATAATTTTCTGCTTTTTATATGTGGCTTGACTCTTTACGTTACAATCTCTTGTCCCTTGTAGTTGTTCATAATTTCACTCTTCTCGCCATTCTACCAACTATTTACACGAAATTGTTTGGTAGGTCATACGTTATTTTCTCTTGTTACTCTCGGCTTCAATATATACGTTGAGTGTCAAATTCTCTAAGACCTTAGTAAACAAGTGTTATTAGGTTGGTGCAAAAATAATGACGTAATAATGTTGTTTTTGACGTTAAAAAATACGTTAAAAAATACGTCAAAAAACGACATTATTACGTCATTATTTTTGCACCAACCTAATAATATATTTTTCAGTTTTAATTAAAGTATCGTCATTTTGTATTATTCCTTTTTTTAATTGTGTGGCTTACATAGCAAATATGAGAAACGCTTTCTACGGTTATTAAGAAAAAAGTAAATATTATTTCGAATTGATTATTAAATACAGTATTGCAAACCATTATTTACTCTTTTCTAGTAAATCGACCATCTTTATTTCAACTAATCGTACCTATCCAGGCTATTGTCTACTGTCATTTGCAAAGACGTTAAATTGTATTCATATTAGCGGAAGCATTGTCAAACATTGTTATTTTAATAACAATATTTCGTTCATTATAATTTTAGTTGCCTCACGTAACAAATGCTTTGAAATTAATATGACCATTAGTAAAAAAGCAATTATATTATCTTGACTTTTATTGTTATCATTGTGAAGCATTCTCATTTTCTCATGTGTTTCATAAACAGAAAGTAACATTTAGAAACAAAGAAAATCATACTGAAATGCTATGTAATATGAATCTTTCTGTGCTAGTGCCGGAGATGAAGAAGAGACTTGAAGCAACAGAAATGTGGTTCCACAAAGGATACCGAGAATACCATCGACTGAACGTTTCAGTAATAACGAATTTTTTAAAGAAAATGGAAACTTATACACCAGGAAGAGAAAGTTTTTTTTTTTTTAGGGCACATAATAAGAAAGAAAGGCTTGGAAAATTAGATAATCACATGGCAAATTGAATGCAAAAGTGACAGAGGAAATGAAGAACTTAATCTACATATAAGATCTGAGTAAAGTCTGGCGGAAAAAGGTTTAGGAGAGATAGCAAAAAGAAAATTATTAAGAGCTTCAAAGGACAAGAAATTGTAGAGCGTCATGATGGGTCACATTCTGCAGGGACACGGCACATAGAAGAAGAATTTAATTTATTATAATTTATGGGTTTTCAGCACAAATGCCTAAAACCATTAGTAAATAAGTAGTCCTCATTCTCTTGAATTATCTCGATGAAACAATTTGAAACGTTTTACAATTGTATTAGGATTTTGTTTACCTTAGTTTTATTTCCTGTGGACCTTGATGAAGATCAGCCTGCTTCGGATATTGTGAATTAGATCCATACAGAATCAGAAACTGTATTTAATATCAGAAACCAGTTGAAGACTTTCAGCAGAAGCCGGGAAAATAATGCTATAAAAAATATATTGATATCCAGTACTAATTCAAATAAAAGGTAAGGAAGGAAAAACAACAACAAAAAAACAAAAAACAAAAAACCAAAACAAAACAAAAAAAACATTAATATTAGAAAGAGAGATAATAGCTACTGGAATTAAGAAACGTATTGAACTGAAACACATGTTTTAAAAGAAATATCCGAATGAAGTACTTGCTGCTCGGTTCATGAATATTTCCTTATAAGTAAAAGGCTGATATTACCATTGCCATTGCCGCTGTCAAAAATTATTAATGCTATCAGTATTCCATTCATTATGTTATTTAGGTTTCATTGCAAATAGTAGGTTGGTGCAAAAATGATGTCGTTTTCTCACATAGTAACATATGTGAGAAAACGACATTATTTTTGCACCAACCTAATACATGGAACCTTATTCGATAGATTTTATTAGTATTTAGTTCACAATAGTTTGCTTTTAATCACTTCACAAAATTTCAGTCCTGATAGTCGAAGTGGCTGCGATGAAAAGCAAATACATTTAAGCTGACGTGAAAACTTATATAGTCATACAATAGATATACTGTTCTGAAAGATTAGATTTTGATATCCAATAATCTACCAACAAACAATTGTAATCTTTTCTTATAAAGCAAGCATATTTTAGTTCAGCGCCGAAGATCTGCTTAATAAGTTATCGTAATTATGATATTTCAGAAGAAATACTAATAACACAATATGAAAACGGGAAATAAAATCGAAGCTAGCAGCGGCATATCCGCTCTCCAAAAATAAGCGAATCTGATTTCTGAATAGATATTTCCTTACAGACATTGGCTTTCAATAACACAGCGGATTTGCGCGAATAAATGGCACAGATCGAATTGTGTGATAAGAAGTGACTCGGTCGGGCACCAAATCTGACACTTGCTAACGTCGATAATTGCAACTTATTATCCTCCCTTTATTCAATTTCATCAATTACTCCGTAGGATTTGATCAATTTGAACGCCATGGTCAAATATGTTTCCTAACATCAGTATGATATGTCATAAAATTGGTAAAATAAACGATGTTATTTCGTAAATTATATACACTAGACAAAATTATCCAAACATTTAGGTAATTTGTGAATATTTTATATATATATATATATATATATATATATATATATATATATATATATATATATATATATATATATATATATATATATGTATGTATGTATATATAAAATATTCCTATTTATGTGCCTCTTAATGCACGCACGCACACACACGCACACACACGCACACATATATATATATATATATATATATATATATATAAAGAGGCACAAACACACGTACGCACACACATAGAGTGAGGTGAAACAAGTATTTGCACAATAAAAATGGATTTAGAATCATATATTGAAAGAAAAGCATTGTCTAAAGCTCACAATAAAAAAAACAATTATAAATGCAACTAAACAGCAAAAATAAATTATTTGACACGTATACATATTTTATATACAAATTATTAAAAAAGGTAGTGAAAAAGTATTTGGACAGTTCCGAAATTATATTTAAAATTAATGTTTTGAGTATATTTCATGATCGAATGTTTTAGAATTTTATGGAATAGTCTCGAACGTGCATTACTTAAAGGTGTTAGCTATCTTGCTGGTCAGTTCATTCCAAGACGTCGCACTAACAGTACTGCAGGATGCCAAATCAAAGTGAGCTGTTGAAAGATCTTAAAGATCGAATTATTTCTGCACATAAAGCAAAAAAAAAAAAACTATTGTAAGATTTTTAAAGACCTATGTTTACCTGTGAGCATTGTTGGGTACATAATTAAGAAATGGAAAGCCTTCGGTACTCATGAAAATATGCCAATAACAGGTGCACCGCGCAAAATATCAAAAAATGTTCACGGAAAATAGTACGGCGAGTAAAAAATGATACTTTTGTGACTCGGAGAGAACTTCCAAAAGATCTCAGCAATGCAGGAAGTCACGTATGCAAGACGGCCATATGTTCTGAACTTCACCGACAACAATTAAAATTTCGCTCTCCTCGCAAAACCCGATTGCTAAAAAACGTCATCTAAAATACAAACTTGAATTTGCCAATACTAATTTACAAAAACATGATGACTATTATAGCAAATTTTATGGTCTGATGAAAGCAAGATTGAACTTTATGTCCACAATGATGCTACCCATGTTTGGAGAAAGGATAGAACAGCCTTTAATCAAAAGAACACCATCCCCACTCTGAAGCACGGAGGCGGTAGCATTATGGTTTGGAGATGCTTTGCATATAATGGTACGGGACAACTGAAAATTATTGAGGACACAATGAATGCAGCCAAATGTATTCAGATTTTAGAAGATTGCTTGCAGTCCTCAGTTGATAAATTAGAACTTGGACCAGATTGAGTTTTTCAACAGGACGGTGATGCGAAACATACAGCCAAAGCAACACATGCATGGCTTCAAAACAATAACAACTTTGGAGAACACTGAAGAATCAGATTCGTGAAAGGCGACTAAAGAACCTCAGTGAATTGAAAGTTTTTGCAGAAGAAGAGTGGGCTAAAATTCCCACCAATTCATGCTAGGCGCTTGTAGAGAGTTAAAGGAACAGACTGAGAGCTGTGGTTGCCACTGAAGGAGGACCAACTAAATATTAAACACATTTAAAGCATAATTTATATTCTGTCCAAATACTTTTTTCACTACCTGTTTTAATAATTAGTATATGAAATATATATACATGTCAAATAATTTATTTTGGCTGTTTATTTGCATTTATAATTGTTTTACGAATATATTGCGAGCTTTAGACATTGCTTTTCTTTCAATATATAATTCTAAATCCATTTTTTACTGTCCAAATACTTGTTTCACCTCACTGTATATATAGACACATATGTATATGTATATATGTAAAATATTTTCAGAGTTTATCTGTAATGGAAAAAAGTGAATAAAAAGACAAGAGGAAAAACTATTCTTAGTCGACGCATTTCGTCTTCTGAGGCGGTCATTATTAGGGCAAATTATGTGTGATCATGCCTCTTTCGATTCATGTCTGACTAGACAAAAAGTTTTCCCGTAGTACGGTACTGTTTTTTTTCTGCGCTAGATTGGTTGCCAACGAAAGCTATAAGACCCAGTCTGTCTGGCTATTTACCCCACAGCTGGGGGAGATGGATTCATACCATTCTCAAAAGTATTTGCACTTAAGATATGAACAATGAATATATATGCACTATACACAACTCCGATAATGTAACATATATTAGACAAAGCTGATGAAGGAAATTAAATTAAAATTGAAAATCAATAAATAAAATAAACCAAAAATAACCAAATTACTGAAATAATATACAAAGAAACAAACTACGAATAAAAAAAGTCTATGCACGTAATTGTAATAATGATAATTATCAACAGGAAATAATTAAGTAATCAATAATATAATTCGTCGAAATGATATTATACAAATATATAAATATACATATAAAAACTGCATTTGGATCCGCAATTATTTCTACTCAATAATCTCTAGAATAATTTGAAACAGAACCTTTAACGCCTAACTAATAACCGTCAGGGACAAGTCAATAGACATAACTACCCATAATGCACCCCTGAACAGCATGTATAATTAGTCGAGCTAAAACACAACACACATGGCCTGAAGATTGCGTTGAAGCAGGAAACAAACTATCGCCGCTTGACATTGACTCAGTCTCCACTTTTATATTTACATATAAATATAGTTTTAAGGTGTGCTATATTTATGGGATAAACCATCCACACAGTAGCAATTACAAGGAACATATGAGGGCTGTATGATGGTATCGAGACGGCAATGGGACCAGTGCAGAACAAGGCAGCTCCCCTCAAATACACCACTGGGGAAGTCATCGTAGACAAGGGGCAACAGATGGAGAGTTGGGTGGAACACTATTCTGACCTCTACTCCAGGCAGAATGTTGCCACTACCACAGACCTTGATGACATTAATTGCTTGCCAGTCAGGGAGCACCTCAATACTGAACCGACCATAGATGAGCTTAGCAAGGTCATTGACAACTTGGCCTCCGGGGAGAACCCTGGCACATACGGGATCACCCTGATCTGATCGGGCACTGCAAGACTGCACTACTCTTCCCATTGCATGAGGTCTCTACCAGTCCTGGAAAGAAGGGACCGTATCTCAGGACATGTGAGATGCCAAGTTCGTCACCCCTACAAGAACAAGGGTGAGCGAAATGACTACAACAAATACAGAGGCATCTTCCTACTCAGCGTTGTGGGCAAAGTCAACATGGTCCACCTGCAGAAACTCGCCAAAAGTGTCTACCCAGAGTGGCAGTGCGGTTTTCGAGCTGAAAGATCAACAGTAGACATGGTCTTCTCCCTCCACCAACCCGAGGAGAAGTGCAGAGAACGGCAGATGTCTCTGTACGTCGCTTGTATGGATATCACCAAGGTGTTCGAACTAGTCAGAAGAAAAATCCTCTTCAGAATCCTGTCCATATTTGGCTGCGCACCCAAGCTGCAGAGCTTCATTCAATAATTCCACAGTGACATGCTGGGGACTGTGCAGTTCAATGGCAGCATGTCTGAGCCCTTCAACATCTGCAGTGCCCTCAAAAAAAGATTCATTCTCTTTGGGGTTTTATTCGCGTTACATCAGAAGCATGAATTAGCACATGAAGAGAAGGGATTTACCTACGTACGAGATCAGAGGACGGGTTGTTCAATTACGCCCGCTTCAGAGCCAGGACCAGAGACATGCTTTTTGCCGACGATGTGTGAACTTCAGTCACTGATGAACCGTTTCTCCCAGGCCTGCAGAGCCTTATAGCTGACCATTACCCGAAAAAGACAAACGTCCTGGGATAAGGTACCAGCCATCAGCATTGATGTCTATGAGCGCGGTGCGGTCAATCAGTTCACGTACCTTGGACCCACCACCACTGATAACGTCTCCTTAGACGCAGAGATTGACAAGAGAATCAGAAAGGCAGCCACAGCAGTTGCGCATCTCAAAAAAGGTGTGTGGACCAATACAATCTGTTTTTGAAGACCAAGATGGCAGTGTACAACGCCTGCGATATCAGCACACTGCTATATGGCAGCTATGCTTGGACCACGTACGCCTGTCAAGAAAGGCGTCTGAACACCTTTCACGCAAGCAGCATCCACCGCATCCTAGGAATAGTGTGGCAAGATAATGTACCCAACACTGAGGTCTTGGCTCGAACAGGTTTGTCCTGCATGTTCATACTGCTCAGACTGCGCAGACTTGGTTGAGCAACGTCTACCGCATGCTAAACGACCGCATCCCCAAAGACCGTTTGTATGTAGAGCTAGCCGGTAGAAAGAGACCAACGGGGCGGACACAGCTGCGGTACCCAGATGTAGTGAGACGTGACATGAAAGCCATGGATATCAAGTGGCAGAACCTGGCAGCCATAATATCCGAATGGAGAGGAACTATGACCAAACACCTCAAGTCAGAGGAGGAGAAGCTGACACAAGTCGCCACGGAAAGGCAGGCCCGCAGAAAGCAAAGAAAGCTTCAACAGACTAGAGACAGAACATACATGCCACCTCATAAACAGAGATTGTCAATCTCGAGTCGGCCTCCACAGTCAAAGACTTCGATGTCCCAGACAAGCAATCAACTAGAGGATGTTACCCAAGGTTAAACCTGACTTACGGAGGCCTACACAAAGTGCTCATTGTCAGAGATAAAGCGTATATAAATATAAAAGTGAACATTGAAGTCAACACCCAGAGGCAACAGGCTGTGTCCTGCTAGACGCAATCGCTATGCCGCGTGTATTGTTTTTTTTTTTTCGACTATTTCTATATACCGGCAGTGGTGGGTAATCCATTCTGATGGTTATTTTGTCGGGAGTGGTTTGTTTATTTATTTATATTTATTTATTTTATTTTATTTGGGTTAATCTATTTTACTTGTTATTTTATTTATTTTTATTTTATATATTTGTTTATTCTTTTCCGTTTTTAATGTTTTAGTAACGTAGTAAAAAAATTGAGATTACTTCAGATCGTTTATTTAATAATTTGTTTTGGTCTGGGAAGGTAAAACTATTTTTCTGTGCAATTTTTGAGTTGATTGCTCTAGTATATTCCAATTGTTATCTTGGCAGGGGAGTTTTTTTTTATTTGTTTATTATTTTATTTATTTATCTCGATTAATTATTTTTACTTGTTTTTAATTATTAATTTTATATTTTTATTTATTCTAACGGTTATTTTAGCTGTAGCGATTTGTTTATTTATTTATTTTTCTTGAATTTTCTTACTTATTTATTTGTTTTTTTTTAAATATACACTCGAAGGCAGAGAGTGTTGAACAACAAGAAAAGAGTTCTAGCTACAAATTTGGCTATGAAGAATTTTTCACATTACACAGTCATGTATTCCTTGGATTAGTTCTGTCGATTCCAATATGGTCACTGGTTTCTTCGTTTTGAATTCGTCTCACTAATATCTCGTTAGATTAAAAAACTATTCAAACTCGTCTATTCCCCTTTTTTTTCAACGTAGTATATTGAAATACGCCTTAAAGTTATATCGCGTTGAATACACCGGTTCTCTAATTACTAAAATTAAACAAGGTTAAGTCTTGCCAGTAATTAGATGTGAGATCCTATACGAATATTAGGTGATGAAAACTTAGAACAACTAGATTGAAACTGTATTCCTTTGAGATTAGTTAATCTACACACCGAACCACGCTTGTAGCTTAGTAGGGAAATTTAGGATTTCTTGGTTTTCCTTGAATTGATTTTGATAAAACTTTATCCAGCTCGTTTGCAAAAATTGGCAACACCATTTTTAGGTTTTCATTATTCTGTGTATATTTTTTTATTTCAGATTCAGCAGTTTTTGGAGTGAGCCACGTTAAACGCGTCTCTCCTCAAAATGAAGTGGAAAAGGCCTTAGCGATGAAGAAATGTCTGACATCATCAAAGAAATTGCTAAGATACTTCTTTTCATGTCATTGGGAATAATTTATGTCATCATTTGGACATCGTTAGACGATTTTGAAAGATCCTTCGCCGAGGAAGAAACAAACCGATTGTGAGACAGCCAAGATTACGGTATCTATGGATTGAAAGAATATTAGCCGAAAGTTTACGTGGCAAACCAGGCCAAAAAAGCAAAGCCATTTTCACCGCTGATTCATTTCCTCATGTACCGAAAACCACCGGAAATGGCATCTTAACGACTATGGTTTCAGTTCGAGCTCGCTTGTAATTGCCTCCTTTAATGCCCCGGAAGAACATGACGTTGAACGTGAATTGTGAGTTGTTCAGTGACGAGACCAGAGCGAATTTTGACGCATTTGACACTTAGGTAATTGGTTGGTTTTATTTCTGGGAGTGGAGGAGTCAAGTTTTGGCCTGATATCAATGGATACAAACTTGTTAACCGAATCATAGTAACTTAAGTCTTTAAAATGATCGCAGCCGCCTACTGCAAACTCATAAATGGTGCCTTGGATCCATAACTACATTACATACCGCTATCACTTCTACCGAGTATTCGTGCACGACAAAGCTTTCTCCCACTCTGCTAGGGATACCCAAGCATTTCTAGGTTCTTACGGTGAAAGTTTGACGATGTGGCCGCTTGCCTCTCTGGATCTCAAACCTATCGAAAATCTTTGGGATATCATTGAAAATATGTTCATGCAGGTGGACGACAATATACGTCGAAAGATATGAGAGACCATCAAAGTTGCAGCAGAGGCAGTCAAACCTGTTACGATGAAAATTTGACAGATTTGAAGTTATCTGTCGAAATGATGTTGATGTGACCAAATCATTCATTATGTCAATAAATCATGTAATGTTATTATAGTTGTTTGTTTAATATATACACAAGGCATGCATAATATGTATAATCATCCTTCATTTTCTCTCGAAAAATGTCTAGATGGATTATTTTCGTTGAAAAGGTATTAGCGTGGTTCGGGGTGTATAAGGAACTTTCTTATTTATTTATTTAGCTACTTTCTGGCAAAAATAGTTTTAAATCATAGTTTAATATAATATTTTCAAGAGAAGTGTATTTATACTCTGATTTCCTCACTTTGACCTTAGGGTTCAAGATACAAGACAAAACAAACGAAGTCAATTTTGATTGGCGGAACTAGTATGGGAATGATAGAGAAAGTTCTTTTTTTCTCGGGGAGATTTTTTCTTAATCGCAGTTGTGTCTGTTAACTGCTCCCAGATTGGAGGGGTACAACAACCGCACTGGCTATTTAAAAATGTACACGTCGACATGTTTAATAAAATGTTTTAAGTTCAAATTACCTTTTATGATATCTTTCATCTCCGGACTAAAAAAAAAAAATCGCTATCCGGTAAGGAGAAGAGGAGAGAGAAGGCAACATTATTATGATGGAAACGCAGACGTCGCCCAAGGAATGCCTTCACTAGGGAGAGTATACAAAAATGTTTGAAAGAATTCACAGGCTCAGAGAAGTACAATTTTAAATAAAAACACACAAAGAAAAAGCCGTGGAAAAGGGAAAGTAAAACTACACCATTACGTTTCTAAAGTGGTCATGACAGTTCACAGATAATAAGGAAAGTGGTTCTGTGGAGAGCAATGATCTCCTACTTACTGAAGTCACGGGTCATCGTTGTGCTTTTGTCACCATAGGCGCTGTTCGTCGAGATTTCAGATTAATCTTTGTGTCGCTGTTCATATATATATATATATATATATATATATATATATATATATATATATATATATATATATATAGTTAATATCGCTAGTTCCTTACTTGATTTCAGAATGCAAAACATCCCTCGGTTTTCATCCCATTAAGAGGCAAAGAGACTGGCATAATATATTTTGATTGTTTCTTCTTAATTCAACTGGTGATATACATTATTGAAGCCAACAAAAAAACTCCAGACATATGTGTACATCTTTGTGTATGTAACCTATTAATTTGTAATTGAATATGTTCTCTTATACTTAAAATGTTTTTCGTTGTGTCCACGTGTGAGCCATAAACTTATTCTCCCGCTGAAATATTTGGGTACTGAATTGGCCTTGTGATGGACATACATTTAAGTATATATACGAGCGTAAATGAAAGATTACCGGCACTTTAGTCATAAAATATCTTAAGATTTGTCTCAATGTCCTATGTTCATCCTTGCTCATAGCTGATAATATTGTAATAATGTGATCAAATTTTGAGCTGGATCGCAACAGTTATCTAGGTGTTGTTATAGTTTAAAAATTGCCACGTCGCTATTACTGAGCATCA
Organism: Acanthosepion lycidas; assembly: GCA_963932145.1. NCBI lineage: Eukaryota > Metazoa > Mollusca > Cephalopoda > Sepiida > Sepiidae > Acanthosepion > Acanthosepion lycidas. Next base: position 64,309,184 of record OZ010606.1, on the reverse strand, counting down.
TTGTGGAAGAAAGAGCAGTGAACATTTCTTTTTTATTATTTTCACACTCATACACACACACACATATGCACACAAACAAACGCACAAACACACACACATAGACACACACGCACACACACACATATATATTTGGTTGGATTGATATGAGTTTGTGACATATATAATATATAAATAATTATAAATATATATATATTTATATACACACACTTTTCACACACACATACACACACACATATATATATATATATATGTGTGTATATATATATATATATATATATATATATATATAGGAAAAAACCGTTAGGTTAATAATTCAAAGTTCTTTATTATTTTTGTTTTTATTTTTAAAAGCAGTGCTCGATACACAAGTAGAGCCTATATTATGATCATATTTTTTAAGAAATAATTATATTATCCACAGACAGACGATTTTCAATCGGAACATTCTAAGACTTAGTTATAATTGTACTAATCATTTTGAGAAAATAATTAAATCACATAACAATGAAATATTGAATTTATATAACAATAATAACCGTAATACTCATGCTGATTTTAATTTGTCTGGAATGAATAACCTATGTAATTGAAGAAATCTCGACCAATTCCCGTTATCTAACAAAATCCCTTGTATATATGTATTCTATTACATTAGTAATTTCTATAATGATCCCTTATCATTTATTAATGCGGATAAACGAAATATGAGTTCACTTTCAAAATACTTTTGAAAATTGAAAGACGAAAATAAAGACCAAAAATTAAATTGAAAATTCTAAAACTAGCTAGTATCTCTAGATCGTTGAACGAACCATACTTCCTTTGTTTGCAGGAAAAATGGAAATAATTAAGTTCTTGAATAGTGCCATTCTATTGAAGCAAAGATATGAAACAGCGGTAAGTTGCAAGCACATTAAAGAATTAACCTTAAAATCCTGCTGAATTTCTTAACTCAAGAATCACTCTTCTTATGTTTATTATCTTTATAAACATTTTAATGTTATCATCGTTAAATTATTCTAGGTATTGGTTAATATTCGTAAATTAATAGTATTATGATTAGTCATGAATTAGCATATTATTATTATTATTATTATTATTATTATTATTATTATTATTATTATTATTATTTTATTTTTCTCTTGCCTTTTTAATAATGCTTTCTAACTTAAAATTAATATAATATCTAAGTTTAAAATTTAATTTGTATGCGAATTTATAATGCAAGTTCGGTTTTATTAATTATTGCTTTTATGTCTCCTTTTTCGTGTTGGGTTTTGTTAATTATTGTTTTTATGTATCCTTTTTCGTGTTCGTTTTTGTTAATTATTGCTTTTATGTGTCCTTTTTTACTTTCTGTGGGTAATTTTGGTGGAATATATGATTTCATATAAAATGCCATAAAATTTGAAACGTTACATTGTTAAAAATGTATCCATTTACGCTACATTTCCGTTCAAATTTTAATTCACTTTTTCAACGTAATTTCTTTGTCATAATTCGTATAAATATCTTTCAATGTGTTACCTTTTTAACTTTACTCTTCCTGTGTATCTCTTTAATTTTTAATATGATTCTCTATTTCTTTTGCCTTTCTTTTTTGTCTTTTCTCTTTGCAGTAGTTTTCATTTCTTATGCTTTCTCTTGCCTTTCTTTTCTTTCCTCTTTTTTTCTTTTATTGATTTATTTAATGTTCTTTCCTTTTTCTTCATATAAATGCTTTTTTTTTACCTTTTATGTAAAATTTCCCAAAAATTGAAAATGAAGTGATGCTTCATTAATTGCAATGTTAAATAAGATCGTTTAGTGCCATCATTGTTAACCACCTGAAGAGATGTTTTATTTTAAACGTTGAAAAAAGTACACATTTGTAGTGGATACATTCATGTCCTAATGTAATATATATATATATATATATATATATATATATATATATATATATATATATATATATATAGCCTGAATGTTGCATTTACCTATCATGACAACATTTGTTGTAAGAGTCACTGAAAACACTTTGAGTTATTCAGCTAGAAAGAGAACAGGTTAAAATCATTTTTGTCTCTGCCCCACTATGTCTTTACAACTTTGCAATGGCGAGAAGAAAAATAAATTTCAGGTCTTCAGTAATGGTACCGAATCTAAAATTATAGCTTCCAAGAAGCATCAAGAAAACAGTGTATATATTTAAAAAAAAAATGGGGCGGACAATAGAGAAAAGGACTAGATCAGAAATGACAACAGAGATCATCCTTTCAACTTAGAGCTAAATACATTCTTATTGTTCAAAGTAGAATCCAATAAGATTATAAAAACTCGGAGAGTACCAGGAATATATCTTTAATCATTTCTAAGAGATAAAACATTACAAATATTAATCTAAAAAATGGACAATTGCAGCTCAGTTCCTAAGAACCGACAGCCAGAGACCAGCAAATATGATTTGTGCAGAACCAACCACACTTCTTGAAGGGTCGAATACAAAGACCTCGTACACTACGTGCCACAAGGTCCTAACTAACCTTCCTCAGGTTTTGAATTCAGAGGTCTCTTTCTCCTAGACCAGTTGTCATCCGAGGCAATGGAACCCAGTCTGTCCTGCTATTTACCCATAGTTGGAGGGAGAAGAAGAGGATTAATTCGGAAGTGAATGTAATCGATTCGACTGGAATTCGAACTCTTCTCTTTGATTCATCGATCCCAGCCGCTATCCACTACTCCATAGTGTATCCACATTATATATATATATATATATATATATATATATATATATATATATATATATATATATATATATATATATATATATATATATATATATATATATATATATATATATATATATATATATATATAATTTATTTTTTCGTATGGGATAAAGTGCTCAGTCTCAGAACATTGAACATTTTTCCACAAATAGTAAATACGCGAATTGCATAATGCTTTCCAAGCATATCTGGGAAATTAAAAACAAAAAGCAAATCAATATCAATATCAATATCATGGAAAATAAGGAAAAGGATATCTACCTACATCAAACAATTTAAAAACTGCAAAAATCTCCTAGGAGGCAAAAACAGACATCATTACCTTCACAGACCAAAAACACTACTAAATAAACGATCACAACTCCTCTGATAACGCAGACAGGAAAACAAATGTTTACTACGCTACTTAAAAATCAAAAACTGAAAAGAATAAATAACAATAAAATAATAATCAAAAACAAGTAAAATAAATTATTCCAAATGAATAAATAAATAAAGTAAATAAGAAATTGATTAACAAACCACTCCCGCCAAATTATCAACTAATATACCTACAATGCAAGAGACTACGTAAAATGCACCACTGGCCCGTATAAATAAATTCTTGAGAAAAAATACAACGCATGTGGCCTGATGACTACGTTTATTCTGAAACAGTCTGTCACCTGTCACTGTTTACTTCAATGTTCACTTCATATATATATATATATATATATATATATATATATATATATATATATATATATATATATATATATAAAGAACTATAGTCTTAAGGTGTGCTATATTTATGGAATAAAGTGCTCAATATCAGAGATAGAGCGTGTGTAAATATAAAAGTGAACATAGACGTCAACACTTAGAGGCGACAGTCTGTTTCATGCTATATGCAATCGTCAGGCCTGACGATTGCATATGTGTTGACGTCTATGTTCACTTTCATATATATATATATATATATATATATATATATATATATATATATATATATGTCTCTCTCTCTCTCTCTGTGTTCGTGTGTGTGTGCGTGTGCGTGTGTGTGTGTGCGTGTGTTGACCTTAATGTCCACTTTTATTTTTACACACGACATATCTTGGATATTGAGTAGTTTTACACATAAATATCTCAAAATTATATGGTATAATATCAAATAATCAAAGTGAAAGGGAAATTATATACAAAACTATTACAAAAGGATCGAAAGAGAAGAATTATTCTTTATATCTATTTGTAGTTTCGAACTAAATATGACAAAATTACAATATAAATGTTCTTACCAATCTTGATAATTTTCCCAATGTATCCCAACATTTTGTAAAGTCCACGACGATGTCAATTGTTCGGTTGTTTCATTAAAGTTAAGAGTCTAATGTGGTATTAAATATTTAGGATGAAACTACTTCTTCTCTGAATCAGCTCAAGAATTAAGTCAGCTTCACAAAACTAGTCGACAGTCAAATCGGGTGATTCAAAGTCTATCAATAGCTATTTTAATCTGTATTCCTTCATTAAATTATTGTCAACCAATAAAACTACAGAGCAAAACAAAAAAAAGTCGACAAATATTTATCGATAATATAAAGATACTGTACTGTATAAAGCATAAGAAATAATATTAGTTGTTTTAACAATATCCCATTTAAATACTGGTTCTCGTACATTCAGCACATTTAAGCAACATCAAGCTAGTCCTCAGATGGGTAACCATTGGTGAATACCTAGTTCTGCAAGCTACCCGACCTGGCCTAGGAAGCCGTCGATGAATATAATCGCGCTACTAACATTTACTGAAGCTGTTTCAGGTCTGAAAGTTGACAAAACTTTTCTCTGGAGTTGGGTAAGAAAACAATTTGAAGTTTCTTAACGAATAAAATGTCAGGTCAATGAAATTTCGTCCAGTTAAAGGCAGACAATTAAGATATTTCTTATAAAGCATCACAAATTCGTGAATGGAATTTTTAATCATGAAAGAAACACAGTGATTATCGATAGAGATATTCTTATTTACTTACACAATTTTCTTTGATGATGCCGTTTTGAAGACATAAGGTCACTTATATCTAAACTTTCCTTGTAAAACAAAAATCGATGAGAAATATTTTTTAAATAATCAAAGAGTATAGCTTGGTCATAAACTAAACGTATGTAACTATATACAAACTTAGAGATGATAGCAAACATTAACACATTTTCGGAAAGTTATTTTGCTCGAAGAAAGTAAAATAAATATATGTTAATTGAAGCAGGAAAGACATCTCAAGGCGCGGTATGTTTCCTTTCAATCAAAGTTTCACTGTGGGTTGTTTCAATTGAGACCAGTTATTTTCGAGGTCTTCTGAGAAAATGCACTTGGAAATAAATGAGGTCGAAAATAAACATTGAAATATGCTGTTATATTTTTCTTCTGTCATTACCAAGTTTTGCTTAGTCTGCAAAATTGACGATAGCGACCTACTGAGGTCTTTCTAAACTAATTGGTTAGACACACGGATTTTCCTCACATCTATCATCAGTAGCCTTCCAGGTATTTAGAAAATTCTTTTCTTCCTATAACTAAATTTAACTGTAAGGAGAATACCGTTAGGATCGATCTTAGAAGCAAATTAGTTTGCGGGCCGACCTTGCTGTATATCACACTACACTTCTGAAACCTACTGTCGTAATCATAATGCTATATTCTTCTGTTTGAGATTTTCTAACAAGGATAAACACATTAAGGATAAATAACGCTACTATGACAAACATAAATAAATTTCCTTATAAATTTCCAAATTCGGCGTTCATTTACTAAAAGATCTGTACTAATACCGCTTGAAATTACTGAAGTATTTCTGTTAAAACCCTTTTTTCAGGATATTAGGTTTCTTAAGTTCAGTAGACGTTATCACGATTAGTAGTATTGATGGAGGTTCTATTCTTTAAATTTTCTTCGATGTGGTTTGGAATTTCAACTTCTTGATGATTTCCTTAATTTATATTCGACTTGCATATGCTATACATTTTCTTTGTTGCTGTTGTTGAAAGTTTTTAAGTGCTAGGTTTTTTGTTATTATGTAATGTTCTTTTTGATTTTTCCCTGTGTTTACAAGACGCGACACGTCATCACGTGCTGGAAGTCACTTTTTAATCATTGAACTGATAAAGCATTTGTATACAACTGACAATTTGAACATAACTGCACAAGTTAGGCGGAATGCATGTCATCCATATTGCGGTTTCTCTTTGATGAGGCCATTTAAGTATAAGTTTCGAAATTATGAGGTCATTTTTTGGGCTTTGTAGCATCCTACGTTGTTGAACAGAGATACTGATGTGTTCTGTGTCGCTTCTGGGTCTCCACGTTACTACATAAAAACGGTGTCAGCAAAAAGGACGATTTCTTTTTCTTATTCGGTTTTATAAGAAGAGAGGGGAACAGACGTGGCAGCTTGGATTCTAAGAGGTTGTAGAAAGAATGACGTAATTGAAAAGCATGTCACGCTGTGGCTCAACATCCATCTGCGAGTGGTCTTAGCCGGTTGGATGTGGAAAACGTATCCGAGCGGTTCTCTGTTGAATTCGTGCCGTTTTGGTCTTAATTCAAAACTCATACAAAGACAATCCATTACTGTCAGAATACATCGGCTACAAGGCACTGAGTCTAATTGCTGACCATTCAGACGCTGGCCTTCGCATTCTAAAAAATACATCTAGCGCAGCATATTCTATGTTCACTTTCCTTCTCGCCTGCACTATTTTTTTACTGATCCATACACCGAGCTATTTGAAGTATTTATTATTTAATAATTCAAGAAACTGAATTTTTATAATGTATTCAGCTTATGTGCCACTAACAGCTTCATTTAAATACCAGAAACACTAATTTCTGTTTTGTAAAGAATTATTCCGATTTTTACGTCATGCAACATTTGTAATGTATGTTGATTTTTCCTTTAAGATCATTCCTGTCACAACTAGGAATGCCAATGTCAGTAGTATATTCAATTCTGTGGACGTGAAAGAAAAAGAAGCATTTCATTTATTTCAAGAAAGGGAGGAAGAAAAAGTTTTAAAAGTAAAAATTAGAGGCTGAAACAAAAACGCAAGGAAGAAAGAACGAAAGAAAGAAAAAAAAGAGTCTTAATGTAAAATTAAAGGCTTTAAGAATGAATGAATGAATGAATGAATGAATGAATGAAAGAAAGAAAAAAGAAAGAAAAAATGTTAAAATTAAAATTAGAAGCCGAAATAAAAAAGTAAGGAAGAAAGATAGAAAAAGCAAAAAAGAAAAAAAATGAATGTTAGAAATAATATTTAAATCCTGTAAGAAAGGAAGAATGTAAGAAAAAAGAAAGAAAGAATGTTAAAATCAGAATTGAATTCTTTCAGAAACAAAGAAAGAATGAGGTATGAATTAAAATGTCTGGCACAAAAAAGAAAGAAAGAAAGAAAGAAAAAAGAAAGAAAAATCGAAAGAAAGAAAAGATGGAAGAATGTTAAAAATAAAAAGGCTAATATAACTACAAAAGTGAATATTTTTTTAAATTATAGAAGAGAATGACAAAATCTTAAAATCTGTAAATAAACAAATAAAGCAATGAAAAAGTAACAAAGAAATGAGAAGAAAAATGATGAGAAAAGAACAGAAAATAAATAAATAACCAAATTCCGAGGGAAAACGAAAACAGAAAACGTGACTCGGAAAACGCTGAGTAAGGCCTGAATTTGCTAGGAAGAGAAAATGTTGGTTTTGTTAAATAAGAAAACAAAAGAAAATTGGAGCATTGATGTTAAGATTGTGAAAACAATAGTAGATAATACACTTCAGAAAAATGGGAAGAATAAGCCAATGTTATGGTTATTTTTGAAAACAAGACGAGATTAAGGGAGAAACTCGTATAATCCCTATGCCATCTCTATAAATTTTTAATGTGTTCATGCAAAATCTTCAGTAAGCCACTGATAGCCCGCGGCCGGTTTTGTGAATGAGACACTTGATTTAACAACAAACAATGCTGGTGGATTCAGTTTGATAACAGAATATTGAATGGTGATGATAATACTGAAATTTATCGTTTCTATTCAAGAAACTTTCGACAACGAAATATTAAACTATTGGCGATTGCATTTTATCAAACTTTCCTTGTGAAACTGTTTTCCAAGAAATTAGCCAACTCAAGTACAGTATTACTGCTATAAGGTCATCCGATATGAAGGTCATCCGAAACATTTCATGTTAGCAAGTGCAACAAGTTAAAATATTGATCATATCATGATTTTCCACTACATTTGTATGTGCTATCATTTCGTATGTGCTGTTACTGTTGTCAAGATTGGTAAAATGATGGGATTTTTCCTATGATTTTTTGACGTTACTGATTTGATAATTAGTCAATATTTGTGTTTTCCTACCGATTGCTGTTTCCGATGTTTGAATTGTGACATTTTGTCGTGTTTGCTGTTACCGAGATTGAAATTGTTCAAGTGATGTGGTTTGCTCGACTCATTTTTGCTCTAAAAAGCCTTGGAATTGTTCAAGTGATGTGTTTTTCATTCACATATTTGCTTTTAACGATATTGAAATTGTTCGTGTAAAGTGTGTTTTCCTATCAATTGTTGTTGATACCGATGTTAAAATCGTACAAGTGTGTGTCTTTTCCCTACACATGTTTGCTGTTAACTGCGTTGGAATTGTTCAAGTAATGTTGCTTTTCCTATCGATTTATGTTTTTACCGATGGTAGAATTGTTAAATTAACTTTGCTTTCCCAATCGATATATGCTTTTACCGATGGTGGAATTGTTAAAGTAATGTTGCTTTCCCTATCGATTTATGTTTTTACCGATGGTAGAATTGTTAAATTAACGTAGCTTTCCCAATCGATATATGATTTTACCGATGGTGGAATTGTTAAAGTAATGTTGCTTTCCCTATCGATTTATGTTTTTACCGATGGTAGAATTGTTAAATTAACGTTGCTTTCCCAATCGATATATGATTTTACTGATGGTGGAATTGTTAAAGTAATGTTGCTTTCCCAATCGATTCATACTTTTACCGATGGTGGAATTGTTAAAGTACCGTTGCTTTCCCTATCGATTTATGCTTTTACCGATGGTGGAATTGTTCAAGTAATGTTGCTTTCCCAATCGATATATGATTTTACCGATGGTGGAATTGTTAAAGTACCGTTGCTTTCCCTATCGATTTATGCTTTTACCGATGGTGGAATTGTTAAAGTACCGTTGCTTTCCCTATCGATTTATACTTTTACCGATGGTGGAATTGTTAAAGTACCGTTGCTTTCCCTATCGATTTATGTTTTTACCTACGGTGAAACTGTTCAAGTAATGTTGCTTTCCCAATCGATTTATGCTTTCACCGATGGTTGAATTGTTAAAGTACCGTCGCTTTCCCTATCGATTTATACTTTTACCGATGGTGGAATTGTTAAAGTACCGTTGCTTTCCTTATCGATTTATGCTTTTACCAATGTTGGAATTGTTCAAGTAATGTTGCTTTCCCTATCAATTTATGCTTTTACCGGTGGTGGAATTGTTAAAGTAATGTTGCTTTGCCAATCGATTTATGTTTTTACCGATGTTGGAATTGTTCAAGTAATGTTGTGTTGCCTATCGATTTATGCTTTTACCGATGGTACAATTGTTCAAGTAATGTTGCTTTCCCTATAAATTTATGCTTTTACCGTTGGTGGAATTGTTAAAGTAATGTTCCTTTGCCAATCGATTTATGTTTTTACCGATGTTGGAATTGTTCAAGTAATGTTGTGTTGCCTATCGATTTATGTTTTTACCGATGTCGGAATTGTTCAAGTAACGTTACTTTCCCTATCGATTTATGCTTTTACCGATGATAGAATTGTTCAAGTAATATTCTTTTCTTACTCATGCGTACTTCTACAGAGCTTGTAATTGTTTAAGGAACTTGCTTTTCCCTACCCATTTATAATGTTACTGATTTTTAAATTGTTCTTGATTTGTGGTTTTTCATACACAATTACGCTGTTACTGATGTTGCAAATAATGTTGATGCGATTTTTTCTATTTGGTAAAACTGTTAAATTCTGATTTTGTAGCCCCAGGGTATACGAAATTATGAATTATCTTATGCTTGGTTTTATTGAATTCAATCTTTTCAGGTCATTTTTAAATAATTGTGTGACATAGATTTATAGATCGTAGTTTATAAATTTTTAAATAGGTTTCATCTTATTCATGACCTCGCTGTGAACATCTACATCTTAGGAGGTGTTTTATGAATACGATTAGTATACAAATATTTTGGTTTTCTATCAACTTATAATGTGGAACATATGAATGTTATAGAACATATCCTGTTTTCAATTGCATCAACTGCTATCTTAATATTCTATATAGCATAGTATTTATTCCGCTTAAAATTTATTAATTCTCAATTTTCATTCGTAATAGATGGACTTAGTGTAGATGACATTACTTCTCTCAGACGAATTCCAGATTATTTTCTGGAATGAAAAATCTTGAATTCGACCCCATGGAACATACAGTTTGGAATATTGGTCTTTTGTTCTCCCATCACTATTTTATCGTCTGTAGCACGTTATTCCTGATAACATTTCTCTGAATCGAATTCAATATTAATTAGAAGCCTTTTATCTTAAGGCGTTGATCCGTGTGCGATCACAATGAATGGAGGGGTAATCAATGGAGATAGCAATGTGTGTTTTGTACTTGGTGTCACCGAATATTAAAACAAACACAGCTTCAAAAGATGTCGGTGGTTGCACCAAGAGAGACTCAGGAAAGAATCAAGCCACACTTAGAATCTACACACAAAAGATATAAAAGGGAAGTAAGGGTGGGGACATATAGTCCTTCACCTCCTTTCAAGGGGGGAATAGAAGGTTCGAAATCCCCGAAACGACACTCTCTCCTTGGTGTGATTTAAGTTAAGTTAATCCTAGAGTGAATACACAATCATTTTACGCTTGAACAATTTAGCTTCTATTATTTTCAGGCATTTCTAACATAATGTTTCACAACAACGTTATACTGTCATCAGAATTCTCCCCATCACTATGTGTGCACTAACGTCCAAAAGGAAAACAAAAACATCGTATTCTATTTTAATGATTTCACCCCAAGGGAGGCGGGGATTTCACTGGTACGCCAGGTTTTTAGGAAGTGAACGTGTGAGAACAGTACAGGGAGAATTGAGGAAAGGACAAAAGATGAACGCGATTCAAGAAAGAATAGGGTGATTGACGTTGTATTTAATTTTTTAAAGATTACATTTATCCAGGAAGCAAGCAAGCAAGCAAACAGAACGTGATTTCATAGCGGGGTAAGTGCGAGATAATAACATTTGGAGTAGAAGTGTCGGTTGCATTTTGCTATTTCAAAAATAATAATAACTTAGATTCCAATCTCGTAGCACGCTTAAATTTATATAGTCGGTGCACCAGGGAAAAAAATTCGTCAGTGCAGTTGCCATGAAAAAAAGTAGAAATGACAGAGGGAAGCCACGTCACGTCTGCGAGAATGTGACTGAAATCGAAATGCCAAATAAGTTTGATTATATTACTGATCCTTCTTTGGATTTTGTCAAGAACCACAAGATGAATAGAAGCACCAGATCATTTATGACAGCAGTATTCAATGCACAGGCAATGTAGATTCTATCTGCAGATTTGTTTGAGATGCGCTATATTATATTTAAATAGTCTTTTTTTATATTCAACTTCAATATAGCATGATTGGCTCGTGGAACACAATAATCATAATCGTTGGTTCGGCTTGGCGCTAATCTGAGATATAATAGGTTCAGTCATTGCAAATAAGGAGGCAAATATTTACATAATTATCACAATATGATTAAAAGCCAAGTAAAAGCCGGCATTACGAATTAAAATTATTCAAACAGCCCCTATACGAAAACCTGTTTCTAACACAATTATTATTTGTAAATATTTTTTCACTATTGTATCTCTAACAAAAACTTTGTTTATTTCTATATTCTCTTGGGATGTTGTACACTATATTGAAATGTTACTTTCCAAGAACACCCGTTTCCAGATAGCATGATTGTCTGGTGCAATACAATTTTCACAGTCCCTTTTTCAGCATGCGATCTCAGTGCCAAAGCAACCGCAGTTGATTAATATCAAACCCGACGAATTAAAGGAGCAAGATAATTTTAGATTTCTCATAAAAGACAATGGTCTAAATACGAAGTAATTAAAAATCAGGATTGTGAATGCAGATTTTCCAGTTATCTATCAGCTGTCAATCTGGCGCATGACAATCTTTCAAAATCCACTTGCAATATTATGCCTTATTGTAATATCATTGTTTATTTAAGTTTCCAGGTATTCTATGATTCAAAGCATATTGGGCAAGAGGATCTTTTCAATAAATTAAAGAGCTTTTGATAATCACATGATATTTTAATATTACAAATTTCAGACACAAGATAATGAATTCTAGTATAAGTATTAATAATGATTAGGCTGTGTAATAAAAGTGAAGAGTATTTGATAGGAAGTGATGATTATATGGAAAAAAAGATTGATATATTGGCCTTTGATTTGACTTTGGTTTGTTTTCTTTTACGGCATATCAACCTCAATGAGTTATTTAATATTGACAAGATTTTGAATGCTGGTAATATTTAAAAAATAATTCATTATCAAAATTTACTACTGTTAACATTTTTGGTTCAAAATGTATGGCTGGTAATAAGGTATTGCTAGAAATATTTTTTCCAAAAATGTATTTCTGGTATTAAAACTTATTTTTACACTTTCATAACGTTTTGACTCCAGTGTGGGGGTTAACTATAATGTCTATACCTAGGACCACAAGAGGAGCTACGACCTCTGTCAGGTAGGACGTGGGAACACCAGCAATTAAGAGTTGTCACTTGGCTTAAAGAGGTTAATGTTTTTCCTATAAATGGAAGCACTCACCAAATTGTCTGTAGCAAAAATGTTAGTTCTTAAAATGTTACTTCTTAAAATGTTACTTCTTAAAAACAAGCTGTCTGAGAGGAGTGTTTCATACATTTAGAACAGGAAGGAAATGATTATCCAATATATGTGATAGAGAGTGACAGAGAGTAACACAGCGAGTCTAGTACGACTACCAGTGTTGGACACTAACTTATAGTAAGCTTTGTTTACACTATCTCTGTAACCTGTTGTTAATATATCTTTCTTACATCTAATCCGTGTTCCGTGTTTTACTTCTGTGGGCCCAACTTTGGCACCCACATCAATATGTCACCTTGCGTCAGTCTAAGCCAAACTTAGCAAGTAGCCATTTTTTACTTACGAGTGTAATTCGAAAATCATTCGACAATTTATCAAATTTAATGGCGTAAAATAAAATGCAGAGACAAATGACTCATTAACAATCTTAAAAATATCCTCTTGGTGACCTCACGCAAATATTCAACTTTTGAAGCCTTATCAACTGTCCCCTAACCTTTTGTAGCTAAAGATGCTCGGTTCGAATCACACTTTCAACATCAACTTTAGCTCTAGAAAAAGCAAGAGGTACTAAATACAGACTATAAGGGACAGAATGCAGGACGGTGAGGCTATTTCATTTTCAAAGTCTCTTTACGTTATGTGAGGCATTGCAATGAACACTGTGAGTATAAATTCGACAATCAAAAATTAAACAGGCACACTTAAATAATATATCATTACTAAGGGGTGATAGGGTCGCAGAAATTGTCTGACAGCCATGACAGGATACTCCTTCTTGTTTGACAGGGTGTAGACTCTGGTGCTAGACATATGGTCTTCCAACAGCACTATCTCCCAAATACACTTGATGTAGGCCACTATGTTGGGTCTGAGGCCTTAAATAACAAATTCTGGAGTTCGTTTCTTAACGACCAGTATGAGTTTTTTGAGCTTCTGTACCTTAGTACTCGTCATTAGACTCATTCAACTTATTCTGAATCCTCAGTACTGTCCTGAGATTAACACCCAATTAGTCTGAAATGTTCGTATTGGAGCTTCGGTGCGAATGCCAATCAGTACACCATGTTTTTTCCAAATTTATAGCGGAGTGAATTGCCTTCTGGTGCTCATTTTCTCCCAAGAGAGGCTTAACTGAGGCTATATTTGTTTCTGTCGACTGCACAAAAACAAAAACAAAGAACGCGCACACGCGAAATTAAAATATAAAATGACGGCAATTTACCCATCGCAACCTGTACATATTTTGGCAGCAACTTTTCTTTCAAACAGCTTTCATTGAAAATGTCAGACAAGGAACATTTCCTTAGCTTTTTATTGTGCATTTGATGGAGCTAAAGGTGTGTATATATACACTCGACTCTTCTGTCGAATTCGATGTATGAGGGTCAAGCAGATCAGCACCTACGAAACCGACAGCCCGACATCAGCACATGAGATTTGATTATAGTGGTGAAGGTTTCGTGAAGGGCCGAATATAGAGATCTGGCGAACTACGTGCCACATGGTCCCCAGACAACCCTCCGCAAGTTTTCAATTCAGTTTTTCTTCTCCTAGACCAGTTACCATCCAAGGCTATAGAATCCAGTCTGTTTATTTACCCATAGCTGGAGGGAGAAGATGAGGATTCACATCTTTCCCAAGAGTATTAGCACGACTTGAATTTGAGCTCGGATTATCGAGTCCTCAATCCAAGCCGCTATTCATTACTCCAGTAGCTATTTGTTAAGTTTGGCTTAGACTGACGCAAGGTGACACAATATATATATATATATATATATATATATATATATATATATATATATATATATATATATATATATATATACTACATGCAATAAGTTGCGGTTACACTGCATATCTTTGAATAAGGGATTTTAAAGACAATACTCAACAAGTCAGTGAGTTATTTCAGAGCTTGAACAAGTCTAGGGAAAATCTGCTATATTTATTCAAAAAGTGTTAGAAAGAATGTCAACAATTTGTAAAGTAATAATTAAGACAGTTGGTAACGAAAAAATGAAAAAATATGATGCTTTTCTATAATATATATTTTATAATTAACTGCCTATTTTTTTGTCAAAAGAAATGAAAATACGTTGTATTTAATTAAATTTTATATTTTACTCTAAAAAATAGAACCCTATCTCACTTTAAGGTGTTTTAAGAAATGCAGCCTGGTCAAATTTTTTGCCAGCAATATATATGCAAGGGAAAGACATTCAAAATAAAATATTCCCTGATAACATTGTTATATGTCTAAAAATCTGACAATACTTTTAATATTAATGTATAATTAAACTCTTAATATTAATATAATTTATATTGTAAAAGATTGAATCGTTTCTATTTTGATTTTTTTTTTAAATTAACTTTTTCTGCTTTATCATACACATCACATCGACTAAAAATAGAAAATTTAAAGTACATTTCGTCCGATGCATCGTCAGAATAAAAATCGTCGGAATTATGAAAACCTCTGAAAGGAATCAGACCTCTTTGAAATAGAAAAGAATGAGAAAGAAGGAGGAAGGAAAGACAAAATTGAAGTTGCCCAGAACCAATCAAAGACTTTTCGAAGAGTTTCAGTTTATGTTTCTACTTCTTCTCTCTACAAAGAGTCGGATAAGATGTGTTGATAACAAACGCTTCCAAGATGTTAAGATGGTGTTTCGTCCGACCCTTGTGCAGAACAGAAGAGAAATCCGCTGAATAATTGGTCCCACAAGTGATAGAAATCAATAAATACCCATGGGCCTGTGAGTGACCGAATGCTAATGGAGTATGTCTATATATAAATCCATGCACGGGCTGCGACATCCACACTTCCTATCGCTGCATAGTCTAAACCCGATAGTCGGCCTCACACCGACATGTAAAATGATAAATAACGGAAATGTTTGACTACTGGGCAATACATGATTACAGACAGATGGAAAATCACTCCTAGTAGCAAAGATATTCCCTATTATTACTTTCAAGCAGTACAGGGCATTTGAGGAGATCTTATCATAGAGAGATTGACTAAATAGCGAATCCAATGTAATCTCATGTAGACGGGACATTGAGCTTGACCGAGTATTTAATTTCATTAAACATATCTTTTTTTACAACTTGGATTATATTTCGGTATTTCTTTTAATCCCTTTCATGAACTTCTATTCAGTTTTATTTCCAACTTCCAGAGCCGGCATGAGGATAAAACAGCGGTTCTTCGTTTAAAATCTGTTTCAGTAGAATTTCTGCTTTAAAACAGAATTACGGAGGAAATGAATGCATTTCAATTTAGTTTTAAAGTTCGGTACTTGTGGAAAACAATTTTGCGTAATTCAAATATGTTGCATATTGTTGTAATGTTAACTTTGTTTAAAATTTCCAAAAATGAAGAAGGGCCTAATTAAACAGAGTATCAACGGAATGGGACACTAGGAAGAATTCTATTAAATCATCACACATAGAGCAGACGAACATGAGTGCATCAAAAACTACTCGAATATTACTCTAATGTGGTTACTTGTCATATTTATAAATAGGTGTAGTTGTAGGGAAGAGCAGCAAGACCTGCACTCCCAAAGATAACATGCTAAAGGCTGAAAAGAAGTAAAAAACAACAACAAATAAACAAATCATTTTATCTTAACAATGGTTATTTGATTTTCCGCTGGACCTGTTTCTTCTTTGATGTCGTCACGAGCTGTACCATTTGTGATACTGTCTACGGACGAGATGCAACTGATGGCTTTCATTTCTAATGGTTGAATTCTTTACTGCAATTCTGCTGTCTCTGTTTGGTGTTAACTATGAACCATCCCCCAAAAAAAACAAGTATATTTGTCTGAGATGGAAAATCAGGGCCCTACTCTACAGTACATCTAAACGGAAAATTATTCGTAGGTTTTTGTGCAACATCAAATCCACATATAAAATCTAAACTTACCGTGACAAAAACATTTTCTACCATTTAAATAAAATTCTGACTGGTTGACTTGGTAGTATTTATTATAGTAATCATGTCATCTATCTAATAAAAACGATGGACTTCCCAATACTTTCAAATTCTGAGCCATATGCAATGTTATTTTGTTCATTGTTATTAGTGTGAACTTACAGTCACCTTATTCAATTATTTTTCCCTCGATATTTGTGAACGCAATAGTTTTATCAAATAAAGCTCACTTAAGTAGAAAATATATTTCTCTTTTACAGACAGTAAATAAAATATAACTATCTTTAGGGAATGCGAAACAACAAATTGTCTCAGAATAAGATGTGACCTCATATCTAATCAACAAAGGATGTGGCTATTTCATTTAGTTACGTGGAAACTATTTTGACAAAGGTTAGATTTGTATCGACAGCTTATAGATAATTACTAACATTAGATTATATTTAAACAAAACCAGAATGAGGTACAATGATGCGGCAAAAAATAGTTTCTCTAATCCTTTGAATATAAAGTGTGTATCTATTAAATATTTTAAATATCTAAATATTTTAACATTTACAATTAATTGTGCAATACAAAACGCTTTTAATTGTTGAAAACTCTTGATAGTTTTGATGTTTATTAAATAAATGTTCATTGTTATTGATATGATAACAACCTCTTCTTAATACTTCCTAATGTAATACCCGTAGAGAGATAGAGAATGCAATTATCTTTTGGGTGAAGATAAGTCAAATGAGTCACGTAATGATTGCTTAGTGACCTCACATCATACAGGGCCAAAAGTTGTCAGTCATTCAGTTTGTTTACAGTACCCATACCGAGCTGTTGCTTTTTTTTTTTTTAGCTTAGACCAAGTTCATATCAGCCTCCTCCTGCTCATGCTACGGTTTATAAACCCATAAATCAGTTTCCCTCTGGGAATTCTGTATATCTTTTCAGATATAGAAAGAAACTCCATCTCGCAGTCATCAATTTGTGAAAACCGATATATTCGTATATGTGAAATATCTTCTAGCCTGGGACATAGATGAATCCGGCCCGTTTGAATCTTGAATCCTAAACATGGCTTCTCAAGAAATCACAGGATATTCTCCATGTTATATGTACGAACATTCCTTTTTGTTTTTCTTTTCACTCTGCTTTGATGTGTAGATATATTCGATATATTTTTTTCTTCGCGTTGGACACGTGTAAATATGTACATATATAGTTTTGTGTATGTCCTAATGGTATAAAACATGTCTGTGAGAACAAAGCATGGTTGTGATTCCTTTACTTTTCCAGTCCGTCCGTTCCGTCCGTGAACCACAGTCTTATTATATCACATATAGAATAATGGCCATAATGAAGGATATACAAATGGGGAATAAAACTTTCTTCCAAAGATCTTCCGTTACGCTGGTGACCACAACGCTATCTTATTTTTTTGGAATGTTATATTATCATCTATTACCGATACATTTCTGAGTGAAACGGTATCGCTGAGGAAATACCGCAAATTCGTAAGTCACACAACATGGTAACCCATTTATAAATGTGAAGGCTTTGCTCGTTTACGTGGGCGTAATCCTATCTTCAGTTGAAGGCCGCATTTCTGTAGATTTCAACAGGGATCGAACACTGTTTTCGTTATCCGCATACCAATTATTTAACTGTTCCCCTCTCTTCATTCTAGTCAACATGAATGGCAGAATTGGATTAAGATATATTTCTGATGATTCAGATGGAACTGCAAATGTCAGATTTACAGTAATTTAGTTAAGTGACAAGAAATAGAAAAAATGTCATCGTTTTTCAGTTATAATCAGAGTCTGATCTCAACTCTATGAACATTCATAGCTCAGACTTAAATAGTTCTTCAACGAAAATATATCATAAATTTCTGTTTTTAATTATAATTATTAAGTTTTCCTGAATTTCAAAAATATCAGATACATAAAATGGCAAACAAAAGAAATAAATCATGTAAATGAAAATCAGATTATTTACGCTGGGATATATATATATATATATATATATATATATATATATATTAGGTTGGTGCAAAAATAATGACGCAACAATATCGTATTTTGACATATTTTTAACATTATATATATATACACTTTCAAGATTTGTATCTCTAATCATCTAGATTTTTTTCAGCGTCATATTGTCGAAGTACGAGGAAAGATTCGGATCTGAATGCATGATACTGTAAATAGGATATGAAAATTGGTTAAGAGCAAATAGAGTAATGTAACGTTAATTTAGACAAATATTTGATGTCATGAAATGTTAAAATTAGTAGTGAAAATTCTTCCTGTTGCCGCCATTTACAGCCTTTGCTCGACATTCGTTGACATGACAGATTTCAGCAGGTTAAACTTGTAACATCTGTAACTGTAACTGTAACTGTATTCAGTATTCCATAGATTTTTGTCAAAATTCCGTGTAAAAAAAGAAATAAATGTCTCTGTAATGATGGGTAATACATAAATGTTGCTTAGATGTGGTACAAGGCAAAAAGTATGGCGCACCCAGTGAAATGATAAATGTGAGTAAAAGTAATATTTTGTGGTGAGTCTAATGTCGGGGCAAATGGTTAGAAAGCTAGTCTACTTGGCCATTACCGCTGTGTAGTGAGTTCAATTCCCACTAGTTCACTTTGTACTAAAATGAGGCTATGCATAGTAAATATGAGTAGTTGTATTTCAAGCAAACAAAGGCGACATCAAGAAAGGTAAGATCTGTAAGGAAACTGAAACTTTCATTTATGCGTGTCTACTGGATTTGTTTTACATCAAAGAAAATTGGTTCATGTTCTTAATAACTTTCATATGTTCTCTATTTATAATAGAAATTACCAATTCCTCTTACGCAAGTTTTAGTCAATAAAAATGGTATAGGCACTGATCATTTAATCGTTCTATACCACATCCTTAACGAATATAATAATACAAGACAATTATCATACTTCTCCACTCAAGGCCAATGTACTGAAAATAAGAACGCCATTCTGGTGACATTGGTAGGCATATTTGGAGTAAGAATGATCTTCAACAAAAATCAACATCAGTTGCCAAATAATCCAAGGAATTGGACTCAGATCTTTCCAAAACATAAATTATGATATGGAATTGGAATGAAAGCAGTGATGGCACCTAACCATATTCCTTCATAGAATTTCATGATGTGAAATTATTATTAATTGATAATAACTTCAAATGCAGGTGTAAATAGATCAATCTTAAGAAATTTAATAAGAAAACAACAAAATTGAATATAGAATAGGTTTCGCTAGAGGTATTTTCACCCAACCCCTGAAATCGATACAAATCCAAAAGTCGAGTATTATGCTTAAATAACCTCGTCAGATCGAAACTTTCATAGGGATGTCATGCATGTCTCTAGACATGTTCGGAAACACTCAGCTGTATATAACCCCGCTTTCTGAAATCAACAGTCAAAGATGGCGTTCAGCAAAAGAAGCCTATGGCGAAAGCCACACTTTGTTGAACATTTTCAATGGTAAAAACAGCTAAAACGGATATCTGATGTAACTGGAAGAGAAAACAATTACATAATCAAAGTGTTGACATTTAAGCCTAATTAATAATGGAAAAAGTAATAACGGCTACTTTACTTGAGAATGCTATTTCCCTGAAAAATTGTTTTAAGAGAAAGATTTTATACATTTCAACCGTCGAAAGTTCGGTCAGCTACTTCATAAGGTCTCCTTATAAGGTAAAAGCTAATATTATAGCTCGTGGAACTAGAACAGGCTAGCCCAGTGAGTGAAATAAAAGGTTAAGTTCGACATTCCAACCACCTGAAGAAGGCCGGAGCGTACAACGGCCAAAACGTTGTAATAAATATGGCGACAAAGATAAAGTCCGAATAATGTAAATAATGTAGCTAAAATTATTATTTACATTACACATACCAAGCCAACATTCATAGAATTTTAAAAATGGACAATTTATTAGTTTTACGTTATAATGCGCATTCTTTTTTTGAAAAAAAAATATACTGAAAATATGTTCTTTCGGATGTTTGCCGAATTTACTATTCAAAAATGTTAATGTACTCTGTAATTCGCCGAATTCCAATAGAAATATTTTTATAGATACGTCTACAATCATACTATTTCTGAGCATATTATATATTAGGTTGGTACAAAAATAATGACAAAATAATGTCGTTTTTTGACGTATTTTTAACCTCAAAAAACGACATTATTACGTCATTGCACCAACATATATATATATATATATATATATATATATATATATATATATATATATATATATATATATATATATATGTATATATATATATATATATATATATGTATATATATATATATATATATATATATATATATATATGTATGTATGTCGGTGTGTGTATGCATGGGTGGTCATAAAAGTCTGTAACAATTTCAGAAAGGTTAATTTGAACTGTATTTCAAAAAGCTTAATTTACACTGTAATTAGTCGAATTCCAATAGAAATATTTTTATAGATCCGTCTAAAAACATAGTATGTCTGGGCATATTATCATATATATATATATATATATATATATATATATACACACATATATATATATATATATATATATATATATATATATATATATATATATATATGTGTGTGTGTGGGTGGGTGTGTCTGTATGTGTGGGTGTGCATGTAAGTGTGTAACAATTTCAATATATCTGTAAAAGAAAACTATGACTAAGGACAAAAGGAAAACTTATCTGATGCTTTTCGTCTTCTGAAAGACTTTATAAAGACAACTACCTTGATAAAAGTCCCCCAGAGATGCCTGCGATATTTTTGTCTTTTGTTTTTATTCATATATATATATATATATATATATATATATATATATATATATATATATATATATATATGTTATAGTTGTGTGCCGATGATTGAGTCTGTGTGAATGTTCTCGCCGTTCAATCTCAGGGAAATTGTCAGCCCATTCATCTTCTGTTTGCTTCTTCTTTTACCTTACGAGCTAGTTTATAGGATGGCAGGGGATGATTGTTATGATGTAACCATCGCATTTCAACTTTCTCTTCCATATGCTGACTATTTGGTTTTCAAAGGGTCCTTGTCCGATGCTCTATCGCACTGCATTTTTGAAATACGATGCGTAAGATGATCCTGTAGCGTCAGCTTTATAATGTTCGTTTATTTGCTGTAATTCTCCTGTTAAAATCTGGACGCATACAGATCAAGTGAAAAGACAATACGAGCAGCAATCTGATCATTGTTTTCTAACAGATTTATCTAATATAACTTATTTATATCTATATACAAACGTTGTTTTTTTTTGTAAAAGTTCACAAATAATTAATTGCAATATTTATTAAAAGGAGATTAAGTATTTGCATGAATTGGCTTGTGATTAAATATTCTGTAGTTTAAATTGGATCAGATTTTAATGCAAATATTATTGTTTAAGCATAGACGTTTTTTATTTTCTTTCTCATATAACAAAATATGATGCAGTTTACTGCAAATACTTCTGCATATATTCGATATCATCAAACAAAAATATTGACCTTGATTGTAAATAATACACAGTGAAAAACTGGTATCAAATTCAAAATTCTCTCTGCTAAAATTAAATTATGTTTCAAATATGAATATAATTTAACTCCTGTTTGCAAATTTGATCCAACTTTTGATCAGATTTGCCTCGTGGAATCATAAAATATGTTGTTTACAATCCTGGAAAAATATTCACAAATTGAAAAATTAGATTAGTCTGGTTCTTTCGTAATTCATATCAGCGACTGAGCTTTTCATTGTTTGTGTGTCTGTATTCGGTGTAGTGTCAACAGGTGCATCTTTTTTATATTGTTTTCTCCTATATCCCATTTATAGAAAAGAATATATAACTAACTGATAGTTATCTGGTACTTCCTGAAATATATGTGGATGAGATTTAAGCCAGTTTCGTTTTTTCTGTTTGTACATACATTTCGAGAAAAACGTCTCTGGTCAACGTGTTGGGACATTGCGACCTCCAGGGTAATGTTTTCAGTTACTGATTTCCAGTTCATACGCAACACCGTACATCGCCGAATGCCGTTGCCCCAGAATTTCAGATATAGTTCTTCCGACTCAAACTCATTACCATTTATTCGTCTTAGATTGAGACGGCTAAACTTTGTATACATTGAGTTACTAGATATCTATAGTGAATCAAAGATATCTAGACCGATTCCTCAGATGCCAGATCATAAATGAGCATTTACATGACGTCACGGTGCGGATATGTTAGTGGACGGATAGATGCGTACCTCTGATAAATTTTGAAGTTACCATTTTTTAAAAAGTTGTTCAATATAGAAATTTGCACACCAATGCATTTAATTACACTAAAAATGCAGGGATGTAGTTACTATAAATAGAACATTAAAGCAAGAGAAAATTAAGCTAGCAGTTCCAGTTCACTCCAGCAGTGTGTACTAGAAACGTCTAATGGATTCTGGATTTTATAGATTACTAACAGCATGGCCCGGCGTTGCTCGTGCTTGATTCAAAAATCGTACGACTCATACAGCAATCACTATCACTCGACTTAAAATATTTGCCCTTCCTTAACTTTAAAGGAGTGCCTTTTGCCGTGTTGATGTTGCTACATGCCTTACTTCTTGCCTACCTCACACTGCAAATTTTTCTAAGCTTTATACTAAACTAATCTGTTACGAAAAAAGAACTAAACAAAATGAACACAAAAAGCAAAAAGATCAGCCTTAAAAAGGACTCGTAAATGGAAAAAACGAATGAAAAAAGAATGTTAACAACAAATACTTTTTCACATCCAACCCAGTTCTACAGAATCAGAATCAACGTTGAGTTTAAGCAAGCGAATGTGCCAATTAGAGTAATGTACTATGCAGATTTAAATTTTTCCCACTTGTGACCAATGCAGCTATCGATGCTAGTTAACATTCGGCTCTCACGCTGGCCAATAGAATCTTCCTGCCTATTCGTGGCAGCCAGTTACAGGATTTCACTCTGGCCAGTAGAAAATGGCCGCAAACTACATGAAAACTGCCGTAGAAGCATGAAAAAATCGATTATTTCCACTATCGATGGGAGTTGGGAAATGCAAAGTCGGTCTTTGCCTTCCCACTATCTTGGAGCATGTGCATGTAAATTTTGGTGCAAATCCGTCAAAAATTGCGGCTGTGCATTCGTTACACACACACACACACACACACCACCTTTTATAGATAGAGATATTTTTATTTGTAACCCATGGCTAAGTTTCGAAAATCAAACACTGGTTGAAAAATATTTTTGGAAAATTACAGCTACCACTCTGATAAGAGAAATGCCGATGAAAGAAAAACATACTCGTGATGTGTAGAGCGATCTTGCAACACTCTTAATCTGCCATTGCATTTCAAACAAGAATAAACTTTTATTTTATTTTATTCCTTTCATTTCTTGTTTAAAAAATATAATTACTGACTATGATTTTTTTTGTTTTGAAAATTATAGTAATTGCATTTAAAAACTTCAAAAAAATTGTCACAGGTACGTAATTATCCAGTGACGGAATTGTATGCTACACAATTATCCAGAGACGCGAATGTCAACTACACAACTGTTATAGAAGCAGTAATGTTGCCTAGCATCACTTTTACATCCTGTTTTCAATAAACTTTTGGTACATTTTATTATCCTCAGAATGAACATTTATAAGTGTTTTCTGTAAGGTCTACTTGGTATATATTCTTTTTAGAGGTGGACACGGTCAGAAGTGATAAGTTACATGTCTTCACGGTACAGTAACGTTATCTATAATTACTTTTACATTCGGGTTTCAGATAATCACTGGCACATCAATGCATTGTATGATTTGTTTTTGGGTCTCTCGCTAAAGAAAATCATCAGAAAAAAACATCCCTGTTTTGGGTAAGGTTTACTTAGTAAATATTCTGTTTAGAGGTTGACACACTAAAAACTAGAAATTCGAAATGTTATCGTGCGAAAAGCGAAATCGGTGTAACGAGTTCAATTTCCGATCACTTCTATTTCGTTCAATTCGCTCGACCGTATTTTACTCGAACTATGGCTTTAATTAATTCTTTGTGAGGGCAACTAGTAGTCAAATTAAATGAAACTCTAAAAATAAAAACCAGATAAAATAGTCATGACATGTCTTACCCTCGACACAGAAGAACTGTTATATCAAATACAAGTAGATTCCGATGGGATTAAGGGTAAACGTGACATAATCTAACTACTAGACTTGCTACTTCCTTTTATATGATTTCTCTCTAATTCGTTTCTCTTTGTCCCACATTTATAGTCTTAACCTCTTCTTCTTTTTAGGCTTATTATCTTTTTCTAACGTTCATCCATTTCTATTTGTTTGTTTGTAACGCTATCTCTCTCTCTCTCTCTCTTTCTTTCTCCTTATCTCTTTAGATATTTATACAGGTTGCGATGGGTAAATTGTCGCTATTTTATATTTTAATTTTGCACATGCGCGTTGTTTGTTTTTGATTTTGTATCGTAGGTTCAGTTGAGTACCATCTGTAAGAGAAAGGGCACCCTGACGCAAATAACTCCGCCAGAAATTTGGAAACGGCATGCTGTACTGCTTGACATTCGCGTCGGACATTTCAGAGTTATTTGGTATCAATCTGAGGACAGTACTGGGGGTTGGATGAGTCTAATGGTGATTACGGAGGTATGGCAGCTAGGAAAACTCATTCTGATCGTTCTGATAAGAAAAGAAAACCCGAACTTGTTGGTAATGTCATCAGACTCAACACGGGGGTCTACATCAAGTGCACTGAGGAGTTAATTCTGCCCTGGCACAAGAGAATGGCTGTTGGAAGACTATATGTCTCGAAACAGGACCCTGCACGATATCATACATCCAGAAGACTTGCTCGTCTGGAGGCCGTGGTTGAAGTCAATAAAAATTTTATTGAATAAATTTACTCTTTACTATTCCAATATATGTTTCCGAAAGTTTGGTAAATATAGCTGTTAGAATGAAATGTCAGTATTATTTTTCATTTTTGCGTCATTTTGACGACTATTTATTTATAGCCCCCTGTAACAGACATTGGCGACAGTTATTAAAAAGATTGTTGTTAAAATCTCATTTTCGAATAATCAAAATGATCTAAATATTAGATTTTCCTACGAAGATGAATAAAATGGACGCCCGATTTGGAATTTTGATCCAGGAAAAATCAATAGATACAGAGATGTGAATTTCTCCAATGTTTTTTTTTTTTTTTGCAAAATGTTAGTGAAACTTGGAATTTTCTTTCAGGTTCTTCATGCTTTTAAAATCAGTCAAATCACATCGGTTAATCTAATAAAATGATTTTCACTGTATTTTCACAAATTAATTGGATTAGCCTTAAAGATATTTTATTCTCGCTTTTACTAGACACAGAAAAAGATTAATATTTATGCAAAATAGTCAAATGGATGTATTCTGAGAAACAAATACGGATATATTGTCAAGATTGGGGATATTTGTTCCATTAACAAAGCTTTAATTCAATCTTTGAGTAAAAAAAAATATAAATATTTTTTACTTTCATGATCCTTTAAGATTTTAATTCTGTGTCCCTCTTATACGCCATTTCTAGTTTCCTGCATCTATGGAAACCGCTGATTGTCAGCCATTTTCTTTTCTTTCATTCGTTTTATCTGATCGAAAGGTAAAAAAAGAAAATCTTTTTCTTTCAGTTGTCAATGGATTGGATTTTTGCATTTGACAGGATTAAAAGAGACCTTTTTAAAATGCCATTTACCGAAATCTTGACAACGGTTCTTTTACAAAGGAGCAAAATCTAAACCAAATAATAATTAATGATTCTCTTAAATGACACTAACTTCTGTCAATTTTTTAAAAAGTTAAGGAACTATATACCATGATGTATATGTTGCAAGTATTTGTGCATATAGCAATTTGATGATGCATGCATTGGAAATAATCTCACATGCAGTAATTTAATGATGCATGTATTGCAAATACTCGCACACAGAGCAATTTCATGATGTATTTATCGGTCCTGCTCTCGCATGTAACTTTCACGAGGTATGCATAGGTTGTGATCTCATATGTAGCAATTTAAAAAAAAGGCATCAGAAGACCTCTCTCATGTAGCCATTTAATGATACATGTGGTGTAATACAACCACATGTAGGAATCTCATTATGTGATTGCATGTACAGGAAGTATTCCAACATGTAGCAATTCCATGCATATCGGAAACAAACACACAAATGTAGCAAATTCACGACATATTTATCGTTAGTACATACGTAGCGATTCATGTATTGGCGGCACAGTCACATGAAGCAATTACCTGATGTATGTATAAAGTTTATGAAGCTATTTCTATCCCAGTGTTAAGGTGGACATTTTATTTCTTAAGCGATGCTTCTGATGATTAACTTCGTTACAATTGCATCTGCAGTTAGCAATCTTTATTAATTCTGTTTCCCTCAAAAGAGCAACTCCCCTAAACCCGTCTTTATTTGAAAAGAGAATTATGATTCATTTGACCCTCAGTTTCAAAACGTGGCTCCTCAAAATCATCATCCACCTGCCTTCAGATTGTTTAATCAATATCAAATAAGGCCAAATCGAAAATATTCGCAGACAGCCAGCGTAGTACTAAGTCATATAATTGAAACAGGAAAACAAATCCACGGAATATTGAAAAGGATTGTTAGGACACAAAAACATTGTGGTGGGTCACAGGGGTTAACCAAAATTCATTTTCTTCTACGACGCTATAAAATTTAATGTAGTTGTCATGTACATATCACAAATTTGATATTCTTACGAAATTGTTTCACATTATTCCCAAACAAATAATATGAAAAAAAAAATAAAGTAATCGGCACTTCCGATTTGCAAAAGGAAATGTCTCCACATATATGACCACACTACACTAGCCTGTTCACTTTCTCTTTCTCTCTCTCGCTCTCTCTCTCTCTCTTTGTATATATATATATATATATATATATATATATATGTACGTGTATATATATATATATATATATATATATATATATATATATATATATATATATATATATATATATATACGTATCTAGAAGAAGAAGAAGAGAATAAATGCAAGGGTATTATAAATGTAACGGTGGGAGGGTAATTGAAATGATCATTTTTTTTATCCAGATCCATATGTGCATGAGGAGAATTTCCTAATATGTAAGCAAATACTCAACACTACGGATCTATCTATCTATCTATCTATCTATCTATCTATCTATCTATCTATCTATCTATCTATCTATCTCTGTTTATTCATATCTATCTCAACAGAGACATCCCGTATATCATTCAGCACGCCATATATCCAATAGTGTGACCTGTTCCCACTGATCCATAACAGGAAAGACAGTAAATTATCGACATTCTAAATCTCAGAAGAACTCGTTATTATTTATATCGGCCTAAAGCAACATTATTTACATTTGTTTATTTATTATATTCGATGTGATCATGGAACACATTTATTTGTGAAGATTTCATTTTTTTTCTTAAAAGGATGAAATTTTCGTCTCCAAACTTAAGAATATAATTCTATTTTTTATACTCACTGTAGGTTTCTATAATTCAATATCAGTTTGAAACATCCCTATAAGATTTATATTCAATAATTATGGCCAGACGTGGCGTTTTCATTCTGATAGTTTGTTGTTATTATTTGACAGGTCAATGCCAAATAGATAATAAAGAAGGTGAACAAATATTCTTCACCAGGTCGGCCTCCAATGCGATATTAAATTGAAGATTATGCTTATATTTTGAAATCCTATGGAATTTCCCAATAGAATTTTGGCTAATGGCGACAAGCTATCAAAACCGAATGTTTTTAAATTGGTCCGTTTGCCGAGTATTATCGTTTCCACATATAAAAAATATCCTTATATCAAATGTTTGTGTTTTTTAAAAATAATTTCACTCCAAGCAAGATAATAAAGACTCTAGGGCGCAAGAGATTACTGAATGTTAGCGAATATTAGAAAATATACTCTTAAGGAGAAAAGAAAACAAAAGAACAACAGTTAAAATGAGAGAAGATAACGATTGAAATTTCATTTGAATTTTTGAAGATCAAAACTGACTGGGAACAAAGGATACGTAAGAGAGGTCCACAGGCGAGAAGTGCAATAGAAGAAATAATTAGCAAAGAACTTACGGTTGGATATAACTGTAAAATGATGAGACCTTGCGCTAGTCTAGTACTGCACTTAAATTCATAAAGTCTGGATATGAAAGCGGGGTGTTTATCAGAACAATTATCATGAAAATATCTATAGAAAAGCCACAGAGAAGCTACGTTACGGCGGTGGGAAGTGACTAACGGTAAGTTGCCAGATCAGGACCACTAACATTGCAGATTCTTCTTTGGATTTTATCATGAATCTCTAAATATATAGAAGGAGAACCCAACCAGGTGTGACAGCAATATTCAAAGCAAGGACGAATGGTAGACTTATAAATACGTAAACAAGTTTCTGATGAGAGCAATAGTCTTGCAAGGCAAAATGAACCAACTTACTTAACTGAAGACTTAGTAATTGATTCAGTATACTCTTTCAGGACAGCTGTAAACATTAATGCCACTCTCTTTCTGGAGGTTAGCATCAGCCATGCTGAACGAACGTAAAAAGCGTCCTATAAGATGAGAACTGTTTCATTTTTGTTATCGAAAAGCAACATTCACATCAATTTCGATATTTATTTATTTCTAAAGAGTACCAAATATGACAGGACCAAGTGTTTATCATGGAAATCACGCGCATCTGCATATTGTTGCTGACACAAATGTTCCAGTAACCTCGGTTGTTTTCACTTGAAGTTCACTCACCAGCACAGCCGTATAATTGGCATTTCCAGGATCAGACACGTTTTATATTTTGCTTTCTTCATCTGCAGTAGGTGGAAAGGTTTACTACTAATTATCCACCGTTTATGGAATCGAGAGACGTTTACTTAAAAATGGATATCAAAAAACTAGACACACTTCAAGTAATCAATTCGTTTTGTTATTACAAAGGTTTCTCCGACTCATTTTTCGACCTGGTCAACACGCGTTAATTTGGGATTTGGGCTTGTAATTTGTTTTCGGTAACATCTAGAATAACATGATGCGAGAAACAAAGTGTCCGGAACGGTTTAAGAAATCCAGAGATGACGCAACGTTCACGTGGGTAAAAGAAAATATTTTATAATAAATAGAAGAAGCATAGATGAAAATAAAGTAAAAGAAGTACTTGGAAACATGAAAGAAAGAGAAGGAAAGAAAATTGAAATCAGAATAAAAGAAAAGACGCAAAAGAAAGGAATGAAACTCGTATGAAGAAACAAAGTAAAGACTAAAAGAAGAGAAAAGGGCACAAAAAAAAGAAAAAGAAAAAAAGAAATAAGAATGCAAAGAAAGGAGAAGAAAGAGAATGAAAAGAAAGGGAAAGTAAGAAAGAGTAAAAGTGAAAAAAAGTAAAGCGGATTAAAGAAGAACAGTGAAAAGAAAAAAGATTGATAAGGAAAAAGCTGAAGAAAGAGTAAATGAAAAGAAAGAAATTATTGAAAAAAAAAGAGGTGGAAAAATAAAAAAAATAGGAAAAGAAAGGAATAAAAAGAAAGATAAAAAAGGAAAGATGAAAGAAAGAAAATTGACAGCAAAGAATGGAAGGATAAAATGGGAGGAATTATAGGAAAAAACGAAAAGAGGAAAAAATGAAAAATAAATGAAAAGATAGGAATGAGTATAGGAAGGCGAAAGAAAAATGAATGAAAAAAGATGAAAAAAATTGAAATTAAAAAAGAAAACGCTGAAGAAAAGAATAGTAAAGTAGAAAATAGTGAAAGAAAAGAAGAAAAAAGAAAAAGAAAAGAAGGAAAAATATAAAAAAATAAATAAATAAAAAAGGACGAAAAACAGAAAAGAACAAGAAAAAAAGAAAAATTGACTAAAAAACAAGGAAATTAAATTACAATAAAGAAAAGCATTAGAAAAAATCCGAAAAACGAAAAGCTGAAAAAAAGAAGAAGCATATATATATATATATATATATATATATATATATATATATATATATATACCCAAGTATATGATTGGTATATACGGAATAAACTCCAATAGCCAACAATTACTATTCATAGTGCTCAATATACAGTAGAGCAGATATAATTATTTATTTAAAAATTATAACATAGATATGTTATAAAATCACTACAAAAATAGCCATTTTGTTTCAAAACCTCCGGTGTCTTATCAAGTGATGAGGTTAAATGTAAAATAAATGGTTTTAAATATTTCAAATTAATTAACGATCCTTAGCAAGGGGAAAACGTTGTTACAAAAGCTAGAATGACCAATCAAAACACAAGTATAGGAAAAACTCAAAAAACTTGACAACGAAATAAGGTTATAATAGCTATTCTGAGCATTAAAACTGGGGTTATATTAAAAAAAAAGAAGTTATTCTAACCAATAACTATTAAATTATATGTATAAAAGTTGATATTAAAATTAAAAGTAAAAAAATTACCCATTTTAAGATCTAAATTTAATCTCTATTGTGTTTAATATTACTGAGGAGAAAGAAAAAGTTCATATGTTATTCAATTTATTTCTTCATTGAAATCAAGTTAGAATAGACGCTAGTGACAACTCGTCTGCCCGAAAAAAATGTATACATTTTAATTCCAAGTGTGTGAATGGCGTCCTAACCTCTCGCGTAAAAGAATACAAACACACTCAGATTATAATACATAAGCACGAAGACATATTTAGATATATATACACAAAAAAAATGACGAGACAAGAAACATCTTCACGGCCCTTTATATAAAAAATACTGAATATATATATATATATATATATATATGGAATATATAAATACATATATGTATATATATATATATATATATATATATATATATATATATATATATATATACACACATAGATATATATATATATATTATGTATATATATATATATATATAGAGAGAGAGAGAGAGAGAGAAACCGAATATATATATATATATATATATATATAGAATATATATATATATATATATATATATATATATATATATATATATATATATATATATACACACATATATATATATATATATATATATATATATATATATATAGAGAGAGAGAGAGAGACAGAGAGAGAGAGAGAGAAAGACAGAGAGAGAGAAACCGAATATATATATATATATATATATATATATATACATATATATATATAGAATATATATATATATATATATATATATATATATATATATATATATATATATATATATATATATATATATATATAAAGTAAAATAAAACTATGAGACAGAGAGAATAAATTAAATGAGAATATAATGGAAAATAAAAAAAATAAGAAAAGAAAAAAGAAGGAGAAATAAAAAGGAAGAAGAATGAGAGAAGAAAGATCGGAGAAAAGAGGAACTAGAGTAGAAAAAGTGTAAAAAAGAAAGAAAAAGAAATAAAGGAGAAAGAAAGTGGAAAGTGTGTAAGAAAAAAAAAATACACGGACTAATAAAAGTCAGAACGAAAAGGATAAAAGCAAAAAACGTAAAGTGAAAAAACAAAATAAGGAGAAAAGATTGGAAAGAATGATACAATAAAACAAAAAAAAAAAGCCAGAGCACAAAAAACAACGTAAAAAAAAAACAATCGATTTATACAAAATAAATAAAATGCCAGAATATAAAGAACGAATTTTACTTATTCAACGATAATTTAAGAGGGAAAAACTAACACGATAAAAATCTCATTAAATTGAACAATAGTCATAAAACCTGAAGGACTGACAGCCAAACACATTATTGGACAACTCAAGAACATTTGACGCGCGGACAGAAACCACTTTAAATATTAGACTTTCTTTGTCTCATGAGAGACCGAACAGGATTGTCCGTCTCACTGATTAGGCAGTTTTAAGTATTTAGTAGACTTACCAAGTAAAAATCACATCCACTTAAACATTTCAAGAATTATAAGAACATTTCAATAAAAGACATTTATAGAGATCTAGGATAGAAGAACTTTAAAACTAATGACCTACTTAATGACCTATCTTTAAAAACTCCCTCTTTCAGAGATCTTATTTTAAGATGTTTTTTTTATTTCATTCCTTTTTCGAAATTTTACTCCCGATTACATCATTTTTACATTCTCCTTGCAAGTCTTTGGATTCCTTGTGGAATATCAGCAAACCGAATATAAATAAAGAGGGTGAGTCGATAAAGTATCACCTGTATACAGGGAGGAAATACGCGTTTCGTTCATTCTTGTAATGAATAGACAATACCGAATATCAATGTTAGAAGCATTATTCTGCTAAGTAATTAAGCGTTTCTTAAACAGTGGTTAGTATTAAAATAAGTAGGTCGGGATAAATCATTATTATTCCAGTTGTATAAAAATTATGTGTTAAATAACCAACGTTTTGTCGAAGATGAATTCATTCTCATATCGAAGATAATCTGTGTATGTTAGCTTGCAAATAGTCGAATCGATATTATTGGGTCTTCAAACTTTCATTGATCTAATCTATATAGTTATGTTCACGCAATAGAAGTTTCTAGAGCCATTCAAAGATGCGGATTTCTTTTTAAATTACTAGCAGGGATATGGTAATTTTATAAGGGTATCTTAAATGTGGCACAAACCGAAAGTATGGGGCACCAAGTGACGATTGATCTCACAATTCAGTTTGCTAACATTTTGTCATATTTGCAGTCCATTGAATAAGGATAATAAAATCATAGTATATAATGTCGCTTAGAGTCGACGTAGTGTTATTGAATTCTGTAGTGAGCATATAAGGCTTGTGTCATGTTTGCTCTCTGCTGATGATTCTCGGCGTCAGTTTATATGCTGTTTGGACGAGTCAAAGTCATATTCTGGAGAGGTGCTTTCATCTCCTCAACACTTTATATCAAAGTGAAGTACCTCTATTAAGCTGTGATATGAATGAAAGAGGAGAACGCAAATTATGAGAAGGATATAAACGATTGAGCCATGGCAAGATTGTAGTAAAGAAAAAACTGTTTCCGAGAATTTATGTTACAGAAGAAATGAAGGTGTTTCGAATTCTTAGAGGCTTTGCGTGTCCTGGGACCTAATATCTGAATTAGTGAAACAAAAGGAGGGATCTTATTTGCCATGGCAAAAGCAACAGGGAAGCTGTCTTTTCCATCCAATGCAGGGTATAAGTTCAGTAAGATTACGTCGACTTCAAGTGACATTATATATCAGTGTGTGTTATCTTCATTCATTGCAATGGATGAAGATAACAAAATATACTATATACTTTCGGCCTTGTCCCACATAGCATCAGATTAGGATTGATATTCCATATTAGGGCGGATCAAACGCATATTAACAAACATTTAGATGTAAATTTTGCCAAGACTCAAATAATAAAAAGAATAGCAACGAAAAAAATGTTTGTTGGATGAGTTGTTAGTCCTTAACAGATTAAAACTGTCATAGCAGTTTTTTTGTTTTGTTTTTGGCTCCTCCCAGTGTAAGGGTCATAAATCTCTGTCAGGTCTTACGTTTTCGGGGTGTAGTCTAGCGTAAATGAACCAGCAGTTTGAGACATGATTGGTGTTATTGCGCTAAGATATATATCAGTTATGAGAAATTTAATATTGAAGATTAGGAAATTGAACATTGAATAGGCTCCGCTGAATGTAGTCTCTTTAAAAACCGCAAATTGCTAAAAGCCAAAACATTAATCTAAAATCTGGAGTCATAAAGATTTCACGTATGGTAAAAAACTCGTCAAGAAAGATCTAAATTGTCGGCTTAATACAAGCACTGTTAAAGATTAATGGCTAAAAAGGACCAGTCGCATCATAGAATGTGAATGCAAGGTAGAAAAGACAAAGCTTGCTAAAAGTTAGAATGGATAGAAAGTTGAGGAGAGTCGTGACCACATACATACTGAAGTGAAAGGGAAACAAGACGACAAGATACGCAATTTAATAACAATAATACAAGAAGAAAAATAAACAAAAACATTGCATAATAAAACATCTATAAAAAGCAACACAATCACTTTGTGAATCCTATTTCATCAGAGCTTAGACGAGAAGAGAAAATAAGCATAACAAAAATGAATACCTGAGACCAACTGCGCAGTAATCATTCATAGCCTAATAGCTAATATTTGCCTGTTAAGAATTAATGTAAATAGATCTTCAAATGAAATTATGAGTTAGCTTTCTTTTCTGATAAGCGTCCTTGATTATAAAACTGGGCGCATTGCTGGATGTTTTTGCATAAACGTTCATTTAGGGCTTCAAGAGTTGTATTCACAAATCTATACAAATTGTCCGTTTTTTTCCATTGAGAATATTCGCTGAGAAGTAGAGACTGATCCATTTTTCTAGACTTTTATCTGTTCAAAAATATTAATCAAACTTACAGTCACCGACGAAATTATTCGTACTCCTAGTAATTTTGAATATTTTTCTCCATTTCTCAGAATCTAGTGATCGTAATATGGAAGGAGTTTTATATATTAATAATCACAAAATAAGGAAAATAAAACTCAATTTTCAAAACAAAAGGTTAAATACAACAATTTTGACAGGTGGATTATGCAAAATAGGAAAAAACAAAATTATTCGCACAGTATGAAAAATCGAAAAAGTTAAACCATTTTCAAAATATTAATAATGAAGTGCATTTTCTCTCATCTGTATAACTTGCTTCAATAATTTTCTAAAGTTTTTTTCTGACATTTGAACAAGACTTTTCTGGGATTTTCTTCCATTCTTCAATGGTTACATATTATAATTCATGGAGGTGTTTGGTGACTGACGAGATATGCGATCTTTCAATTTTGCAATATATTTTCAATAGGATTCAAGTCAGGACTCATTGAAGGCCATGTCAGAAGAGTAATGTTCGTTTTCTGAAGCCACGCAGTTACTGGTTTAGTTGTTTGTGATCATTATCTTGCAGGAAAGTAAATCGCCGACATAGATGAAAATCTTGCGCTCATAGTTGTAGATTTTTATCCAGAATTTTGATATAGTCTGCAGATTTCATAATTCCTTTTATTACATTTAATTGTCCAGTCCTACATCAGCTAAAACAACCCCAAAACATCATCGAGCCGCCTTCAAGTTTTTAATGTTGCCACTGTATTCTTTTAGAGGAAAGCCTAACCTTTCTTGCGCCAAATCTGTACATCATAATGTTAAAAAAAAAACTCAATATTTTTTAATCACTCCATAGTACTTGTTCCCCAAAACAATATTTTTGTCCAAGAATGTTTTGACAAAATTAAACCGAGCAATAATGTGACATGTTTTGTAAAGAGGGGTACATCATGGTCGGTTTCCATACAACCCATTTCTATTTAAACAACATTGTATTGTGTGTGAGTACATACGCTGATACCCATGGTAACCAAACTTTTGGCGATGTCTTTCAAAGCAATTCTTGAGTTAATATTAGCCTCGCGCCACACTTTTCGGGCAGTTCTCGGTGTCAATTTGGGTTTTCTTTCACACTCAGCCAATTTCTCTGTCATGTCAGACTGTTTAAACTTCTTTATAACGGATTTTACCATAGATCTAGGGATAGCTAACCGTTTTGAAAAATGCTGCAAGTATTTCTTGGCTTGTAGAAGTTATGTACATTATTTACATTAGTTGGACTATTGTTCTCATCCTCGTCGCCATATTTATCACAACGTTTCGGCCGTTTTATGCTCCGGCCTTCTTCGGGTGTAAGGAATGTCAAACTGAACCCTTTCTGTTCTAGTTCCATGTGCCATGTTTTAATGGATGTTAGTTATCAGTTATCTTCTGTTAATTGTCCCTCTGAAAATTCTCCACTGCCTTAGCCGGGTATTGAACTCACACACTTTGGTATCTGTCAATGGATCTAACTAACGCCTTTATCCACAGTGCCACTGTATGCATTTCTGGGTATTATAAACCTCATGTTTCATCAACCATATATATATATATATATAATATGCCAGGCACCCACCTAATGCGACAATATTGCTTTCATCGGTTTCTGAAACCTAACATCTCTTTTCAGACATGGAAATATTAACAAGCAAAGGCATAAACGCATATATGATTTATTTTGTTTGTCAGTATTGCGTGCATTAATTGCTAACGACAGATATTTCTTGATTTTCACCGCATTTTATCGAAAAAACATTATTATAAACGCATTTATATTACGTATATGACGGTCATTGTTTTCCTGTATCTCTTGCAATAATTCTTTTTTCGCTCGGCGTCATCTCCTTACTTATTTCAAATACAATTCAATATACAAATGACTTGCAATTTATTACGAAAGAATTTTTATCAACATAATATTTTCATTATAAATATAATATATTGATATATCCAACAATAATTGAATTTATTTCTGTCACCTGACAACATCTTTCATTATAAAATTTAATAGGCTTAGGGATCAGCCATGCAGTTGCATTAAACAAAGTATTGTTCCTTTCTGTAACACCTGATTAAATTCCCGACAAATGGCAACCATTTTCTTCGATTTTTCATGTATATCTCTTTACTATTATCATTTATAGACTATTTGTAAAGAATCATTTCGCCATAAGGCACAGGTTAAAGCCCCAAAGACGTAAGGGAGTGAACGAGACGGGGAAGACTTCAGTGAGGATATGTAAAAAGAGAGGATAATATAAGAAAAGGGCTTTAGAGAAACAGAAGATGGCGACTGGCGTTGCATTTAAATTTTCGTAGGTTGTAGGTTACAGGGAAGAAAGAAAAAGAAAGATAGTTCCACAAGTGATAAGTGCATGAAAATAAACTACTGGAATAGAACAGACGGTTGCATCTAACTAATTCAACAGTAAAATTGTGAGGATATTGTCTTTGTAATATAGGAATTGCCGAAGGAGGGAAATAGCGATTAATGAAAATGACGAATCAGAGTAAACGAATGGAAAACCAATTATGAGAAAAAAACAGTGATGGTTTGTAAAACGTTACATAGAGTAGCAAAGTATAGAAAGTTATGGAGAGAAATGTCCAACTATGTCCTTAAAGGACGAGACACGAACAGGGAGAAAAGGAGATTATTTGTAAAAGTCTGTTCCTTATGAGATTTAAATCTTTTTGTTGACCGTTGCTTTATTTTAGTAACAGATATTAGATTCAGCCTGTTTAAAGCTGAAACTTAGAGCAAGTCAATTGTTTGCAAGACTCTATTGCGAACGGTATTACTGTTTCATGCTTTCAAAACAGTTATGTCCCGTAGGTACGCAAAAGAGACTTTGTACATAGCAAGCTTTTCTCATAAAGACTGCCTAGGCGTATTAGAAATCCAGTATTAAAGATCATGGTCATTAAGAATTTTATCGTCTTTCAGGCAAACGTGCAGCTATCAAAAACTGCAGGAAAATATAGGTTTCAGAGTTGACCAAGAAGGTTTCTTCCACAAATCGTAAACGGTAAATATTTGTTTCAATTCGATAGGTCGTATTATTATAAACCTTACGATATTCCACAGTATTTAAACATGTTTGAGATTAGAGGATGGAAAAACAAAATGTATAAATATTTAGTGAAGAAAAAATAATAATAGGCAAACTATTAAAAATTCTGTAATGATAATAGGATAATTATTAAAAACATCAATCAACTTTTATAAAACAATATAAAATCTGAAGTCCGCTATAACTAGCAGAATGTCAAATATAGATAAAACTTTGGGCATGTCAACGATTCAAACTTAGTAAAGAAGCTGCCATCGATGCTAACGGCAAATTCATTAAGAAGATGAATTAAAATAAAGTTCTGAGCAATCATGTACAGGAGGTGATTGATAAATTGACGCCATTTATTTGAGCATTCTCATATATATATATATATATATATATATATATATATATATATATATATATATATATATATATATATATATATATATACATATTTCATTAAACATAATGAATAATTCGCTGCCTATATATATATATATATATATATATATATATATATATATATTTATATATATATATATGTATATATAACGGTATTTTGAGGGGCTGTTTCTCATTTTAAAAAGTATTATCTCTATCATGGTCTCTCTGTGTTTATATATATATATATATATATATATATATATATATATATATATATATATATATATATATATATATATGGGTAGCATTCCCTCTTTTATATAAGTTTCGATAAAAGCGAGTGTGAAGGTATAATTAAAAAAAATGATACCATGCCAGTCGTTTTCGTTTTGTACAAAAGGGGTATTGCTGCCCATATGCACAATTATTAAATTACATTACCAAGCAGTCAGCAAGGAAAGTAAACTTGTATGTATGCATATATATATATATATATATATATATATATATATATATATATGGCACGCATGTCAATAGCGAGCCGTTTCAGACTTGAGCGTAATCTTCACTCCTTGCCTGTATTTTACTAATATATACTGTCAATGGAGCATCATGTGTAGCAAGGTCTATTGTATTATCCTAAAGATTATTGTGTCGGCATACTACAACAGAATATATAGATAGTCTGCACGATGCCAAATTTTGTTCCTATTCGAGAGACTTCGCTACCATTTACTTCTGAAATTTTCATGAGTTAACTGGGAGGAAACAAAGCAGTTGTTTATAAAAAGATTGAAATTAATGTATGCAAGTTTCCCCAGCTCTAGTATCACTCCTTTATAGTCATCTTATACTTTTATCAGCACGTGCCTCGTACTCTTCTTGTGGTTTTGAATGAGCTAAACCTATTTAACAGGTATACAGATGTATCCGTGTATCCTCTGTCCGCGAACAGTTCGGAAACTTGGAATTTAACACACACACATGCACACAGAGATACACACACAAACACACATATCCAGAGTGCGATGGATACATTGTCATCTAAATTACGCAAAAAACGAAAACAACACTGACATTACATTTTAACAGATATATTAAACAAAATTACACAAAAAAATCTTGAAACATTAAAGAGTAAATTTATTAAATAAATCGCCCAAAGGTTTCAAACACGGTCCCCAGACAACTTTGGAATCTCCTGCATCTCTTTCGAATCGTCTAATTGTTTAAGGTTGTTTATATTGCAATAATTATTGCCTTCAGTTCTTATTTCGTATTACAAGGAGTTTTGTTGGTCTCTTTTTCACCTGCTCCCCACAAATAATAAGGAAGTCGGTTGCCATCTGGGTAATTCGTTGGCCAAAGGTGATGTGGTCGCAGAAATTGCCTGACATCCATTGCAGTATTCCCTTGTTTGTGTGGCATGGTGCAGAGACCTGTTACTAGAGATAGGATCTTCCAGCAGCCTTCCTCTTGACTCAGGGCAGTACTACCACCTTAAGGCAATTGATGTAAACTTCTATGTCCTATGGGAAGATGAAGGTAGGCATACCGTCGCAATCACTAGTGATCACATCAAACACCTTCGTAATCACCATTAGACTCATCAATTCTTTCCGAATCCTCTGCACACTCCTCAAATTGATGTTCACACATAGAAATTCGTATTTTGAAACAGTGTCTGTCTCATGAACATCACTATATTTACCCCCCCCCACCAAAAAATGCAAGCTCTGTCTTGTGCACAACGATTTAGGTTACCAACGAAACATAAGTCACACACCAAACGTATTATATATATATATATATATATATATATATATATATATATATATATATATATATATATATATATATATATATATATATATATATATATATATATATATATATATATATATGACAGTGTATATGCGTGTGCATATATATTTATGTATGTATGTATGAGAGTGTATATGCGTGCGCATGTATATATGTTTGTGTGTATGTGTGTGCGTGTGTGTGAGTATGAGTGAGTGCGTGAGTGTTTAAATAGCTACAAATATATTTGTAAAAAGACAATAAAATCAAAGACAAAAAAGAAATATTATTTTCTTTCGTCTGACGATTTGCCTTGATAAATTCCATCAGATATAGACACGCCAAAAATTTGGAAAATAAACGCTGCACTGCTTGGTATTTACACCAGAACTGACCCTATGGTTAGATCGCGTGATATATCAACGATGGTTCTTTGTGGAAGAAGAAAAAAAGAACAAATCAGGAAACAACTAATCTGTAAGGATCACGGATTTAATATCACCAACGCCATCTTGTTCAACTTTCTAGACACTACTTACGGTCTATCCGTATAGTAAGGATCTTTATAACCATATATACATTAGTAAAGTATCCAACCACTCACTAGGTAACCTTAATAACCTTCGCAAATCTGTTCAATATAGACTCTCTACTAACTTCAGTAATAAATACATCATTGACAAATTCAAAACCAAATATATGTGTGTGTGTGTTCCTCTCTGTCACTCTCTCTTTCTGTGTGTGTAAAATTTCAGATATAGCTACAAATGAAAACAATTGTAAAAGGACAATATGAATAGACAGAAAGAAGACTTATCTGACCTGACGCCTTTCTTCCTTTGAAAGACTTTTCAAGGGAAATGTGTTGTTCAGAGGGCGAAACGCGTCGGCTAAGATAGGTCTTCCTTCTGTCTTTTTTCATATTGTCCTTTTACAATTGTTTTTATTTGTAGCTATATCTGAAATTTTAGACACACAGAAACACACACACACGCTCTCACACACACACAGACACAGAGACACACACAGACACAGACACAGACACACACACACACACATATATATATATATATATATATAAAGACAAAAAGAAGACCTATCTTGCAGACGAGTTTCTTCCTTTGATAGAATATTCAAGGGAAATGAGTTGTTTTGAGGACAAACGCGGCGGCTAAGGTAAGTCGCCCTTTTGTCTGTATTGATATTGTCCTTTTACTGTTTTTTTTATTTATAGCTATATCTGATATTTTATACAGACACGCACACAAACAGAAACACACACATATACATGTAACTTATTTGCTTTCAATTTTTCAAATGAGTTCTTACTCATTCGTTATATTCAATTAGAGAAGCTTTCGAAAAAGGATTTATATGTGTGTGTTTGTGTGTGTCTCTGTGTGTATGTATTATGTATGTAAAAGTAAATAAATATGCATGTGTGCATGCGTGTGTGCATATGTGCAGGTGGAAACCCGTACAAATTGTAAAAATATGCAATATATTTAAGTAATACCAGTAAAACTCTAAATTGGCACAACTTTATTAACCAGCATTTATTAACCAGTCAGTGACGTCACCAGAAACGCTCGGAAACCATTGGATTTCAGACTCCTACATTAGTCGTCTGCTACGAAATTTGAGAGAACATCCCATGAAATGATTAAGAATATTTTCCTCCGTAAAATAGTTATTTAAAATGTGGGAAAAATATTTATTAACAAATCAAGTTCTGAGCTCAGTAAATTTAACTTTT
This sequence comes from Acanthosepion lycidas, assembly GCA_963932145.1. Lineage (NCBI taxonomy): Eukaryota > Metazoa > Mollusca > Cephalopoda > Sepiida > Sepiidae > Acanthosepion > Acanthosepion lycidas. Next base: position 64,266,995 of record OZ010606.1, on the reverse strand, counting down.
AGCTTCCTGGGGCCTATAATCTGTTATTGTGGCTTAAATTCACAAAGTATATTTTTTTTTAGTTTTTCGTTAAACGTTTCACCAGGATTGCGTACAGCTAATTACTCACATCTTTCATAAGATTAATTGCACAACATTGGACATATTCATCGAGTAACTTCTTGCGATAGACACGCGATTTTAAAGCAAATTAATGGCACTCTAAAACGTATGAACAGAGTTATGTCAAGCAAACTATTATTCGTAGTTCTTATAGTTGGTCATTTTTAGTATAAAAAATATATTACTGGTATTTCTATACTTTTTTAGGTTTTGCGGGTCTGGGAAGTATTTACCTATAGCTGGGAAATTAAAAGGTGCTATCACACCGGAACTGTGTGGACATCGGTAAAACAGCAATTAAGATGTGCTTCTACGCTCCTCAGAACCTCCAATCTCCCAATGAGAAGCCTTTTCTGCCATATGTTCTCGACTGCGCAGTGGCCCTACGACCATACTCAGTCAAGGCATTGAGGATAATAATATTTATTAAATATTGCCACCAAGTAATTACTTTGAAACCTATTATGCTGGATGTTTCACCAATCCAATTGCTAAAACAAATGTGTTATGGTCAAGAAATATCTACTCCTTGACATTTAAGCACTGAAAACTGTAGACCACTTCCACACTTCAGTAAATATCCGACGCTGACTACAATGATGGCATTACATGATATCTGTCAAACCAAAAATGGAGTACTGTTGTCCTAAGTGTCATATCTGGGTTACATCTTCCCTCTCCTTACTTTCCAGTTGTGAAAGAGTTTGAATGCGTCTTCACAATATTCTGGGGTATTAATTATTTTCTCCTATACACGCCCCATCACACAAACGAAAAGTCAGAAGCCTCCATCTAACTCGATTGTTATTTGCATGACAAATGTTCTGACGGACGATATGCTTTAGTTTCGCCAGCCTTGTATGACCCACGCAACTAAGACACGCCTGCCATGAGAGTGAAAAGAATCCTCGGCAATGACTTGCGACGTTCATTAATATGAAAAAGTTACTTTCCGACAGGTTCTTCTAAAAAATTGTTGCTTTGTGGAACAGACTCTCATTGTTCTACAGACAACCCATATAAATCTAGGATTAACCGATATGTTTCCAACATATACTCTTATAATGCAATATTTAACGCCTTCTCTTTCCGGATACAACCGGATTCCGCAACCCTGTACCTTGAGTGACTCATGGGTCCTGTATTTAAAGAACAATTATTAAAAAAAAGTTTTCACGGTAAATTTGCTATTAAATTACATATTCTGGGAATATCTTCCTGATGTCTATATATTCATATAATATACTGTCTGAGTGTCAGTTTATAACACGTATTTTTATAATGTTTTTTTGATGAATTTATTTTGAGGTTGCCAGTTTTTATTATGCCAGAAATGTGTGTTTTTTTTATTTTATGGATAAATAATAGCTTAAAAAGGATTTACAAAAAATAATCGCTCTCTTCTAGAATCTTCTTTGCCTTCAGTCAGCATGGCTGATTCTAGCCTCCTCGGGTTAATGTCTTTCACTGATATGAAGTTGAAATATTATATGGCTATATTCGCATTCAGGAATGTTCGTTCACTGTGTCGTAGTAGACAATTTTCCATAGCATGATCTATCTTACACATAAGTGTATAAGTCTACTATTCGTCCATGTATTTAATATTGCTTTTATATCTGGATTCGTGATTGTTATATGTATGTAAAGATCCTTGATAAAATCCAAAAAAAGTGATCTGCAATCTTATGCGTCCTGACATTTCCTCTCGCCTTTAGTCATGTTGCCACCGACGTAAGGAAGCATCTTTCTTTCATATTCTATAACTATTTTCATCGCAATTCTTCTGATGAGTTTTTCTCTTCAGGAGTTCCTACTTGTAATGAAGACAGCAGTTTACATTCAACCACCGAAGATAAGCAACGCTGAATTTGTTCAGTACTTTGATGGGGGACTCCTTTGGAAAACTGGGTACTATAAACTTCCTTTTAAAATCCGAAATATATTTTGGCTTTAAATAATACAAAAAGGATTGATAAGTCATAAAAATAAATCATTCGATCTTAGCTGTAAGGTATTTTTTTTTTTTTGTAAAATTATCTACTCTTTAGAATACTTAAAGTAGTTTATATTGATTCTTTTATTTTACAGTATATATCAATAAGCGAAAATATACAGGATCGTAAAAATGTTTCAAAACCCTTCACCCACAGGAAGGCAATAAAGCCACTAGGACGCAAATATTTATTGAGTGTTACAGTATATGACAAGAAAAAACACTATTAAGGAGAGAGAACAATAAATAAATAAATAAAGAAGTAAAGCCGGAAATTAACGACTGGCATTGCATTTAAATTTCCGAAGATTAAAATTCACTGGAAAGGAAGAAGTTATAAGAGTTTCACAGAAATTATGGTTACATCCAGCCATTTCAACTGTGAAATGATGATAGCTTTCCGCCAATATAGGACTGTGCTTTAAATTCATAAACCCTGGGTACCATAGCGGGAAGTTTATCAGAACAATTACTCGGGAAATATTTATAGCAAAGATGCAGGGAAGCTACATTTTCGCGGTGGGAAAGTGAATGAAGCCGAGATTCCATGTAAGTCCAATAATATTGCAGATGCTTCCTTGGAGTTTCAAAAAATTATCACCATATATATTAGGGGTCTCATACCAGTTCTAGCAGCAAATATTCAAAGCAAAAACGAATGGTAGACCTATAAATAGGTAAGAAAGATTCTGGCTAGAAAAATGTCTAGCATTACAAAGTAAACCAACGTTTTCCGCATCAGTCCTAGCAACTGTTTGAGTATAATTGTTCTACTTCATGTCAGGGGAAACCGTTAGTCCGAAAAGCAAAATCAGTCACACTCCTGGATGTTAGCATCAGGCATTCTGATGGAAGACAAAAAGGGTTTTCTTAGTCGATTAAAAGAGAACAGTTTCATTTTGGGTGGTGGTTTTAAATCTAACAAGCTATTCCTTGCCCCAGGTAAAAACAGATTGTAGGTCATTTTTTGAATCAGCTTCTAATTTCACCTTATCGATCGACCAGACTTACAGGAGTCAATAGTTGTGTCATTGTTATGGGACTTACCCATAATAACATAATGGACTATTCCATACGCAATAAATACTGCGCCTCAAGAGGAAGCAGAGAGTTCAGTCTAAAGTCTGGAGTGAAGTCCGCCAGGAGTCTGTCAGTCAGTCAGTCAGATCGAGCGAGTCAGTCAGTCGAGTCAAAGGCAATCCGAAACACAGTCGCCTTCAGACAATTACTACTAAACCTGATTGTTCGTACTAACACGTTCTACTTATCTGTATATATTCCTGTTTGTAATATATCTGTATTATTCCATATCCGTATTCGAGTTCTATTTTATTAATTCTACCTTGGACTATCACCTACTAAACCCTGATTGTTCGTACTAACACTTTCTACTTCTCTGTATATATTCCTGTTTGTAATATATCTGTGTTATTCCATATCCGTATCCGAGTTCTTTATTGCTTCTACCTTGGACTATCAACGTGATACAAGGAACCGGACCATAACAGTCATCATCATATATGCCTTGTTCTGAAGATTTTTCTTATGAAGCTTTCTATATATTTTACGTCAGTTATTCTTCAGTCTCTCCATAAAAAAATAACGACGAGCGATTCAAATTCATTCGATGGAAGAAAAGAAAAAAAGTTGTTCGCCACAGCATAACAGTGGCGACGAGGAAACCAACTCTCTATGCAGAGGACATTTTTTTTGGCGACGAAGATTCGAACTCTCACGTGAAGAACAAACCTCTCTCGTCAACATAACAAGTGACGACGAAGAAACCCCTAAAAAGGAAATACGAACTCTATACAAAGAGGACTTATTTTTTTGCTATACGTCACACATAACAAATGGCGATCTGGAAAACTCTTAAAGAAAAATAAACTCCCTACTCGGAGGACATATTTTTTTTTGCTATCCGTCGTAAATAACAGTGGACGACGATTAAATTCAAAAAGAAAAAAAAAAGAAAAATTTTCTTTTCTTGATATCAAATTTCACTGACAACAAAGGAAAGTTTTTTTTTGCGAGCACTGGCTACACAATATCAGGTTACACAAAAAAATACGTTAACATGGGAGATCTTAAGTCAACCATTATGGAACTTATCAAAATCCAGTTTGAACAACAACAAAGGTACAAACAAAAACATCTAGAAATGCAAGAATTATTGTTACGTGCAATGGCAAATAAGGAGCAAAAACCCGAGAACGAAGCAGTTCTCTCTCAAGACGCTATTTCGAGTAATATCGAACATTTCAAGTAAGCACCCGACGAAGATAAAACGTTTGCAAATTACTTCTGAAGGTATGAAGATCTATATGATTTTGAGTGCAAAGATTGGTCAGACCCACGTAAAGTACGCCTTTTATTAAGAAAATTTGGCACAGGCGATTATACCAAATTCGTTGATTATATCCCTCCCAGACAAACAAGCGAGTCAACGTTCAAAGAATCTATAAAATTGCTAACGGAACTTTTCAGCCATAATACTTCACTATAGCGTAAAAGATGGAAATGCATGAACCTTACAAAAAAGAATAGCGAAGATTACGTAACTTTCGCATCCATTGTTAATAAATGCTGTGACGATTTCAAATTATAGAAACTCAGCGCTGACAACTTCAAATGCTTAATTTACGTCCAAGATCTGGTTTCAACCAAAGACGCAGAAATGAGACGTAGACTACTTACTAAATTGGAAAATTAACAAGATCTGACATTTCAAAAACTAGCCGAAGACTGCCAGAGACGCGTCAGCGTGAAAAAGACACTTAAGACATAGAACAAGCTGGCATAGCATACATACACAAAGTACGAAGACAAACAAATTTTCCCTCCTCACAAACAAAGCAAACAAATTTCCCGTACTCACAAACAAACCGAAGTGATTTTCCCGCCTCAAGAACAGGTAAAACAATTTTTTCTAATTATAAACTACCAGCAAGTGCATGCTATCGTTGTGGGTCTTGGTATTGGGTTAAAGATTGTACATATCGTGCTAAAACTTGTCTATCATGTAAAAAAATTGGTCACAAAGGTTCTCACTGTTGGTATAGAAAAGAAAGCAGTATAAGAATTACGAGGAACGATAAAACAGATGAGACTAACATAAGAAAATATGTACAAGTTGAACTTCAAAAAAGAAAAGTTGGGTTACAGCTGGATTCTGGCTCAGACTTAACTGTCATAAATCTACAAAAATGGAGAAAACTGAACAAACCTGTTATGTTTAAAACGAATAAAATTGCGAGATCGGTTACGAGGAGAAAGATAAAATCCAAGGGTGAAATAATCACAAACATAACATTTAACGGAATGACGAAAAACTAAAAATGTACGTCTTAAGAACTACCGAAAATCTATTCGGGACAAACTGGATGCAAAAATTCGAATTGTGGGATTTACCTATTAGCACCTACTGCATGAAAATAAAAAGCTTATCAACCTAGACTGACAAATTAAAAGGAAAACAAAAACGAGTTTGCCCGAAGTATTTTCGGCTGGTGTCGGAAGATGAAAGAAACTGGCTGCTAATATCAAAATAAAGGATAACGTTCAACCTATTTTCAAGAAAAAAAGGAGTGTACCGTTTCCGTAAATAGAAAAGATTGACCAAGAATTATCTAGACTCGAAAATACGGGCATATGGAAAAAAGTAGAGTACAGCAAATGGGCCGCACCGACGGTCTACGTTAAAAATAAATCAGGAGAAATTCGAGTTTGTGCTGATTTTTCTACAGGTTTGAACGCAGCAATCAAGGACTACCACTATCCGATACGTAGTCCTGAAGAAGTATTCACTAAATTAAATGGTGGAAAAATATTTTTCAGAAATTGATCTGAGGCCTACCTGCAAATTCCGGTCGATGAAGAAAGTTCAAAACTACTATGCATAAACACACACAAGGGATTGTACAGATACCAAAAACTACTATTTGCAATTAAAGTAGCGCCGGCTATATTCCAGCAGACAATGGATACGATTCTGGCAGGACTAGAATACACAATAGCATATCTGGATGACATTGATTAATAGCGAAAGCGCTGAACAACACTGGCAACATGTACAAGATGTGTTTAAGAGAATTCAAAGCCACGGATTCAAAGTGAAAGAAAATAAGTGTGATTTTTTCACGAAGGAAATTAAATATCTTGGCCATATAATAGACCAAGAAGGTCGACGTTCAGACCCTGAAAGATCTGCAGCAATAAAAAAGATGCCAGTTCTTAAGAACATAACAGAACTACAAAGTTTTCTTGGATTAGTGAATTACTACCAGGAATTCATACCCCAAATGCATAAACTCCGCGCACCATTGAACGAACTGCTAATGAAAGAAAAAGTTTTGCAGTGGACAGATCAATGCCAGGAAACATTTGAAAAAATATCAAGACATTAACATCGGATTTATTTTTGGCACACTATGAGCCTAAACTAGATATTATTGTAGCAAGTGATGCGAGCGCTTACGGTGTTGGAGCGTGTATATTAAATAAAATGCCAGATGGGACAATAAAACCTATTGCACATGCTTCTCGAACCCTACTACCAGAGAAAAACTATTCACAAATTGAGAAGGAAGCTGTAGCAATTATCTTCGCAGTAACAAGATTCCATAGATACGTCTATGGTAAACATTTTACTCTGCTGACGGTTGACAAACCGTCAATAAAAATGTTTGGTTCAAAAAAAGGTCTACCTTTGTTTTTGTGTCGCCTTTTCCCAGCTAAAGCCGACCCGCCAGATAAATCAACAAAGAAGCGGGCTAATGCTAGCCCAAATTTGAAAGAAGGTGCTAGTAGTGCCAAAAAAGGTGAAACTAGCAAGTTTGAGGAGGTGCCGAAGGAGGCACAATCCAAGACTGCCGAGGAATTGCCCTTCTGCTGGAAGTCCCCCCCCAAGTTGTATTTTGAACATGGCGGATTTCTTGGATAAGGCGAAAGGTTACGGCCATCTTGTAAATAAAGATGGGCTCGTCAAAGATGTCCAAGAACTCGATGTGTTTGCAAAAAGAATGGTGAACGTTTTCGTGGTGGACAAAAAGACTCGTAAAATTTGTCGCTCCTCGAAAGACATAGTGATTAAATCACTTTTGTCCCTGGGGATAAAACCCCAAAGAATAATTAAGGGTACTGGGTTCTTCATGTGGGACATTCTGCTACCCACACCAAAAGATTGTTTGGCTATGGCCAAAAAAGAATTGATAACCAAAGATTTAATTCTAAGAACAGAATACGAAGGCCGCAGGAGGTCCAGGGTGGCCGTTTTTGAGGTTCCTCCTCAAATTTAGGGAGAGCACCTGGCTGCATTTTTTATGCAGTTCGGACAAATTTTAGGGGCTCTCTCCGACAATTTGAACGGGGGATGGACTTTTGACATCATGCTCGATCAAGAGGCCTTCAAGTCCGTCTCCAACTGTTTGGTGTTTGGCGACCGGAAAATGCCGGTCATATTGACCGGTACGAAACCAACTTGCTGGAGGTGTGGAGAGACTGGTCACCTTTCCTCCTCCTGTCCAGGGAAGAAGGCCCCTGGAGTTCCGGTCGCAGGCGACCAAAATCCCCCCTTGGCCGAGAAGGTAAAATCCGCGGCGCCTGTAGTGGGCCTAGCTGCGAGGCGGACCCCTGAGGAAAATCCCTCGGTTGTGTCCGTACCCACATTACCCCCTAAACTGATGCCTGCCACAAGTGTGGATAAGGAGAAGGGTGAGGGGGAATGGTGCCTCGTAGTTAGGGGCAAAGGGAAGACCCAAATAGCGGTTCGTCAGTCCCATCATGACCCCAGGGACAATGTCACCTACAGCCCCATTCCCTCTACTAGCTCTGAGGGCGACGCCCCGGCGTCTTATGCTGAAAATCCCACAGATTCCCAAAAACTAAATGAGTCTAGCTGGGAGAAAATTTTAGATATTAAAAAACTTAAAGAAAAGCTAAAGACAAAGCGGGGTAATAATCAAAAGTCGCTGGGACACTGGGCCCCCTATCTTCTGCCCCGTCTTCCCCTTCTTCATCCAAATGTAAATTCACTAAGCCACCTGCGCCTAGATCTGTGTCTATATCTCCCGTAAAATCACTGCATTCATCCAAACCATCTCCAGTGAGGACTCCTTCTGGATGGACTCCTTCAACGACTCCCAATCCCACACCCATGTCAACACAAATCCAATAACCACAAAAGAAAAGGGTCAGAAGCCCTGACTCACAAATCAGTACAGATAAAAAGAAAAAAAAAGATCAAACCACCATATCTCGCAGGGGAAGACGTCTGCCGCGTATCCCGGGACCAGGCAGAAAGGGTATTCGGTCAGACCAGAAACCCGAAAGACCTAAAAATACTCTGGAACTTTAAACAAATTAACGGTGTGGATTTTGAAAAGACTGATAATTTCCCTTCTGCGCAAAGAATCCTGGCCTTCATTAGAACCGGCCCGGGTACGCGGGAGATTTGGGGCATGATAGAGGAAGCCCAGTCGTCGCTCAAAATGGTGCCCCCACCTACCTATCTTTTCGACCCTGAAACACATGAATCTAATGAAAAACTCAAAGGGAGGGTCCCCGTTTTCGTACACCCATCCCTTTATAGGGCGCTAAAATTAATTTACCCATCGGACATCGGCGGCTTGTCTCAGGATGATACCGTCGAAAATGAGATGGCGTCCGGATCTATGGGACGAGCTGTCGGTGTCCTCACCCCAGCCATGTTCTATCCTGAAGGACAACCCTAATTCGATTTGACAATGTCACTCTGGTTAGCTAGTTTAAATGTCCGGGGGCTGAGGTCCGAGTCTCGCAGGACGAGGCTATCTCGAGACATTCAGCACCTCGGGGTTAATGTATGTTGTATACAAGAGACCCGGTTTCCTTCTAATGATCGTGAGGACATACTGTCTAAGGGGTTCGCCCTTTATTCAGCCTGTTTTGATGGTCGTGCGAGGGGTGTCTCTTGGCTAGTGAGCAAGTCTTTGAAGGCTTCTTGTACCCTTGTCTTCGCGGATCCGGCGGGCAGACTTTGCGTGCCGGATGTTTCCATTAAGGATAAGGTTCTACGTCTCATTGGGGTTTATGCGCCCAATACCCATTCCAAGCGGCAGATCGCGCCGTTCTTGACGACGTCTCGTCGGGTAGTTTTAGCGGGGGATTGGAATGCCGTCCTTGACCCCGATATAGATCGTATAGGGCAAAAACCAGGTACTAACAACCCGGATGTGAAACCATTTCGGGACTTTATCGATGGGTTTGATCTTGTCGATAAGTTCCGGAAGGAACACCCTCGGGAGGTAGCATGGACTTGGACAACTAGTGGCAACTCGGCTCCTGGGACGCTTGCGAGCTACCTGGGCCGAGTCTTAGTTAGGAGAGTCGATGTATGGCTCTTAGGGTTTCCAAGTTTCCATTACATAGTTTATACGGATCATAGGCTTGTCCGGGTTGGTGTAAACTTAGATAAGCCTAAGGTTAGGTTGGCTGGTTACTGGAAAATGAACTGTTCACTATTTAGTGAGCAGAATTTCCGGGACCAGCTTTTACTAATGATACAAAAGGAATTGACGGGTGCCGTTGTGGGAAATGCCTGGTGGGGAAATTTAAAATCTAAAATTCGAACGTTTGCTGCCGATTTTAGTCGTAGATTCAATTTAGATAGATTAGCGACGCAAACGGTTTTAGAAAATAAAGTTGATCGGGCTGTGAAATCCCGTGTTAGTGGGGATATAGCTTTAGCTAAGGCAGAGTTGTCCTCTTTGCTTATCAAGAAGGATCAAGCTCTGGTAGTTAGAGCTAGATTAAAAAGAATGTCTTCTGAGGCAACGAATATGGCCGCTGAACTGCGTGCAGAGGAGAATCGAAACGCATCTAGGCGACATATAGCATGCGTCACATTGCCGGATAAACGAACCGTGACTACAAACGCGGGCATATGTGAGGTTTTTCGTGATTACTTTGAGGATCTTTTCACCAGGGAGCCCGGTCTGAGCTCCGCTCAGTTCGACGCCTATTTAGCTGACTTTCCCTGCCTCAAGGCAGCTGAAGTGGCTAGGTGCGAGGGCCCCATTACAGAGTCGGAAATTTGGGAAGGGCTGAAGCAGGTTGGCCTGGATAAGTCTCCGGGATTAGATGGTCTTCCCTACGAAGTTTACTTGAGGTTGTCGCACGTTTTTGATCCTTTGCTGGAGCTGATTTTCAACCACTGGGTGAGGCAGGGGTCTTTACCTCAACGCTTCACCAGGGGTGTGATCTAGTTGCTGCTTAAGGACAACAAAGGTGGGGATTGGTTAGGGAACTTTCGCCCTTTAACGATGTTAAATACTGACTTAAAGATTTTGGCGAAGATCTTAGGCAACCGTTTGAAGCTTGTCCTGTCTAGTCTGATTGGCCCTGAACAGACTTGGGCTGTGAAGGGTAGGACTATTCAGGATAACCTTCATATGGTACGCTTGATCTTCGAACAAGTCGACAGTGAAGCCGCGCTGATTAATTTAGATCAGTCCAAGACCTTCGATAGGGTTGACCATCGATTTCTAGATGCTTTCCTTTCGGCGGCCGGTTTCGAGCCGATTTTCGCTCCTGGATCCAACTTTTGTATGCGACCCCCAGTGCGCTGGTGGAAGTGAATGGGGTAAGATCGAAGCCTTTCGTATTGTCTCGGTCCATTCGTCAAGGTTGTCCGCTGTCGCCTCTGCTGTACGTTCTTGCGTTGGAACCATTCCTTCGTAAGTTAAAGGCGAATCCGGTCCTGCGCGGAATTTCCCTGCCTGGGGCTTCCACCTCAGCCAGGTATTCTGCCTATGCTGACGACGTTTCGGTTCTTGTGTCGAGCAGAGCCGAGATTGACGAAGTCAGCAAAGAGATCAGTGGGTATGAGATGGTGACAGGGGCCAAGATCAACCGCGATAAGTCTGTGGGCTTGCGGTTGGGTGCGTGGAAGGGAGTTTCTCTTCTCGGACCTTTCTTCTGGACGGATGGGCCGATAAAGATACTAGGCGTCAGGTTCGGTCCTGATCTCCAGTTGGGAATGAATTGGTCGGAGGTACAAAGGAAGGCCGAGATCGCAGTTAATCTGTGGACTCGGAGGAGACATTCCCTGAACGGAAGGGCGGAGGTATGTGTTTCACACATATATCCGATTCTCCTGTACCGACTCTCTGTGCTTCCACTCCCGTATGCCAGACTAATGTCATTAGTACGGACCTTGTTCTCTTTCTTGTGGAGAGACAAGGCCCCTATGGTATGTCGCGAGATCTGTTGCCTTCATCCCTCTGAGGGCGGTCTGGGTATGCCTAGCATTGAGATTCGTCAATATATGCTTCGCATTACCTTTCTAGACCGAATGTGTGGCGGATTGGATGAGGTGGGCACCTTTTGGAAAGATGATGTCCGAAAACATTTCCCATCACTGAGAAGTTTGCACTCGTGCGAGGAGGAGGCCGGCCGTACACCTCGTGCCGAGTGCTCCTTCTACCGCGAATGCGTCGTGCTTTGACGCTCCTCTTACGGACGACGGATGGCCTCTCCGACGCCCAGGCGTTCTCGTAAGGCATTGTATCGATTGTTAGTTAGGGGGTCCGTTCAAGATGATCTGATCGACGAGCTCGGTCTTACGAAGCAGGAGGCTCGCTCGATATGGCCTTGGGCGCCTGGGTTGAAATGTCTCAATAATGATGAGGCATCACTCACCTGGCTGATGATTCGTGGAGCCCTCTGGATCGGCAAGAGACGTTGTTCAGCAGGCTTGGAGAAATATCAAAACTGTCGTCGCTGTACTGGGGAAGTCGACACCATTGGTCACGCCTTTTTTCAGTGCAAGACGGTAGTGCCGTTGTACAGGTTTGTTGAAGCCCTCATGGTTCGCATGCTGCAGGGAAAGTTTTTGTCCTGGAAGCCAGTTCTCTTTGTAGCAATGTGGTGCCGCAATTGACGGAGGCTGAACACTATGTGTTCTGTTGCTTACTAGGGATTATTAGAGTCGTGATTTGGACGACGCGTCAGAAGGAATTCCATGAGGTCGAGAAGTTCACCTCTTTCCAAATGATCTTGTACTTAATCATCAGTTTAAAGTCAAGATTAGGACGGAAAGGCGGCGGCTCACCTCATCTGAATTTGGCAAAATGTGGGTGAATCTTGCGCGAATGTGTAGAGTAAAAGGGGCTGACCTAGACTGGCATCTGGATGTCGGTTAGGCACAGAATTTTGTCCTAACAGGGTTGAACAGAGGCAACCCACCCAGATATTAGGTTAGACTATGCTTTCTATTTTGATTCTTTAGTTTTTTCGTTTTCTGGTTAACTTAGCTAGGGTATGCATGCGCATTGGTCCCTTTTATTTCTGTCCCTATTTTTCTTTTGTATAATTCCCCATCCCCTCCCTCGTTAGGTGGTCATTGATATCAGTTCTCTGGTGGATGCGGGGCGCCTTTCGTTTCGTGTTTGTGATTTTTTCGTATTTGTTGTTGTGTATGAATGTGTGTATGTCTGTGTGAATTCTTGGAGGAATGAATGTTTTTTCTTATTTTTCTTAGTCCCGCATTGATTTCGTCTAGTTAACTGATGTTTCTGCCACATTTATGGTTTGTGGGGGTTTTATTACTAACACAGTTTTGTTTAGTTTTATTGTAAATATTTAAAGTCATATTGTATATATTCATTTGGGGATCTTTTTAAAAATTGTTATTTTATGACCCTCCCCACACGAACAATATTTGTACAGAAGGGGACTAGTTAGGTTTTAATAGAGGTATTATGGTGGACGCAGTAAGAAAGGTAGGAGTGAATGTGTTGTTTTGGTGATTGGATTATTGTTTGTATGTTTGGGTCTGTGTCTGAGACTAGCTAAGTTTAGATGTAAGACAGAAGAAGACCGTCCTTTCCCCACCTTCTTTTAGGCCTTGTGCCACATTTTATACATATTTGTATAAATAAATATTGTTCCGTCTGAAGTCTGGAGTGAAGTCCGTCAGGTCTCTGTCAGTCAGTCAGAGCGAGTGAGTCAGTCAGTCAAGTCAGAGGCAGTCCGGAACAGATTCGCCTTCAGACAATTACTACTAAAAGTGATTGTTCGTACTAACATTTTCTACTTCTCTGTATATTTTCTTCTTTGTAATATATCTGTGTTATTCCATATACGTATTCGAGTTCTTCTTTATTGCTTCTACCTTGGACTATCACCGTCGTACAAGGAACCGGACCATAACAGTCATCATCATATATACCTAGTTCTGAAGTTTTTTATCTTATGAAGCTTTCTATATATTTTACGTCAGTTATTCTTCAGTCTCTCCATAAAATTAATTTATTACAGTTTTTAGAAATGTCATCCCTACAAGCCTCTCACTCTTACTCACATTGAGATATTTTGCTAGAAAACGTCCGTCTTTTTTAAGCTAATGATTAATATTGTTAGTTAAACATTACAATGCACTAGTGAGGATGGTCTTGCTGTCTTACAAAACTCGACATTAAATAAGACAATGAGAGCTACCATGCCCTAAACGCCACAAGCCATAAGCAAGATATATATCTCTATTATTTTCCCCTCTATTTTGCCGTGTCTTTTTCTATCCATAAGGGTTAAGGTAAAGAATAAGATGATACAGCTAATATATGAGAGAAGCATATGAGATAATACTGGCTCTCATTTTTGACAGATGTTAAATTGGTACATTTCTTATTTTTTTAGGTTTTCCCAATTTTTTGTGGCTTTTTATTTTTCTAGGTTAGTAACTTTATAGAATCAAAACTGATAGAAGTAAGGGAAAATGTAGCTTTCGGTATACCTTGAACATTCATATTATATCCCCAGAGTGTGACTGCTATGGACATTAATTGACTATTAATTCATCATAAAAATTCAGGACGTGGAATATTAAAACCTTCAACTACCTTAATGTAGTAACTTATAATAAATTTAGTATGAGAAATAAGGAAATTTAACATTGCTACAAAACTAGATTAACTTTAAAACTGGAGTAATTTTCTGAAATAGCCTCCTCGTAACAATACGTTTATAAGGATGTTACGCATATGTGTGTGTGTGTGTGCGTGTTTGTGATAGTGTGTGTATATATAAACTATCAGCTTCATACAAGTGATTTCTCATATCAAGGTTTAAAATATATTCAAGCTAATAAATTTCGAGGACAATTCATCTTCGAACCTTGTGAGCTTCACGAAAAATAGAAATTATATCACTGGATTCTTTTCAAATTAAATTTGTAGTTATCAATATTCTCCTTAATCTGTTTTATAATCTCCAAAAGATAAAACCTCATCAATACTTTTTGAATAACATTGAAGCGATTATATTTTTTCTATCTGGGCGCATTTTGAGAATCCTTTTTTCAACCAACATCTGTCGTGTTCTTAATTAGCCTCGGTAGATCGAGACTTTCATATGGATTACATGCATGACACTAAAACCGTTCAGAAATATTGAAACACAATTTTCTATGACCAAGGGTTTAAGGTGACTTAAAGTTAATAAAGCCTGTAGGTCAAACATGGCAGCCTTTTCCGACCAGTCGGCCGCATCAGATCTGGCTCATCATATGCCGTGTCGCACTACTAAAAAGATTTTTTGTTGAACTGTCTCAGCCACTTTAATCACAGTAGACCACACACGTAACAATTTGCCGTAGAAATGGTGAAAAGTTGACTTTTAAAAAAAATGAAGTCACGGTATAATTTTATCAGAGATGACACTGGTTAAAACACACTGGTGAATGTGATTTGTTTATTAATTATTCGTTTTCAAATACAAAAAAAAAAAAAATAAACTAATAAGTATATTACTTCTCTAAAAAAATAAGTTTCTTCTCCAGAAAATATCTTTATTCTCCAGAAGAAAATATTATGAACACCCTGTTTCTAAAACAAATATTTACACGCATGGTCTTCCTTAGTGAAAATCACCAATCGTTTAAAATGATGAAAACGTCACAGTTAGAAAAATCAATAAACGTTGTGATTACTCATTGTTTATGTATGTTGTTACATATGAGAGAATATGTGAGTGAACAAGTGAGGACCAAACAAAATGAAGACAATTCTAATAAACCTTATTTTCCTCATGGAATTCGGCGTGCTATTCATAAAGCGAAACGGACCACTTTGCCCATGAGTGCTGAACGTCTTACTGAGGAGTATCCGTCTTCGAACATGTGAGCTAGCGCTATAGATTCTCAAATGACAGAAATCATATCACCTGAGAACATTCAACATCAGCAACAATTTTAAATGGGTAATGCATGCAAGAGGTTGGTGTGCCACACTACATGGAAAAAAATGTTAGGAAGGAAAGCTCTCGATCAAACATGAAAAAAATGATAACACTAGTGGATCTGATAAACCTATTTTCCAGCAAGAAAATTTGGAGAGAAAGATTTGATAAATTTCAACTGAAAGTAGCACTAGCTGCTCAGTCAATGAATTCCAACAGTTTCCTTAAAAGGAAGCGGCTACTTTTACCATTAATATTGTCAATACTCGACGAGACACTAATCGATCGTCATATAGAAATGAACCTCGCAGAACAACCTTATATTGTTTTATTCTCATCACCAACCAAAAATTAATTGGATTCTGAATTGAATAAATTTTGTTAGAGCATATGTCCTTGTAGAAAGTTTTGGGTGGAATATGTTTTGATTATTAAAATAGTTAGAAGTAGAAATAAATTCTTAAATTCACCTAAGTATTAAACAATGTAGTCGATTTGGATAAAGCGCCGTCCATTCGATCTCGAATTGTGTAATAACATGAAAATATAATTAAAAATGTATTTCATTTCTAGGCTTTTTAAATGTGTTTCCTACTTTTGCTATTTTTTCTATTGAGTTTATCTTTATTACATTTTATTCCTTTCTTTTTATTCTTCGTATTATTATTATTCACGTTTTCATTCATCTTACTTTCTTCTTTCCGTTTTTCAAATTCATTTCCTTCTTTGTTCAAACTCCATCTTTCTTTCATAATTTCCTTCTCATTTCCTACTCCTTTTTTCTATTCCTACTTTTCTGTGTAGTTATTTTATGTTTCATTATTAATTATCACTACTATTTTATTGACTATAGGGCTTCCGAATATCTCTTTCATTGAGGCTTTCTTATTGTGTGCAAAATGTCTTATTCTGTCCGGGTATCTTTCATTCGTTATTTCCGGTTTTAGCAATGATCGTTTTTTCGACATTCTTTCGTTAAGGAATTCATTCTTCTTTTTTTTCTTTCATCAGAAATTCTTTTACGATCGTTCTTTATTATTATTGTCGTTTTTCTTGCTCTCTCTTTCTTTTTTCATTTATTATTTATTTTACTCACTGAATATATGTTTCATCTTTTTTTTCTTATATAAAATCAACTTTATTTCTTTCTTAACATCATTTTTACCATCTTCGCAATTTTCTAATTTCATTCTTTCTTTCTAATCACTCATTCTTTCTAAAATCTTTCTTCACATATTGCAAATTTATTCTAGTTCTTTATTTTTTTATTTATCATTTATCGTTCTCTCTAAATATATTTTCCATGTATTTCTCTTTAAATACAATTCTTTTTCATCCTTTTTTTCTTTCTTTCTTATCACACAATGTTTCTACGATCTTTCTTTGAGCAAGGTTCAATATTTTTTTTCTTTCTTTCTTTCTGTATTTCGTTCTTTCTTTCTTCCTTTCTTTCTGTATCTCTTTCTTTCTTTCTTTCTTTCTTTATCTCGTTCTTTCTTTCTTCCTTTCTGTATCTCGTTCTTTCTTTCGCCATTTTTTTACATTATATCAATTTTACTCATTCTTTCTTTCCTCTTTGTGCAACATTCAATAATTATTTTACTTTTTTCTTTTCTTTCTTACTTTCTTTCTTTCTTTTTTCATTCGTTCTTTCTACAATCTTTCTTCATATTATTTCAACATTCTGACTGTCTGACTTTCTTCTTTTCTCTTTGTGCAACGCTCAATAATATTTTCTTTCTTTGCTTCTCGTTTTTATCACTCATTCTTTCTACGATATTTTTTCAATTCCCTTCTTTCTTTCTTTCTTTCTTTTCTATTTGTTTCAACAATATTTCTTTTTAATTTCCAATCATATTTCGTATGTTATCATATTGTCACTTATATTAATTTTTCACTTGCATTAAATCCCATTTCGATTTTTATTCTAATATCGTTATTCCCTCTCTTGTTCACTGCCTTTATTCATTTCCATCTTATCTTTCTTTGTCCCTTCTTTCTTTTCTGATTTTTCACATAGATCTCAATTTTCCCCGATCTGTTTTCCATGCCCCCTCCTCTTGTATCTTCATCATTCGCCTCTAATGCTGACTCTCACAAGAACGTTTTACTCATCGTTACAATCTAAACAATTCCGCCAGTAGACCAGAGGCACGAAACGGCAATTCAGAGTTGTTAATTATGTTGGCATCCGTCAGCCAAAGACTACACACTTGACCATTTTAAAGACGACACGTAGTGCTTTCCTCTTTCCCGGTTAGCAAATTAATATTTGTCACGTAGACTGAGGCAAAGTAATTCGGCAAACGTGTAGAAAAGCCATCGGAAAACGAAGAACAACCTTTTCCATATACTTGTGCTGTCTGCTTTTACTTTTGTCCATCGCTTACCAAATACGTAAAGTGACTGAAAGCGAGGTTAATCATTATCGCTTTAAGTGATAAGTCCGAAAATATATCTACTTTGATGGCAGAACTTTCTATTTATATAATTATTTTTATCCGAAAAAATGATTTAGTCGATAAATAAGAAAAGAATTTATTCGCACGTAGAAGTTAATGGTCATTATTGTTGTTATCAGTCACATGACTGGGTGTGGTCGTTGGAGCACTACGCAATGGAGCATCTGAAAACCCCCTCCATATGTTGCAGGGGATATTCGTTGCTGCGTTAGAAATTGTTTCCCATCCCCTAATTTAATACTTTCTTTTAAAAGGCATAATTATCCTTAGCAAAATCATGTCTGACATTGGATTAGTGTGACGAATAAAGGAAAAGTGTATGAGAAACTGTTACTATTCGTTTTGTTCGATAAGTAATAGACCTTATTTCTCTTCATTACTGCTATGTATAATAAAAACTTGAATTTCCTTTCCGAGTCTGTCATCAATATAAAATCATAAGTGTAATTTACTTTGTTAAAATTATATCCGTTGATATTAAATCCGGTTTGGCCTGCTAGTAAAAAACTCAAACCGTTTGATAAACATATTTGAATAATTCAAAATAAACCTTGGGAGCAAACGAGTCTCATAGGAATAGAAAATAAATTCAGAAAATAAAAGATAGAAAAACTGTGTAAAACAATAAAGCGGCTTCTCACCAGATCTGTTTAACCTTTACACTGAAGTAATTCTAAAAGGACATGAATGTCGTACCATATTTATCATGGGATGATACAATCTTGAAAAATTCGATACGCAGATGACTAAAAAAAGAATATATCAGGAAATTCTAAACCAAGTAGTAAATAAAAGCGTTCAGAAAAGATTAAAGAAGAAATGCAAAAAGAGAGAATCTGTGGTTGTCAGCAAGAGGAAGAGAGAAAGATAAAAACTACGGACTGGAGATGTGAAAATCAAACGAGTACGAACATTTAAATATCTCGGAATTTTTTAACAGATGATGCCAAATGTTCAACCGAAACCCGAAGGTGGATTGTAATACTGAAAAATACCTTCCAAAATCAAAACCAAGTGTCAAGAATCGGGGGTTATAAATTAGAAACAAGGAAAAGACTACTCAACTACTATATGATATCTATTATCATATATTGAAACCCTTACTAGCTTAGCTGCTAAGAAAATTGGTTCACTGTGCCGTGCGGGACAATTCTTCAGCCCAGAAATTATCTTACATATCTATAAGTCTACTGTTCATCTATGCAAAGAATATTACTGTCAAATATATTCCGGTGCCTCTACCACTTACCGTAAGCTCCTTGATAAAATACAAAGAAATATCAGCAACATTATTGATCCCCATCAGGCGACTCTGCTTTATTTACTTCTAACCACCGTAAGGTTTTCCTCTCTGTGTCTTTTCTATAAATAACTTCACGGTAATAATTTGGATGAGACGTTCGCTATGGTACGTAGAATTTTTAAAAAGAATTAAACCCAGTACTAGTCTGGCGTTGAGAACTCGTCAACTTACAGTTGGGCTGACTAGACATAACCTTAAATTCTATACTAACATTTTCTTTCCTAGCATATAGAAATCCTTTCCAGGTCCATGTTATTCAGCCGAATTTAATCTGCAAATAATTTAAATGCAATTTCAATTGCTATCTACTGTCTCCTGGTTACTCTTGTCTCTTCCTGCTGTTTCTGTTCCTAATTCTTTCACAGCCTCAAAACCACGTGTGTTTTCGTGGCTATTCTGCCTTGCATGAGATTATATCGATTAAAATATCAGTGAATGTTGAGAAAAGTCCTCAATAATACAAACAAGAGTAGAAGCAACAGACATGGCTGTAAATGAGGTTGCTGAGCATATTATGGACGAAGCATGTAAGCTTCGAGGCGGGGAAACGCGGTAAAATTCGCGCCGAACTGAAAAGGGCTAAGACTGGGGACCCCGGTAAACATATCCTGAAAGTACTTTCTAAAAGTCTCACAAATGCATACGTTTGTACTCACGTTCCGTTTGTCTGTCTGTCAATGTGAAATCGTGATATGTCGTTTGGATGCATTTCAAGTCTCCTCAAAAAGCAATTCAGCGGCCATGTTCGTTGTCTCGGAATACATTCTTTTAACATATACCTAACTACAAGAACTAGAATCTTCTTAAAAAGCAAGGAGACTAGTTCCACCCTAGCTAAGGCTATTCCCTACTGTCACCCGGTGAACTTTCGTTTCACATGCCGTTTGTGCTGCTAATCTAGCTAGGAGTTGGCCACTATAAGCAGCGGCAAACGACCTAACGATTTTAAAGTAAGCCACTACTCACTTCCAGCCACAGCACTCATCAATTCCCGCTGTAGCATTAGTAGCAGTGGGTATTGGAAATCTCACTCTTCAAATAATGATACATTCAATTCCCAGTAGGCAGCCTCCCTAAAATTAGGCTTAACTGTGTGTACACGAACACGGAGCCTATGATTCGAGTAAACTATAGAATGGAAACTTGGAGAATATAAGAGTCCTACATTGACTCACTTAACTAGAACTCGGTTCGGGTAGATAGAACGGACGACCGAATCCAGTCTGCCCCTATTAGTCAGCACTACCTTCCGAGGGTGTTCATTACGATATTTATCGACAAGATCGAACCTGTCGCCAAAGTCCCTTGAATCTATTTGGTCGTCATTTTTTTGGCAATGGCTACTTCCTTAGTAGTCACTGTTGATTGAATGTTTTTATATGTAGGGTATTTTTCACACCGAACAAATCTTTTTTAATTGCTACTGCTTATCGGTCATTTTTGCTTACTTCGAAGCGCTTTTCTTTCTTTTGGAAATAAATAAATAAATAATAAAAAATCTTAAACAAATACAAAACAATGAAAAAAATTACAAAGAAAAAGAATCAAAAAGACCCACACAAACGTGTTTAACAAATGGGCTTTGACGTAAAATAAAGTTACACAAATTAAAACAAAGTCCATTTCGAAAAGGAAAACAAATTTAACACGGACAACACAGAGAACAAAAATACAGGCGAAAAAAGAAACGTTTGACGTGAAAGCTAAAGGAATAAATTTATTGAAACAGCGCAATTAACTAAAAAGGTTTTTCCCTTTTTTAAATTAAACAATCAAAATGAACAAATGAAATAAATACTACAAAAGTAAAATTATCAATATAGAGAAACATACAATTTTTACCAGTTAAACAAAATGGCCAACTAACATGAAAATAAAATAAAACAAACAGATTAAACTGTAATTAAACTGGGCTTCCGGCTTGGCGGAGGCCAATAAAAATTAACTTCAGGAATCAAAAAGTACGTAACGCGTAGAAAATGAAGGCCAAAAAGGATTAAGGTAAAAGACAAGATATACACAAAACAAAATAAAAAGTTTACCGACCGGGGCTGAAAATAAAAACAAACCCAAAAAAACTCAAAAGCAAAATAGAATATATACAAAAACAATAAATCAATAGACTAATGAAATTATATGCTACATTAGCAATAAAAATGAAAAGATGGGAAGAGTGAAAAAAATAAAAAAAAAAACTTGCTCAAAAAACAGTAAATGAAACGTAAAAAATGAGAGATAAACTTAACGTAAATTATAAGAGAATAAAAATTATAGATTCCATTCATTTAACGATAAAAAATACGTCGCGCGTGTGGCAAGAATCGGTTTGAGTAACGAACTCTGAGATTAAATCCAACGGATTTCTTGTTAAACAATTGTAGCCATTTTGTATATTGGCAGGGTCCCTTTTAAGGTCGAAGAACAAGCGCAATTAACCAGGTGGAAAAAAAAACAAGTAGAGTTTTCTCCCTTGATACTTCGCTTTGTTTCGAAATGGCATCTTTCGCTCTATCTATGTATCTTCCGATTTAGTTGTCAAATTACTATTGCTTCGAACTATATTGATGATATATCCGTGCCAAATGATGATTCAATGAAATTTGTAGTTCAAAATAGCAATTTTTTTCGGACCTGATATTTAAAGTTTTATTTCAGGTTATACTGTATATGTTACTCTGTATATATAAATAAACAAGTAAATACATATATAAATGTGTTTTAGAGGTTGAAGCCGGTGCCAGACAGCAGATATTTGAAAAGAAATATATAGATATAATTTTGTAACTCTATTTTTCGTGCAGCACATCACTGCTGTTCGTTCTCAAGAGATTTAGCACACGAAAAAACACGTGGGTTTTTCAAAATGGTCGCTTCATACTTGAGTACATATATTTAGAATCTTACTATCTTTATAGCGCTCAAAAATTGAAGCGTATGGGGTGTAGACAAGAGTAATAGACCTTTCGTGTCTACCAAGTATAGAACAAGATGTATGCATTTGGGTCAAGGGACGCCCACTGTATGTAGTAATGTATTCAACGGCGTAGCTTTCCTTTGAATAGTATTAGGTAAGCAAGGTGAGAAAACCACCAAGTTGTAAATCGTTTCTGAGAGTAAAACAAGCTGAGGAAATATTACTGAGAAGAATGAACGATAAAAGAATAGGATTTAAAAAGACAGATTGATATATGTTTTAAAGTTTCAAAAATCGTAACAGAAATAAAGAAAATATGTCGCAAGTTTCCCAAAAGAGAGAAGTGCGATAAAAGAAATTTTTAGAATAGTTTACATCTAGTAATTTTATGTATAAAATGAGAAAAATAGCTGTCAATTTAATACTACACTTAATTCATAAGGACAGTGTACCAAATAGGAAATGGGATAAGAACAGTTACTTTGCAAATTTTTATAGAAACGACACAATGTGATTGCGTTAGTTCGATGGCAAAGTAATTTGAAGTCAAGATGCCATGGCAGCATCCATAACATTTGTGGGTGCTTCTTTGGATTTCGCCACCTATCTACAGATGCATCGCATAAACAGCAGAAGAGACGAGTAAAATCTTCAGTTCAGAGATGAATGGCAGATTTGTAAATGTGCAAGATAATTTCTAATGAAAGAAGATGTCTAGCAAGAAAAAGGGATCCAACTTTCTCACAGATCACTTAGCAATTGAATCTATATAATCGTTCCAAATCAGTGGAAAAAACATTCGGACAATTTGGCCATACTTTTTTTTCAAGAAAAAATATTTGAACAAAAGAAAAATAAATAAAAGATTTAATCGAGGTACCTTCTCAGTTGTTTTTAATGACACACACACGCATATATATATATATATATATATATATATATATATATATATATATATATATATATATATATATATATATTGCAGTGCGATGATGGCCAGAGTTAAGATATCTGACTGATATCAAATCAGTCGAGTTTCTATCTCGTATTGAAGCACTCAGACGTCTAGATACACTGAGTGACTGGGATACAGCGAAATACTCTGTTCGGGGCTGACTATATATATATATATATATATATATATATATATATATATATATATAAAGAACAATCAGACTAATAATCCACAGTTTAGCATTTTCTAATCGAGATCTGCTCCCTCATACCTCAAAATTTAAAATTTTGAAATCTCATTCTCCCTCCAACTTAACAACTTAGACGTAAGACTCCTTTGATTAAAAAAGTAAAAAGAAGCTTTTTCTGAAGTTATTCAACATCGCTTGATAATGGAGCAATATATATATATATATATATATAGAGAGAGAGAGAGAGAGATAGACTGAGAGAGAGAAATAGATGCGATTGAAAATAAAATCTATTTTCACGAAACTTTTCCTTATCTTTATTTAAAGAAAGACACACAGACACACACACACACACACATTTGTGTGTGCTTGTATGTGTGGGTGTGTTTGTATGCGTATGTGTGTGATCGTTTATATTCTTATATCTCTGAACGAAATTGTAATTTATTCGAAAATATTTTAAATTTAATAAATATTGGTATTGAAGTGTTATTATTGAAATGTATTTGTACTTGCCAATTCAGTAGAAATATTAGCGCATACTTCATCTATGATGGCAAGACGAATTGGAAAATCTCTGTGGACTTAAAAAGACGTCTCTTCTATTTAACTATGATCTCGTTAAATCTCCAGTGCTTTCACTTGATCGATAAAAAAATATCACAATAGTTTGTTCCTTCTTCTATTTTGAAATAAAATCAAATAAAGCAAAATCTCAATTATGCAAGCCTTAAATACACAGTTTCATAATTCAAGAGATATGTCTGGAAAGTCGATTTCAGCAAACATACCAGATTGTCCGTCTCATCCGTGTGGTGTCATATGGCGTTTGCAAAGCTGAACACATTACCAGTTTGTGCAATCATATCTGAGTTCAAAGGGAGAGAAGTAATAGGTAAGTCGACCTGCTAGATCAATGCTCTATTTGAGCAGAGAAACATGACCATTGATTCAAAACTATGAAGCCTTCCGACCCGAAATGTTATGTCATCAACACATTGGATGTAATCACAGCTATGGAGCCCAGCATAACCCATTGTGCTTGATAACGGTTGACCCTAGAAGGTAGATCATCTGTTCTTTGGCAAGTTTAGCCATCCTTCTCACCCGATGATGTGGTTGCTACTACTGAGTTACAAAGAACTAATCACACGCAAACACACAAACGTGCGAGCGCACGCGCGCGCACACACACACACACACATATATATATATATATATAATAAAAGGCTTAAACACTAATATTTCATGGTTATAATTTATTACATTGGTATCGTAATAGGTCTGATGAATTATAACCATGGAATATTAGTGTTTAAGCCTTTTTATTATATTCTTACTGTGTACTGGACATTGAGTTCTACCTGGATTCTATCCTCTTGGAAACTTTTATATGTATATATATGTGTATGTATGTATATATATTTATATATGTTATATATATATATATATATATATATATATATTAACCGCTAATATTATCTCTCTTTCTCTCTCTCTCTCTCTCACTCTATATATATATATATATATATATATATATATATATATATATATATATATATATATATATATTATATATATATATA
Organism: Acanthosepion lycidas; assembly: GCA_963932145.1. NCBI lineage: Eukaryota > Metazoa > Mollusca > Cephalopoda > Sepiida > Sepiidae > Acanthosepion > Acanthosepion lycidas. Next base: position 64,242,272 of record OZ010606.1, on the reverse strand, counting down.
TTTACTAAAATCTAGTACCTGCTGTCCGAAGGACAAAAAACTGTAAATTCTTATATTTCAAGTAAGTTTCTTAAGCCCCTGAAGAAAAAAAGTTAAAGAAGAAAAAACTTAATTTTTACGACATGCAATATATTTTTCACTGCAAATCCTATTTGCTTCCTTCAGGTATTATTTGCTTCCAGGCCTTTGAATATTTATTTGATGAAATCTTCGCAACGAGAAGTGAATGTTTGATATGATGATGAGGATGACGTTGAAGATGAAGGGAATATAACAAGAAGAAAAATGAAAATAGATGGAAAAAAAGAATGAAAAGAAAAGTGAAACAGGGAATAAAGAAGTAGAGAAAAATGTTGAGAAACTCCTAAAAAGAAGTAGAAAAAATAAGAAAACGAAAGGTAAAAAAGTAACATGAAAAAAGAGAAAACCGGAAGAAATATGAAAGCAGAGAAAAAGAGGAATAACAATAATAGAAAATTTAAAATCGAATTAGGAAGTGACTGTTAGGCGTTTTCTTCCTTTGATACCCCCCATCACGTTCCATCATCATTTCACACAAGTCGCTGAAGTTCGCTGACTTTCCCTATCCTAATGTTCTCTCAATATGCCCCGTTAAGGTTAAGTTCTCCAAACCTTCCTTTCTCATTATGTGTCCAATGTATAGCAGCTGTATTCTGATTTTGAGTATAATTGCTCTTATTATTGCCATTCTCTTTAAGACTTCCTTGTTAATTAACCACTGCGTCCATGGAAATTTCAGTATGATTCTGTAGAACAAAAAATTGTCCAACTGTCAATACCATTAATGGAATGCGTACTAGAAATACAGCACTATTTTGTTTCTAAAGAAACGGTTCTCTGCAGTGAGTTACCATGTGTAAATGCAAAGACAAATAACAGAACTGTCTGACAAAGAGAATTGAAAAAAAATTACAACACCAAGAGAAAGAAAAGAAACGAATAGGGAAAATATTATAAAGCAACGACTATAAAGCAAGAAAGCAACATATGCAAAACAAATCAACAGTAATATAGCAAATGTTCACAAACTTATAATTGGCGTTGACACACAAAAGTAAGTTCGGACAAGTGAACGTAGATTTGTGACTTCAAAGTCAATACACATCGGACCTGAATCATATGAAAACCGGCCTATTTTATTGTCTAGGTAAAAAATCCCAGAATTCATTTGTGTATTTTGTGTATAAAAGGAGAGAAACAGGTTTTTGTAGTCGTTCCAGAGAATTGAAAGCAAGATTTCTCTTTCTTAGAACCTTGCTTAACTCGTGGAATGCTTCTTACGTTAATTCCATCATCTGTTAAAATGCTTCCCAGATATTTGAACTTCTTCAACTGCATAATCTTTATATTTCCAATTCTTAACACGTATGTTGTTTTTTCTGTCTTGCTGGTGACCATTTTGCAGTCTTTTTTGCAATTGATGCTTAGTATTCTATAATCACACTGTCTTGGATATCTTGTAGTGCACTTTCCGAGTCGGTCATAAACAGTTTCCTTATATTGTTTAGAGAACCTCCACCGATAATGAATGTTACTATGGTCACCAGTTTCCTTAGGATGGCGTCGTTGTAGAGGTTGAATAAATCTGAAGACGCATTCATGATTCGATTTTTGTATAGCTGCTCAGTTCATGTAATGTCTGTCTGCAGACGATTGTGCCTAGTGTAAGTTTTCGATTAATGCCAACCTCTTTACTTAAACTAAAATATATGAGAATTTAATCGATATAAAAGATTACAGTAAATCAATAAAACACGGACTATTGAGGGTAAATGAAATAAACCAAGTAAACGTTATTCAGTCAGGGTAATTTTACATTCTAGAGATGAATAATTGTCAAAACTTGTTACATTATGGAAAACGGTACGATCCCGCGATGTTTACCATATGTCTCATCCATCTGTCGTTGAATATAAAGGCGCCAAAAGTCTAAGTCCTTCGAGATAGTGACTAACTGGAAATATAAAATTATAAATATGTGATATTCTCATCTGTTAGTCTGGCGTTCAGTCTTTGAATTAATTAGACAAACAATGGTGCATCAATAAGCGACACTACGTTGCACATTAAGGACAAATGTAACGAAATAATCAGCAGATATTCAATATCATCGAATGAACAGACTCATGATGAAACCCAGCGTACTTGGTCGAAACATTTTTTATAATAGAATATATGCCAACTAAAATAGGAACCATTTATAAATAATTAGAGTATATTTGCAAAAGCGAAATACAAAAAAAATTAAGATTAAGATTTTAATTTTAAAGATATGAGGTGGGCTAATATTTTAAATGTAAAAACAATGAAATTGTGAAGCAAATTATGTTGAGCAACAGTAAAACTTTTGATATTTTTAAAAGTATAGGATATGATATGAATTTTTAAACTGCAACTCTTTTAATTTAATTTTAAAGTGTCAGACTTATAAGTTTATTGACTAAGCACCAGGATTTCGTTGGAAATTAGGAGGCAGGGTAATTTACTCAAAGTTACTCATTGAAGATGAGTAAATCCTTAAAATTCAAAGCAGTAGAATGAGTTTAAACTTAGTTTGGATTAATTTAATATTATTTAATTATTTGCATAAATCGATCATTTTTTTTAAAAGTATTTTTTGACATAGTGGGATACTGCGTTACGAATCGCAAAAGAATAAAGCTATTTTTAACGTGTCTTTAGATTGTAATGGTAAATGTATAATTACAATATTCATCATAAGGAAATATTCGGTATTCATTTTATCGAGAAGCCTCTGCTACTATCCGTTGAAATTTATAAAAAATAATTCTCTTTAAACAATTTTTCAAGAAAATAGGTTACTTAAGTCTCAGTATTGACAAGACGTTTCCTTCCTAACTTTTTGTTTGACATAGTGTTGAGAGTTAACATCTTGATTGTATCATTAATTCTTGTTCGAGTTAACATACCTTATCTATTTTAACTATTGATGTTTTTGAAAATCCTCAAGTCATACAGTTTTTGTAATCTTGTATATTCCTTTATTTCTTATATATTAACACCAGTTTACAAGATTCGAACAATGATCCCCACAAAACTCTACAGACTTCATTCGCTCGAAGCCATTTTAAAACATTGATCTGAGAAAGTGGTTGCTCACAGCTGGCAATGTATATGAATATGTCTGATGCAACTATATCAAAGTCTCTATCTAACGATGCTATTTAAGAACATGCCTTATGATTTTTATTTTTGTTTTGCTTTTTAACAAGTTGCAGTGTTGGGTAAGCCTAACCTGTAGTGCAGCCTATTTCATGTTTAATTTCCTTATCTCTTATATTAAATTCGTTATAAGTGATCCATATGCCGAAATATTTTAAGTGTATAAGGCGCTGGAAAATTCAGAATGCGATAGCGACAAATCAAACCACACACAAGTCAATATAACTCTCGCATACACGCCAATAGCATTACAGTAGAAATAATTCTATGACGGTATAGTTGTGATTTAACCAACCTTCTTTTTTCAGATTAAATATTTAGTTCAATTTTCGTTCTCATGCCGTGTAGGAATATAATATTTTCTGCTTTTTTTTTATCGAAACATTCACGCGAATGTGAATGATATAGCAATAAATGTTGAATTATTAGATTAAAATATATTTATCAAATTTGTTCCTTGTTCGAGACCTTTCACTTTCCTTATGGCAATAAAGATAAAGTTTATTATTCACGAATGAAATGCCTTTTACGATTTGCCAAATAAACGCTGAAATGCAACATGTGATATCTTTAAGGAACGCCCATTCGGGGAAAAATACGCCATTTTAAAGTCCAATCCCACGTTTTCATGGAATTATTAGAAAGCTTGTTCTTTTCCTTCAGTAGATGTTTTCTTTTTTATGTAAGAACTTGAGAATGCCCCTGACCCTTTCCATTTAGGTGCAATGGGAAACGTGCCGGCTGGAAGTACGGCTCCGTAGAATCCGTCTTTAATCAATTTCTGCTTCCGTCTTCATAAATACTAAATCCAGTGGAGGGGGGCTGAGTGCCGAACGATAGCTTTAATATGTAAATGTTATTTCCGAATAACATTTCTAAAATGTCTCTGTGTTTCCCACAGTTAATTCCGAGTAGTTAAGAAAAAACGGGAAAATATTTCGAAAACTTCTATTCTGTATATCAAAGGTTAATCCTAGAAACATGATTTTGAATTATTCGTTATTGACTTAAATTCTTTCTTCATTGATTTAGCGAATATTTCTATTTTTTTTTTCGCGTTATCTGATAGACTGAAAATAATTCTGTATGCGGTTTGCCTAAAATGATCTATTTCATTTACTAAAGTCCACCCAATACAGGGCCAATGATAACTGAGTGTGATGTACCATATAAATAAGAGGTAGCAGGAAGTGAGATTACGAGGATAGGAATACTAGATAATACAATGTATCACAGTTATAAGAACTAAAAGCTGTCAATAATTTCTGCTTTACAAATGAAATACGAAGGATATGAGGGTAATTCGGGTCTGCGAACATAAAATGACGGGTCCTAGCTATAAAGATTTTAATTAGCGTAACTAAATATAAAATCTACATGATTATAGAGTACTTACTGGCTAGTTAAGTGCCGTCTGTGGTTGGCATGGAGTAACGATTGACATTGCATTTAATCTGTTGACGATAAAATTAACTGGAAATCAATAACCCTATATATATATATATATATATATATATATATATATATATATATATATATATATATATATATATATGTGTGTGTGTGTGTGTGTGTGTGTGCATTGTGTATTCGGACAGCAATCCCTCTTTTGTGCAAGTTTCTTCGGAACCGACTGACAAGTTGTGGTGGTTGAGTTTTTTTTTTATATATATACGTATATACTTTTCTTTTCCGGCTTTTCCGATTGTTTTCCAAGCAATTTTGGCTATAATTTTTAGCGATTATCAAGGATTAATTTTATTTTACTTTCAGATGAATATATAGGAAATAAAACATTCTTATCAATCTAGATTCATATATATATCAATCAATATGTGAAAAGAAATAATTATGTAAACACATGAGTAATTATATAAAACACTAACTTTTCAGTCGTTTTCAACGAAACTTGCATAAGCTGGTAATGTATATATATATATATATATATATATATATATATATATATATATATATATATATATATATATAATGAGTTAATGTATTCTATGTTTCATTAAAGGCTTGATGATACCAAGTAGTCGAAACCACGATAGTGTGCGGTAGTATATGGTGTTCTACCTTTTTTTATTGTACTATTTTGCTCTGCATGTCTGTTTTCCTCAAGCTCTTGCATTGAGCCCTTTTTTGTGTGTCAACGATTTTTACTATGGTAATTTTTCCGGCCATTTAACATTTTGATATATATATATACATATATATATATATATATATATATATATATATATATATATATATATATATATATATATGTATATATATATATATATATATATATATATATATATATATATGATACACTACACATTTTCGAGCAAAGTCATTTAATTGGAAGGCTTGAAAATTCCTATCATATTTGTGTTTGTTCAAAACCCATGCATTTCAACTGTGGTTTATACGGCAACTATATATATTGGAATTTAGTTACAGTTTCGGGGAGATATCAGATCATCAGGCGTAATTACTAGTTTGACAGAGGTCAGTATGCTTAAAAAGCTTTGGCAAGATGACTTGTCTTTTCTGATCAATGTTGCTTAGGAAACATGGCTTAATCCATATTATGGTTTTCAGACACTTTTACAGTTTGTCACAGGCTGGGATCGACTTCCTCGGCTTTCAATTTCAAGAGGGCAATTTCTTAAATGAATCGGTTATGTTAAGATTCGACACAATCTAGATCGAATACACACTGATATATATTTGTCACTGCAATCTTATTTTTAGTGGATACAGATTATTTTTTTAAATAGCATTTTAATTTCGTCTACCGGCCTTAATAATCTTATTAAATAAAATGCGCCCGCCGACAAGAATCGAACATATATGCCCATCTTTGAAAGAGAAGGCCCCGTTAGGTAAGACTTATAATTAACAAACTCGGCCACGAAATATGTCGGTGATTAAGTAAGGCTGTAAGCAAATCACTGTCGTTTTAGATTCCTGAATGTTCAAAACTGTCGTATGCGAAACACACAGACACACACACGCGCGGACACACACACGCGCGTGCACACGCGCGGGCGCGCGCGCACACACACACACACACACACACACACACACACACATATATATATATATATATATATATATATATATATATATATATATATATATATACAGATGTGCAGATATGTTAAAAATAGGAAAGAACACGTTAGGTAAAAATCCGGAGTTCTTTAGTATTTTTGTTATTTAATGAATATGCTTATAAAACGCGTAAATTTCGCTTGAATATGGAACAGAGCTTAGTACTTTAATTCAATTTAATTCAAATAATTATATTGAAGTTTTCGGCTTTTGTTTTGAAACACGAGAACTCTTATGTAGCGTTGGAATCATATTTTTAAATAAATAATTATATACATATATATATGTATATATATAAATATATATATATATATATATGAGTATATATATATATATATATATATATATATATATATATATATATATATATATATATATGCATGTTTCTGTCTGTATATGTGAGTGTTACTTTCTGTGAAGCCTGTATGCGTGTATCCGTAGAAAGTACAGTGGCAATTGTACCGTTTCACGTGTTTTCGAAAATAAATATGTCTTTCAAACGAAGAACCCCTTCGCAACAAACAAAGATTCGTTCATTCAATTAATTTTATATTGCCCTCGCCTTTTGCAAAGTGTCATATGTTCTGCTGTCAGAAAGGTCACCAAAAAGTTTACATTGTTTCAACAACAAAAGAAGAGACCTTAATTCATGTGCGTATTTTCGCTTTTCTCACAAATTACGGGTTTCAAATTCCCCGTCATTCACATTTGAGCATTCAATTTTTTTCTAAAGAATTTTCAAATGAAACAAGTAAACAGTAGCTTCACGCACAAATACTTGCTCGTACGTATGTATATTTATTCCTCAGGTGGTATAAATAGAGTGGCCAATGTTATGAAACAGTGCTATAAGTATATATAAGGAAATATACATAATATCCAATGCCGATAATAAGACTCGGATTTTCATGCAGTTAATGGAATCTTCCGGAGTGGAGATTCTGACCGTTATCTATCGCGTTTACGTGATGAAGTTTCAAAACTGTGCCTACAAACTTGTCTATTTAAAATATTAACTATTAATAATTTATATTTTTTCAAATTCGTAGGTTCGAATCTCGAAGAATTGAAAAATAATAAACAAATAATAAATAAATAACGAATTTATTTCAATTTGAATGGGAATTCGAAAGTATACATTATATCAAGGGGAGTAACTCGTGTTTTAACATAAAATACCCACGTTACGCCGATTAACGTAAACTAGAACTCATATTAAAAATATGAATTAAATAAATAATAGGTAGGGGCTATATATCTAATATACTTTAACGCTGGAATTATATCTACACACTACGTTATAAATGATTCAGGTACAATAATATTGCTTTGTATCTGTATATAGTTATATAAAGAAAGAAATTATTGCACATTATATTAATATTCGTAAAATCCATTTCGCAGTCACCTTCAGTCGGGTTCAATGTTTTTGAGCAGGTGCTTGGATTTCTGAATCCTTGTAAACATTAATTCGGAACTCGTGTTCAGCAAATTATGATTATTTAAGTGTTTTAATAGAACAATCTTCTCTTATGAACACAAGTTACATCTGTCTTCCTTTTCGTTCTATGGCTTAGCTTTCGTGATTATCTTCCAGTGAATGGTTGGGATCATTATAGCTTTATAGTCGCCAAATATACTTTGAAAGGATTTTATAGTTTTTGTATTTATTATAGCTCAGTGTTATTTTGTGTTTGCAAAAGTGCGATTTCCAGTTGTTCTCAGTGGACACATAGTAATATTTAAACTCATTGCTTGAGTTGATGCGAGCTCTGTATATAATACCTTCAACCATGAACTGACCGTTTAATTGTTAGGTTGCGTTTTTACGGCAGTTTCATTAACTTTAGTAGGATTACTATTTTAGTGTTTTGTTTGGGAGATTGCTTATACATCATTGTTATGTTGGGATATATAAATTTCTAAGTTTTTTGTATAGTTATAGCTTACCTTAATGTATATTTGCTTTTACATCTTTTTTAGTTTTGGAGAATGACCAAAGTGTTTCCGAATTAAATTCAGAAAAAATCCTACCTACATTGATTTTAACATTACTGTCGTCTTGAGGGTTGAAGCATATTATGTTACGTTTGTGTTTTTTAGTTCATTTTCATCTTTCTTGTTATTTCTTACTATATTCTCCATTTTCGGATGAGTCAATGCGTTCTAGCGCTAAGTTCCATTGACTTATATTATCATATACTATTTCTTTGTTACTGGTGTTGGTCGAAATTCTATATTGTACTGATTTGAGCAAATTGTCGTCTCCTATTTTGGAGGTTGGAACTTCTATCTATGAACCTACAGTTGTGTAAATCGTTAGTTTGTACATGCCCTTACTCAGGTCATATGTAACTTTTAGGAAATTGATCACTTTAGCGTTGATATTATCGTAATGTTTATGGTCCTTAAATAAATTGGTTAGTTCCTTTCTCATTCGGTCTGCTTGTCTTGAAGGAGGATTATCCCATCGTCTCTGTATATACTGTTTTTTTTTATATATCAGATATAAATATGAGTGTCCATAGTAAAAGTATCCCAAGTTCACATGCTTCTGAAGAATTGTGTGGTCCCATGAAAACACACATTTTTGGTTATCTTTCTTCGAGTTCCGTCGAGGTATAAAATCGGTTTCAGTGCCTTTCTTATGATATTTACTTCTTGGGTGGAGATATAGCAGTAGTTCTTTGCTAACTTAATAGCAGCCATCAATAGGTGTTTTTTGATGGAAGCGTATAAGTCGAAAATATCAAGCATGGGCATTTCGTTCTCACTTCTATTACTGAATCATTCACTGGATTCGGTTGTATTTCGCAACTGGTTGATACCTAAGGACTTTTTAGTAGACACTAACAGCATGGCCCGGCGTTGCCCGTGATTGATCCAGAAATCGTGCTATCACTCGACTTAAAATATTTTTGCCCTCCCTTCCCTTTAAAGGAGTGCCCTTTGCTGTGCTGATGTTGCTACATGCCTTACTTTTTGCCTCACACTGCGAATTTTTTCTAAGCTCTATACTAAACATTAAATCTGTTACGAAAAAAGAACTAAACAAAATGAACACAAAACGATCAGCTTTAAAAAAGGACTCGTAACTGCAAAAACTGAATGAAAAAAAGAATGTTAACAACAAATACTTTTTCACATCCAACCCAGTTGTGCGGAATCAGAATCAACGTCGAGTTTAAGCAAGTGAATGAGCCAACTGGAGTAAAGTGCCATGCAGATTTAATTTTTTCCCACCTGTGACGAATGCAGCAATCGATAGTTTTTGCATGCTAGTTAACATTCGTGTTAGTCAGCTGTTGGCCCTCACGCTGGCCAATACAATCTTCCTGCCTATTCGTGGAAGTCAGATATTGACTCTCACTCAGGCAGTAGAAAATGGCCGCAAACTACATGAAAACTACTGTAGAAGCATGAAAAATCGATTATCTCCACTATCGATAGGAGTTGGGAAATGCAAAGTCCGTCTTGGCCTTTCCGCTAACTTGGAGCATGTGCATGTAAATTTTGGTGCAAATCCGTCGAAAATTGCAGCCGTGTATTCCTTACACACACACACACACACACACACACACACACACACACACACACACACACACACACACACAGATCCTGCCTTTTATAGATAGAGATACACTCTCTTTCCATAATTGTTTTGCTGATAATACCAATGTTGTTTTTAGATTGTTTGAGCAGTCAGAATTGTGAGTTATTTAGGAAATTCTCTTTGTGGTCCTTAATCGTGAGAAAATCCTGCTGTTTGTAAAGTTTAGGGATCCTCTCGTCTAATTTGAGTTCAGTTGCTCTATCTTTGGCATTATGGTTAATAGTGTTTTCCCATTTGTGATCCGCTTTTTTTATAGAATTTACATACTTCTGTGCTAATGACTTTGTGGTATAATTGTGCGTCGATGTAATAGTGGTTACCCGTCTTGTCTGTTTTGATAATTATTTTATTGTATTTCTTGATCTTATTGATGTCTCTTCGCATTCTATTCGTAGGCCGTTGCTGTAGTTAATAGATGTGATATCATTTATCATGGAGAATAACTCAATTTCGAATTCTGATAGAAGTTTGACGCCTGGCGGTGTTTTTTGTGATTTAAAAGCGTAAGTTTTTTTTTCTTCTCATAGACATGTACGTTATCATGTATCAGTTTAGGGCAGAATAGTTTACATCTCATCTTATTTTAAACGCTCTCGATTTTTTTTTAGCAAGGTCAGTTTTTATTGTCTATCACAGGGGACCATGATGTTTTTAGTAGAATAGTCTAGGTTAACTATATCCATGTTCTGATGACAAATAGGTATTAATGTATAAATTATAAAATCCACCTATAACATTCCTCAACTACAAAGGGACTAAATGTAGGTATGGGTCGGATAAATCATGTACATATGCACAAATAATTGCACGTACGTAAGTATATTTATCCCTTGGGTGTTATAAACACAGTACCTTCTGTTATGAAACAGTGATATAAGTATATATTAGTGTATAAATAATATCGAACGTCGATAACAGGATTCTGAGTTTTATGCAATTTATGTAATCTTCAGGTGTGGTGATTCTGACCGTTATCTATCCCGTTATCGTGATGATGAATTAAAATTATGTGTACAAAATTGTCTATTTAAAATTGAGTCAATAGCTTCGACCATCGCAAGGAAAGTTGGCTCCCTGTGCCGCGCAAGGTAATTTTTCTCCCCGAATCGATCCTTCAAATCTACAAATCAACCATTCAACTGTTTACCTCGGGGTTCTTGATAAGAACCAAAGACAGGTATCCAATATAATTGGCCATGATCTGGCATCTCGTCTGCAGTCGCTCTCTCACAGACGCGCCGTCGCCTCTCGCTTTCATTTAAAAAAAAACTTTCATGGAAATTGCTCCGATAAGCTGCTTTCGCTGGTTCGCAGACTTCGCGAATTCAAGCGTCCTACGTCCGGCTCTCACTCTTTAACTGTTGAAACTGTTAAATGTAGCCACCTCTTCTACTCCAGTAACTTCATATTATCTTGCAACTCTCGCCTGTGGAACGCCCTTCCCTATTCCTGTTTCCCTGATAGCTATAATCTCCAAATATTCAAATGTAATGTCAATCGACATCTCCAGTTACCTTGATCTATCCACTATCTTTCTCCTCATCTTTCTTCTATCATTCCTACCTGCTCTCGCTCCAAATCATCTATAACCCCCTGCGTGCTAGTGGCTTCCCGCCTTTCTAGGGGTGAAATGATTTAAAAAAAACAAGAATGCTTTCCACCTTATCCTACTTATAGGTTCTCTGTTCATTGTATTAATTTGACGAAATGATCCTTTCTGTTTGTATTTGCAATGTTCTTCAGGGAAATCCTAAATGTGTCTTTTCCATATTTTTTTTTTGTTTTTTCTTAATAAAAGTTATTACTTCACTACTTTAGTGGCAGCCAAATTCTGACCTATCTAAAGAGGAAAGCAACATAATCATAAATGAACAATAATCTGTTATCATTCATGAGGAACAGTGGGTAAAAAAATACAGAAGACCATTTTCATATCACAATGGGATCGTTAGACTCTGCAGAACTTCTTGGTCTATTTATTTAATATAATATGAGGGCACTCCGTGAAATTAATATTGAAGATATTGGCCTATATAATGATGATGGCCTTAAGGTCGTGATGAATTCTACAAACTTCAAAATTGATAAGATTAGAAAACTAATACATAGAGAATATAAGTGTCTAAATTTGAAAGTTTCTATTAATACAAAAATAAAAAAGGCAACTTCTTCGATATAACATTAAACTCAATGAAAAATATATATCAACCTTATAAAAAAAAACCTAATACCGATCATTTATATGTCCAGTCGAAGTCAAATTATCCCTCATCTATTGCAAAACTAATAAGTGTAAATTCTGGTAATAAAATAATATTTTTTGAACACAGTAATTTTTATAATAAACATTTAAAGAATTTTGGCTATAAATGCCCAGACATTAAATATTAAAAAAAAATAATCAGAGAAGAAAAAGAAAGAGGAAAATAATTTGGTACACCTCCCATTAAACCAAATCGTTATGAGTAAGTTAGGACATAAATTTCTTGCTTTAATTGAAAAATATTTTCCTAGAAATAATACGTTTAGCAAAATGTTTAATAAAAATACCCTAAATTTAAGTTAATCCTGTACTGATAATTTAGAAATAATATAAAAAAAAAACAATAATAAAATTTTAAATAAATACTTTAACCAGAATCAAAAAATAATCATCCAGAAATAAGAATAAATAATAGGAAATAATAATTATGTAACTGTAGTAATCCTATTAATTGTCCATTGAATCATAAATTTCTCACGAAATCTATAGTTTAATAATATAATATATCATCTATTGAGATCTCTAATATAAAAAATACATTGGTAGTACAAAATTAATTTAAAATTAAGGTTGAGGCAACATCTGTCTTCCTTCAAAAATAATCTGTACCGTAACTAAACATCCCTATCCAAATATTTTTGTCATTTCAAAGAATCAAATAAAACACACACAGTAAAATGGGAATTATTTTAAAAAAAAACACGAGAACTTGTAGGTCTTTAATTGAAGCATATCCTTTGTGTCTACATGAAAAAATATATATTATTGTGCTTCTAAATTTAAAGAAATATAAAATCAAAGAAAAGAAATAACTGTTTTTGTAAACACTGCATTATGTATACTTTAAAACAAAATTAATTAAAAAAAAAATCTCATTATATATCGATTATTTGATCACGAATAAGAAAGTAAATAAATGCGTAATTAAATTCCAAAATTTAAAATGTTAATTTTAATAATATCGTATCTAGTATACTAATAAATATAATGAATATAGTATTTTACATCCTTATAAATAAAAATATCAATATATAAAATATGCCTTAATCATATTTGGAGCCCCTTTAAGACAATTTTAATTTATTTTACAAAAAAGTAAAAAATAAATAAATAAAAATACTAAAATATTATAGTGTATCCCTAAATAATAATAAAAAAAACACACACAAACATACACACACAAAAAAAACAAAACAAAACAAAAAAAATAATTTAACCCCAAAAAACAGATAGGATGGTATGTTCACAAATAAGGAAGCCGGTATCGCCAGGCAGAAATTACAAACCCACACCTAACCCTTAACATATATTTACATTTTGTCATTTTAAATTAGACTTGTATCTTGATTCGTCAAAAAAAGCAACGCCCTTGTAAAATTTTGTAATCCCTTTCCCTCTCAAATCTAAAATATATAATACTATTTAGCTTAAAAAAGTCAATCTTTTTTTCGAAAGATATTCAACATCCCTTGAGAATGGAATAAAAACTTTAATTTTAATTTAAAGTTCAATTTTTTGTTTCAAAACATGTTAATTTCTGTGTAGCGATGAATATATATATCCAATAATATATTATGCTCTAATGCGTGTTGAGCAGTGTTTTTCAAAATAAATGTTATGAACTGTGAATTATAAATCTGACTGTTCTTTTTTATTTTTGTGTGAATGTGCATGTTTGTGTGTCGTATTTGATGTAAGAGTGTTCAACAATTCAACTCCTATTTCAATATAGACACCTTCTATATGTATTTTATTCCGACACACCGGCCAAATCACTGGAATTGCGGTGTATGGTACTATAGGTAACAAATCCCAATCATATTTGATTTTAGGAACTGAAACTCTGTGTACATTAGGAAATTATTCCCATATATACTTACTTACACTTCTTCTGCTATATTCTCTGCAACTTAAATGCGATGTTCTGTTCCCACAAGGTACACAGTGATTGCTTTAATAGCAATCCCTGTGTTACTCAACCTGCCCTAGAAAATCTTCTAAGTCTTTTCTGGCTAGCTCGATCTCCGAAATGGTATTCCACAACTAGTACATGGCAGAGTACGACTATGTCGTAACGTCCAAAGCTATATATATATTATATATGAGTCTAATCATTGCTATTATTTTCATTACAACTACTCTAACGCACTTTTTACCCTGGTGCCCCTAATACAAGAATGTAAGCGTGCTACTAGATTGGTAAGTAGGTCTCACGCTTTTGCTGTTGAAATAATTAAATCCAACCACCACTTCTATCCAAAATGTCTTTTCTAGTACTTCCTAATTGGCGAACACCCTTCCATTTAATGCTTCCCTGATAACTACAATCTTCAAAAGTTTAAATGCAGCATCAATCGGCATCCTCAGCCTTCTTGTTCATCTTTTGTTCTTTCTTCAATCCTCCCTATTCTCAGTCTTCTATTTCATTTTCACTCTATGTAACCCGCTCTACACTAGTGGCATTCCATCCTTGCTTGAGAGGAAATGATTAAAAAAGAAAAAAAAGATAACTTCTTATTTGGGATCTGAACACCTATTTATATAAACTTATTTAATGTAATCCAGAAATATTAGTACGTTAAAACCACACTTTCTTGGAATTACTTTTAACTGATCACTTTTTTTGATATATTTTGATCATTTTATTGATAATTTGTCTTTTCTTTTTTTCGGACGACAACGTTTCCATTTTTTCCAGCTTATTTCACAATATTTTAATTTCCAAACTTATAGTTTAGAAAAAAAAAGTGAAATATATATTTGCAGTGTGAAGTGTCACGAGAAGTTGTAAATTAAACTGGTTGATTTTCTCATAATATGATAATTTTGTTTAAAGATTATATTTTCTTGACCTCAGATTGTAACTTGAAAATTTCCCTCGATGTTACATTGAAAGTCTCACTTTCCAGAATCAAAAATGTGTTATTATAGTTTAGATTGAATGATAAAAAGGAAGATGTCAGTTTAATTTGCCGTCAGGAAGAGATAGTTTTATCTTGAGTAATTTGATGACTAATTATAGTGTTGGAATTTAATTTTCCATCAAGGAATGCACGATGAAAATGATTTATCGTGATTC
Organism: Acanthosepion lycidas; assembly: GCA_963932145.1. Classification (NCBI taxonomy): domain Eukaryota; kingdom Metazoa; phylum Mollusca; class Cephalopoda; order Sepiida; family Sepiidae; genus Acanthosepion; species Acanthosepion lycidas. The sequence goes on along the minus strand of OZ010606.1, from coordinate 64,227,008 downwards.
ACATATAGAAATACAAAGTAATTTTTTTTTATCGGAGAAACTGCGCAAGAAACTTATGATGGCTTGATGCAATCATTATTGACACAATATATAAATTAGATCTTTTGAAATATATTTGTAAAAATATAATAAAGAGCTTGATTAAGGCGTTCTGGTAAATTAAATGTTACCTCGATTTTGAAAACTTAATCGCGTAATTTAAACCCAATTTTTTTCTTAACTTATCCACGACTGATAAATTGATTTTGCCATGACAAATAATAGCGAAGCTGAAATAACATGGTAAACTTATATACTCCGGAGATTCGGTGAAATGTTGAATATTTTTACTCTATTTATCTTTTTAGACTTATTTTTATGTTCTTGTACAAAATAAAAAAAATAGCAATTCCATTCTCGAACTTTTTTTTTTACGTATTTTAACTTTTGCTTACTATCTCTTACAATTCTTCGTTAACTTGTGCAAAGGTAACTGATACAATATTTCTAAAATATTATCTTCTTCTATGTGCTGTGTCCCTTAAGGACGTTGGCGATCACGGCTCTCAGAATTTTCCTTTTCTTTTGTTGCTTTTAATAGATTCGATCTTTTTGATATATCTCTTAAACTTCGCTTTGCCATCCATTTGCTCAAGGCTATGCGGCGCTTTCCTTCGTCTACCTTCTCTATTTGGTGAGGACCGTATTTTCCAAGCCCTCTTTCCTCATTATGTGTCCTAGAAATGTCGACTCTCTAGTGTTAATTATAAGTGTCCTTTTTGTTTCTCTAAAACGTCATCGTTTCTCACATGTTCGTTCTATAGTATTCTTAGCATCCTTCTGTAAAACTACATTTCTGTTGCATGAAGCCTATTCATCATCTGTGCGGAACTGTCCAGCATTCACAGCTATATAGAAGAAATGATATTACATGACATGTCACTAACTCTTTTCTTTGTGTCTAATAGTTTTTGTTTTTGTTTCTTAATATTTGCTTAGATTCTGGAAGGTAGACATCGCAATCTAATCGCGCCTTCGGATTTTGGGGTCGCACTTTCCATCCTCAAAATATTTACCAGATATTTAAATTGTTGTACTTGTTTGACTTTGATATCTCTAGTTTGTAATTTGCATTTTGGGCTGTCTCTTTTGCTGACAAGTACGCATTCCATCATCTGGTAATGTTTAATCTCTTCTTGTTATCGTACAGTACCTTCTGTAGGCGATCATGGAGTTTCTTTCTGATATCCTTCCATGTTTTTCCCTGCTTTTCTGGCTCAATTTTGCTTCTTTAACTTACGAAAAAAACAAACTGTATTTCAGAACGGATTGATAAAAACATGGGCAAATTTTAAAGTGAAAAAATATTTGCAACAACTTTTGGCCAAACTAAAATGAAATCATAATAAAGCTCTTCTACTTCGTCAATGAATGCATACAAACGCAATTCATAAAAACAATTAAAACATTTTTCAACAGATTTAAGCTTTTGGTTTGAAAGAATATCGAGAGAAGCGTTTTTCTACCCAAAGAATGATTGATAACATCGGTGAATCCTTGTACTTGTACCTTCATTGGTTAGGAAATGCATCCTTTGCATTTTGGTTGAATTAAATACAGAATATTCATAAGTAATCGGACGACAGAAAATGCCGGAAAATAGGAGGCAAAATAATGTGAGCATGACACTGTCTCTTCTATCTCAGCTGTTTCACTATTTGAGTTTTCATGATATAATTGTCTTAATGAAATCGTGTAAATGTTCCTCATATAACACATGAAACAGGAATGGAAATTCATAACAAAATCAAAAGGTTGATATTCTCCACTACTTCAAACAAAAATCAGTCTAGATTACATATTCTAACTATTTACACTATTTACATTGTTCGGACAGTTGTCGTCCAATTTATTGTCATATTTACAACGTTTCGACCGCTGTACTCTCCGGCGTTCTTCAGGTTATATTTAGTGGGTTTCTGAAGCGAAACCTTTATTTAGTTCCCGGAGTGATATTGTTCAAAATCTACGTGCCATGTCTTGGGTTATCTCCGTTTATACAAGGCATATGGACCAATGAATAAAAGCGTCGGTTGAGAGCTCCTAAAAGTTATCTGACACAAATAGTTGTGAGTTCAATCCCTGGCCACAGCAGAGGGAACAAAAAAATGAGATATCCGGAAGGGTCATGGCACGTGGAACAAGAACAATCTAACACCGTGAATTAAATAAAAGATTTGGTTCGAAATTCCAACTAATATCACATGAAGAAGGCCGGAATGTACAACGACCGAAACGTTGTGAATATGGCTTTAAGGATGAGGGAATCAGTCCGAACAATGTAGATGTAAATATTTCAAAGAAAACTTACGAAAAAGCCTCCATCGGTAGTGAGAAGAGTGATAACAATGGCTATGAGGAAGATACGCTCCTGAAGAAATTGCTTTTATGGTTTGATTTTATGAAGCTCAGCTGACGATATCACTGGCTGTTCACTCAATGAATGACGAATGTTTCCATATAAAGAAACGGCTCATCTTATCATACGGATATGTTAAATTTCAGATGCATATTTTACACCCGGATCCATTTATTATTATAGATATACACCCAGTGTTACTATATTCTTATATTGGAATTAACTATTACGTAATTTATAAATTTAAAAAATTGATCACCTCGAAAAGAAATGACACCGTTCTTTGTTATTATTACTATCATACATGATAATATAAAACCATGTTCATTGTGTATATAGTTGCTAAGTAGATTATAATGTCAAAATTTATTTTCCTTATTCTCGGTATTTATTTTCATAGCAGCTTTATTCAAGAGTTCCTTTATGTGACAGGTTTTGCTGATTTTCGTCTGCGTTACTTTGGCAAGTATTAAGAATATACATTTATACTAATACGGGAAATACTCCAAACACAGAATACTGAACCGGAATTTAATAGACGCATTACAATAGCAAAATATGCCTTTCAAACTTTAGAAACAATGAAAACTGAATTTCTGTATCATATAAATCCCCCAGGGGTGATTGAACAGTCTTCCCCACAGATTTAAAAGAGGTTGATGGAAAAGTAATGTAGGTCCACAGAAGGATATTGAGAATATTATGAACCGGACATGTGAGTAGCGAAGAAGTTATACGAAAATAGGTTAAAAATGACATTTCGACTTTATACAGACCTTCTACGCAGGATCCGACATGACTTCTATTAAGAAATCTTATAAATATCTAATAGACAGGGTGTACATAAAGTCCTTTGATAAGTAAAAAATATATTAGAAAAGAAAATGAATAGACAAATTAAGAGTAGATAGTGAAGTATTTTTTCAAGTAATTTGATACTCCCCTATAGAAATACCCCTCGATTTGTTGCCATGTTGCCTCATCAATAGTGGCAAAGGCATCAATCATCTTTTACTTTAAGTCAGTGACGTGCGTACTTTTTGTCGATATACGATACTTTAACATAACCCTACAGAAAAAAAAGTATAGTGAATTGATATCTGGGGGACAAGGTGGCCAGCGAATTGGGACACCCTTTCTAATCTACAAGTTTGGACCTGAACATTATTCGGACTATGTGTCCTCATCCTTGTCGCCATATTTATTACAACGTTTCGGCCGTTGTGTGCTCTGGCTCTCTTCAGGTGAACCTTTTATTTCGCTCACTGGGGTAGACTGTTCTAGTTCCACGTGCCATGTTTAATTGGTGTCAGTTATCACTTATCTCCTGTTAATTCTCCTCTGCAAGTTCGCTACTGCCAAAGCCGGGTATTGAACTCACACTCTTTGGGTCATGTCACTGGATCTAACCAATGCCTTTATGCACTGTACCATGCGTCCTTGTGACTGATTCTGAAGGACACCTGAAATACACAAATGCAATGTGATTAAAAACTTTGATAACTACTCAGTGCATAGAAAAAATCTGATTATGACATCTCATTAATTCACTTGCCTTTGTAATATATTTTAAAAATTGCAAAGAGATTTTTTGGGCACCCTGTATAATTAGAAAGAAACAGATGCAGTTTTGGTGAAAGATGATAAGAAAAGACGGTTTGTAGATTGTGACACTTACAGGACGTACTGAAGGCAAGAATATCAAAGACAACAACGAGCAAACTACCTAAAAAGACTGTGTTCGTGGATAGCAGGACATTATTGATTCATTCATTTTCTACGGCTTATCAACACTACAGGTTATTTAAAGCCAAAAAATATTTTCAGGTGTAATTTTTTTTTTTTGGTTAAGATAGTAATGGTTTAGAGATACAAGTCCTACTAATTAACCTATAGAAGGGGAGGAAGAGGTGGATTCATACTTTTCCTGAGGTTATATTACTTATAAATGAATATAACTAACCCAACCGGAAGGAGAAATTGCTTCTTTGATTAACAATGCCAAACCACTGTCCATTAAACCACGCATACATCCACGCTTACAGCACCTGGTATTCTCATGCTTCACCTTGTTAGGTACTGACCAGGCTCGTCATTGTTTAACTTCAGTAATCGTAGGTGAAATGGTGTTTTAATATGATGCGTCTCTCAACTGGCAGAACAGAGATTATGATTGACTATAAAACATTGCTTAGAGCTTAAAAAATACCGTGGTAAGCCATAATAAACCACGTATTGAATAGGAACGTCACATATTGAAAAAGCAAAACAAATTATAATGATACTGGCAATACTTTATCTAAAACCCAACACTAATTAGATGGAAGAAACTGATAAATATTTTCTGTACTATATAAAAAAAACCCCGCTGTTCTTACCACATAAGGCTTTGCACGACGCTAATAAGCAAGTATTACTTTTGTTAGTAGCATAACGAAATACATCATTAGCGAGAAGGCTTTTACTGTATCATTTTATATATTTTGTTTCGTCTCACTTTGCTTTGCATTTTGCTTTTAATGATTTAAAAAACCGGAATTCTATTTGCATGCGACAATAGTTAATTTTCTACAGTTGTTGCACGCCTTTCCTATATCTCTTTTTCATTTTTTTCACCAAGCTGAAAGCTGCCAGAAAAATAGACCTTTTTCTTCCAAAGTCGATGCCGAAGCTGGTGTGTACCGTTAAAACCAGAGTAAATTAGAAACTATCTTCCTAAGTGGAAAGAAAATGTGCAGAGAGATTTAGAAAAAGCATGGTGCAAAAAAAAAAAAAAAATCCTGTAATCCTGAAGAGAAATAAAAACACTTTATTTTAATACCAGTTGCATTATTCTGCCTGGTTTTAAAAAGATGGCAGACATTTCAGTCATTGTAAAGTGGGCCAATAGTAAAGAACAATGAAAGTAAATCATCAGAAAATCTATGATAATTGAACAAATGAAAATTCGCTATAAAATGACGATAAATGAAGCCATTGATTTATTAGGCTAGACCGTAGACTAATAAATCACTGTATTTTATGGCATATAGAATTGTATATAAAATTCGTTTCACCGCAAATAATATCTCGTTTTTGTATTTTTTATAGTCTCTTAATTATGTATATCTAAGGAAGGGCATTATATCCATGATATAATAAAATCGTTCTTCACGGACGGGAAAAGACGGCTGGAAGGAAAAGAATGACAAACATATTTTGCTCTCGGAGAGATTTTTATATTACTTAAACATACACAATACTGATACATATATACATGTATCCCATGTTGTGAATATTACGCCATTTATCTAGACAGCAAAGCAAAATGAAGGAGAAACAAAAAGAAGGGTCTTACATATAATATGGTGATACACCTGGGTCTGGAAAATTCATTTTAGGACTCCAAATTCAAACTGGCCTGATACATCTATGTGGCCAGGCGAGGACATATTTCATAAATGGGAAGCAGCGACTCTTGGTTTTTTCTAAATTGGGGAATGCAAGCTGGAGTTTCTTTCTATATCTGGGAATGATATATTGCCAAATGGAAACCATACCATGGACATGTAGGCTGGTGGGAGTGGGGCAGATATAACCTCTGTCCGAGCTACGGGGTGGGTGAGCTAAAGAAAGCAACCTTATGGTTTGATTGCTGTACACAAACTGAAAAATAACTGGGGCTTGGGTCATTAAGTGACGTCATTAGGCGGCCATCATGTGACCCACGGCACTTCCTTTCGCCACCTTCTCTACTTTACAGTCCTCTACGGTATTCTGATTAAATTCCGGTTTAACGAGTTATCATTATTTACGCTATTTATTTTCGGAATATTTTCCTGATCTTTGTTGTTATCACGATGTTTCGACTGTTGGGCACTCTAGCCCTCCTCAAGTGTATATTACTGTTCATCTCGATCTATCCATCAGCTTCGTCCCAGTGCTACCGAACGCTTCCTCAACACTGTCACATAGCGCTCCGTATTCACTGCTTGAGGTATCTCATTTCGGTCTTGCAACCAATATGAGCCGATAATGCAATGATTAGAACATGCAACCCATAATGTGAATTTTGTTGCATATAACGACCTCTATAACACATTCTGTACCCCAGCTTTTGCTGTTTACATGAGCTGAAAGGAGAGAGTGCTCTTCATCAGAGAACAAAACAAGATCCAAGGAGCCTGGATTTTCTTTGATTGTGGCACAAAACCATACAATTCATGTTCGTCTCGGTAAGTTTTTGCTTTATTTGGAACGTTTTAAGGATACAAATGAAGATCTGATTTAAGAACACGTTTTAAAGATTCTTAAGAGTTTCCGAACTGTTGACGTCGTCGTTGGAGTGATCTTTTGGGCTTAGCCCTACTGAGTGCTTTATATCATCAATGCCCCTTTTTGCTCTAGTACTAACCCTCCAACCAGAACAAGTGTCCCTCGGGCATTCAGCGTTCGGATTTTCACTGTCCCATAGTCTCTGAACTTCTGAACCCAGTCAAAAATTCTGTTTTGTGATCGAGCACGACGTCACTGAAACTTTCTCCGAAAATTTGCTTGCACTACAGCATATGATCTGTTGGCAATATAGGCCTCCACACAAAATGTCTTTTCCATAGTTGAACAAGACATATTGGGGAAGATTATTTTTCAAATATTTCATGCACAAAGCCAACTTATATTCCTTGACAAAGCAAAGAGAAAAAAAGTAATATTAAAATTTTATTAAAAAATAAATTTCTGTTTTTTGGGGGTGGGTGGTTAGGGGCTATACTGTAATATACTGAGACATCGACAAATTGTATGAAAATTAATATATGTAAATAATGTATGAAGAGAGAACATAATTAAATGATCTGAGATTTGTCCTCGCTTGACACGAACAAAAAAAATACGCGTCTCGCATACACACGTATCGATTCGAAATTAGATGTTGTAAAATCATTTGAATTGCACTCATGTCTATTTCATTGACTTATGTGTAAATTCCGTTGGGAAAGGGATGAATCTCTCTCATCACCCCCGCTAAAGGTTAAATATTAGGATTTCTATATAGAAAAAGCATAGTTATTTTAAAATAAATAACGAAAATGGTTAAGCGTTTATGGATCCTTGCTCTTCAGAGTCAATCAAGTACAAAAATAATTGCCTAAAAAACATGACGAAAAAATTGGGAAATAAAAAAGAAGCAATATTCACTCGCAAAAAAATAAAAAAAGGAATCATTCTTACAATCTAAAATATGTTTAGACTCTAAATAACACACAAAGCTTTTAGAAAAAAAACAAACAAACCAAAATCACTTACACACATGCGTACATACACACATGCGTACATACACATGCATACACACACACACTCACAATTTAAAAAGCTGATTTTCTTTCAATTCTCGTCACAACACGTTCTAACAATAAGGCTTCGTATACAGAACTTTTCATTTTTTCCATAATGCATGAAAACTAATAGAAATACGTTTTGGTTTTTATTTATTTCCTCGGTTCATTCTTCCGTTTCTTTTCTTTCTCAATCTCTCGTTCTACCTAATTTAAACTTTAAGTCCTTTTTTCTCTCTTTATCTGTCAAAATTTAAGCTAACCAAAATGTTGTCTTAGCCTATGCCTCCATCTGTCTCTCTTTGAATTTATCAAAATCTTTCTCCCTTTTTCTCAATTTTTCAAGTTTTAACTTTTTCTCTCCTTACCTGTCTAGATTTGTATAAATCAATCTCTCTTTCTTCCTGTTTAGTTTTATTTTTGTCTTTTTTTTTTATCTCTGACGGACTTAATTTCATTCTGTCTACATCTCTTTCTCTCTCTCTCATAAATTGTCTCCCTCTCCATCTCTTTTTCTCTAGCTGTCAGTTTTTAACTTGGTCGAATTTTCTCCTTATCTCCCATGCAGTTTAGTTTTTAACTTTGTAGAATTATTTCTCTCTCTCTCTCTCTCTCCCTCTCTCTCTCAAATTTATCGAGGTCTCTCGAGCTTTGTTTGCCAAGGCGTCTCTTTCTCTTATGGATCTGAATGCAACTCACTTTTTCTCTGTCTACTTAGATTTAATTTCGTTTCAGTCTCTGTCTGTCTATCTGTCTGTCTCTTTCTATCTATCTATCTATCTATCTATCTATCTATCTATCTATCTATCTATCTATCTATCTATCTATTTCAGTCTGTTCCTATCTATATATCTATTTCAGTCTGTTCCTATCTATCTATCTATCTATCTATCTATCTGCTTGCAATATATGGTTTCTAAATTTGTTTGACTGCCTTTCTACCTGTCTAGATTAAATCATTTCTCGTTCTTTCTCTTTCTCTCTCGGTCGTTCCTTTTCTTTCTTTGTCCACTTCTCTAGATTTCGCTCTGAGTCTGTCATCATTATCTTTCTTATTCTCTACTTGTCTAACTTTAACTCACCTACGTATTGTATTTCTCTCTACCACTACCTGTTCAGATTGTTTTGTCTAAGACACATTTTTCTCTTCTTTTTTAGTTTTAAATTTTTCCAAGGCTTTCTCTCACATTGCTTACTTGTCTAGTCTTCTGTTGTCAATGTTTCTTTCTCTGTATATATATATATATATATATATATATATATATATATATATATATATATATATATATATTCACACACATGCTTATATGTATGTATGCATGTATGTTCATCATATATTAGGTTGGTGCAAAAATAATGACGTAATAATGTCGTTTTTGACGTATTTTTAATGTCAAAAAACGACATTATTACGTCATGATTTTTTCCCCAACCTAATATTTATAGAAACCACGCTCGCCTTTTCTTCAGTACAAAAACCGATGCCTTCCCTTACGCAATCTCCTGCTAATTCCATCCCGCCATCTTTCTTTTTCGTTCTTCTTTTCTCCCAGTCTCAGTTACACATGCGGTGTATATTTACACCCAAACATTTACAGTATTTCTCTGGCCTTAATTTTCTTTTTCTTCTCTTGTCCTTCTCTTTTATCTTGCAAACATACGTACACATTTCTAAGTCTATACTCCCAAACTCGCGTCAAAATGCATAATCGCAAACGGGCAGATGCAGTGGCGCATGCGCAAACCCACTTTATTTTTAATGCGCTCTGCCTTGTACAGTGCAATGGATTATAATGGCTGTCTGAAAGTAGAAACCCTTCGATTTGAACAACCGGGATGCGTCTCAGTAACTGACAGCTTTCCTTTAATGCTATTTTTTATTCTTGAATTTTGTTTTTATATTTTGGGCTTCCATACAACCATCTGGTATGATTCTGTCATGACAGCAGAAAACCTCCTTCCACTGCCTATCCTACAACCGTATTACAAATATGATATGAACATTTTTTGTTTGGTTTCTACTCAATTTTTTTTCTTGACTTTTATATTATTAATATCTCTTCGTCAATATGCGTTGCTTTATATTTTACTTGCATCTTTCTAGTAAATTTTCATTCGTTCTTGTATCTTTCGTCTTTATTTGATTTATTTATGGTCATATTTTGGGCGTCTTAAAAGTCTTTTACTTCGGCTACTGTTTTAACTCTTTTTCTTTATTTATTTTTGATGTTTGAACTTTGTTTAATTTCTTTTGGCCTTTTTCCATTTTCTTGTGCCTAATCCTAACTCTTCCTTTTCATTTTTGTTTTCATTTTTTAAAAATATTCTTCTTCCTTTTGTTTTGTCTCTCTGTCTTTATCTCTTTTCTTTCTTTATTGTCTTCTTTTCATTCTACCTTAAGTTTATTCATTATCTTTTTGTTTTGCTCTGTTTTTATTTCTTTTCTTTTTTTAATTATATATTCATTTGTGTTTCATCTGCTTCCTTTCATCCGCACTGACATTATTTATTTTAGTCTATACAGAATAACATGAATGTTCATATTCCTTTCATTAATCTGTTCAGGTGTTTTTATCGTGAGATTTCTTTCCCTTTTTCAACGTTTTGCTGATTTTTTTCGATATTTCCTTCTGTTTTTCGGAAGCATTTTTTTTTAAATTCAGATTATCTTTCATTCTTTCTTTCTGTTTTTATCTTTATCTTCTTATTTTTGTTTTAATTCCTTCCTTTCTAACTTTTGTGCGTTTTAAATCCAATGGTGGAATTTTTCTTTCACTTTCATTTGTTGTGTCTTTTCATTCTCCTCGCTTTCATTCCCTCGCCTGAAACATTTTTTCATAGATCGCCATTATTATCTGTAATATTTGTTCTTCCATAATGTGGTAGCTATTTTCTCTCACTGTTTGGGGCCTCCAAATTTCTCTGTGTCTCCCTCCATATATGTATATGTGTACACACACACACATATATGTATATATATATATTCACATATATGTATATGCACTTCTGAATACATACCAATATATATATATATATATATATATATATATATATATATGTATATATATATATATATATATATATATATATATATATTGATATACACATATGTGTTTGTGTGTGTCTATGAGGGGTTTATTCTGCCTTTAAAACGTTGATATTATCTCTACCGTTTTTCTTTGCAATTGGCTTTCTTTTTTTTCGGTCATCCTTTATATGTGACTTTACTTCATATTCTACAGATTTAACGAACAATCGCACGAGACTTACGTACTGCAGAGCAACTGGTGAATTCTCACGAGATTTCAGCAAAGTAAAACATCAGAGTGAATTTTGAATTCATTTTCTATGTTCTTTATCCTTTCCACCGCTTAATAATATTTTCACCAGAGTTATCTCTTTTTGTATGACCTTCAGAAAATTCCATGGTGGATTTATTAGATGCAGCATTGCACTATCACATAATCTCTATTAATATTAATTCTAAATTTAAAACTTATTAATATTAAATTTAAATCTTATTAATATTAATTTTAAATTTAAAGAAACCATGCGATATACACCTCTAAGATCTGTCCTTGTTTTGCGAAAGCTGCGTTGTATATATATATATATATATATATATATATATATATATATATATATATATATATATATAGAGAGAGAGAGAGAGAGAGAGAGAGAGAGAGAGAGACAGAGAGAGAGATAATATTGCTTTAACATATGCTATATTTATTGGTAACATAATTTGTACAATTTTGCTGATACACGCGGTATACATACACACACATACACACATATATGTATAAACACACATACACACATATATGTATAAACACACACACACTCACACATATATATATATATAGAGAGAGAGAGATAGAGAAAGAGAGAGTGACAGAGAGAGAGAGAGAGATAGAGACAAAAACGAACAACGAATGAAAGACTTGTTTCCATGAAATATAATGAATACAGTAATACAAAAATATATAATAATATTTTGTTACTAAAATTCCCACAATTCAAAGCCTAAAAGCCACTCAGACTAAACAGTAATAACGACAGCGAACTGAAGTGTTGAAGAGGCGAAGATTTATTTAGTGAATAGTAATTTCGACTTCAGTAGGAAGTTTAATACGGATAGCGACTTTACAAGAAACTAAATATACAATCTTAAGCAGGAAACAAGTGATAAACTTCTAATCCTTATCAAAAGACTCGGGAGGAGCGGGAACCGGACAACAGGCGAATCTATCTACTCCTATTGATATAGGAAAAATAATTACCGAATAATGCAATCGTTCACTTTTGGTGTATAGATTTGAAGCAGACAGTAGAAGGAACTGGAAACCCAATTCTAAACAAGAAACACATATATGTATGTGTGTGTGTCTGTTTTTCTCTCTCTCTTTCTCTCTCTGTCTCTCCCTCTCTCTCTTTCTGTCTCTCCCTCTCTCTCTCTCTCTATATATATATATATATATAATATATACACAGCGTAAGAGGGTCAATTGGGCACCGTCTTTGTGAAAAGCAGCCCCATTATGTAGCATGAAAATTTTTTCAAAGGCATGCTATATTTCTTGGCATTATTGCTGGAAGATTCAATATGGAGATTTCAGAGTGTTTAGGTGTCAATCTGAGGACAGTGCAGAGGATTTGCGCAGAGTTGGATAATATATCCAATCAACATCATTTTGTTGGGAATGATCACTAGTTATGGCGAGAATATGCCTCTGTTCTTCTTCCCACACAGTCTTAGTCTGAACACGGAGGCCTACATCAAATTCCTTGAGGAGCTAGTGCTGCCTTGGGTCAAGAGGTTTTGATGCTGGAAAACTCTGTGTCTGGCAACAGGAAGCTACACCATTCCACACAAGCAGAAGAATCCAGTCATGGCTGTCAAACAATTTCTGTGACCACATCATTATGAAGATTGCACCAACCGATAATAAATTCTATTGAGTCTCCAGTTTAAAACTCCTACAAAAAAGTAAAGCACATTTTTCACATTAAACTTACATGGTAACATATATGTTTTCATATGTTATGCGGTTTATATGTTTATATCATATATATGCACGATTTTAACTTATTGATATATCACGTTTAAATTCTATGATCGATAAAGCAATGAAAGATCAGATTAATTAGTTGCTTTTATTTTATATATATATATATATATATATATATATATATAAAGAAATATAGTCTTAAGGTGTGCTATATTTATGGAATAAAGTGCTCAATATCAGAGATAGAGCGTGTGTAAATATAAAAGTGAACATAGAAGTCAACACTTAGAGGCGACAGTCTGTTTCATGCTATATGCAATCGTCAAGCCACAAACAAAATTTCAGGAAAGTAGATTTATCAAGTCCAATAAAATTTTGTTTGAACAAAGGTGGAAAGCCACCATCATAATTATGTTATTATTTTCTCTTCGCGTTAGACGTGATAGACATTTTACATGTTGCAGGTTTTGAAAGTCCTCACGTGATATATTCTCTGCTTTTTGGTATAGTTCGTTGTGATGATGCAACGAAGAAGCTTGATCCTAGCAATAAGACCAACATAGTTCATCCTCTTCAAGCCATTTTTAACCCTTGGTCAAAAAAAAAAACAAAATAAATAAATAAATAAATAAATAAAAATAGAGCTGACAATTTAAACGGGTTTGGCTCCATGCATAACAACCATATAAGAATCTCGTTCAAAGGAGACTAATTAAGAAGATGACTCGAGATTATAGGTTAATCTTTTAGTGTTTGTTGCAATTTGCGGTGTTTGGGTGAATGTGACCCTATCTGCATATCAGATTTGCTATAACTAATTCATATATGTAATGGTGTTCATCCTGTACCAGCTCAAAGTGCCGCTCAAGTTATAGGGCTAGAGAGTAATGGGCAAATTTTATTCGGATATATGGGGAAGGCAACGGTTAATCGAGACATAAACAGGTTAAGATTATAGTAACCAGGGAAGCATACTGTTCAACAAAGCAGCGATTCATGGTAAAAAGCTTGTCGAGTGGAAATGGCATCTCACCAAACGAATACGAAAGGAATGAGGGTTATTCAATACATTGCGCGTGGTATGGTTGAAGTCGGGGTACTGATGGTAACATCAAATACTTATATACTTATATTAATTCTATTAATATTCTGTCTACGATATTGAACAATTTATAGCAATGTTTGCTTGCCTTAAAGTCTTTTCTCTCATTATCCCACTGACCGACAGCATTTTCGCTACATACTAACTTTAGCATCGCTGTTGACTTCACTCCTGAAAAACTTAATCTCACTTGAATACTTTTGTAGATTTTGGTTTTTGCTTGATCACCTTTTCAGAGCATTCAATTCTACTATTATATTTTTCAAGAAGAATAAAAACAAAAACAAAAAAAATCACTAGCGTCCATCAATATTGAATGAAAACAATTTCACTAGTCATTAAAAATACAGCCACATTCAGCCTCCATGACTGCAAAATCAAACTCACAAAAGGAGAACTCTTTATAAAATACGAAAAAAATGAAAGGAAGAAAGATTTCTTCAACAAAGATAATGAAAATCTGGCAACACAGATAACAACTATTATATTAACAAGATTCCAAGACAATCTATATAATGGAAACCAACAATTACAATAAACTAGTTGACAAAGATCTTACTAAATTAATAAAACCAGTAATAACGAAACAAAAAGTGATATAAACAAAGATGAAGAAAACATAGCCACTAAACTAAAATTAAGCAATATATACAACAATTAGCAAAAAGAGGATGATTTATTAAATTAAAATACGATAAGGAGAATTTCACCACCAAAACTACATGACGATAAACGCTACAAAAAACAACATTGGAATAATAAGCAAATAAATAGACAAAATATTCTGAAAACTAAGAAACGTACTAAGCATAAACCGATGGAAAAATACAAATAAAAAAAATCTATTGGTTTACTAACATTAGTAACAAAGAAAATTGTTCTTTCAGGCAATTAGACATAAAAGTCTTCTACTCATGATTTAATGAGCATATCTTTAACAACGTGCCGAAAATCAATATTATACCACAAAAATATGCACAAAAAAGACAATAATAATAATAATAATAATAATAATAATAATAATAATAATAATAATAATGATAATAAAAATAATAATAATAATAGTAATAATATCGGTGATGTAACATGGATAGCTATGCGAATTCTTAGGCAAAATATTCCAATAACTAACAAACATTATCAACAAAAACTACATAGATCAATACAGGAGCGACGTTCTATTAATTCTGAGAAAATATATCGCAAGAAACACAAAAGAAAAGAAAAATATTAAAAGCTTTCAAAAGCCTAGGATTTAAAATAGATATAAAATCTAATAAAATTAGTAAAATCCTTAGATATAGCATTCAACTTCTACAATAGAATGTACAGACCATCCGGAAATTCAATGAACAACGTAAGATACATTAACAAAAATTCCAACCACCCCTCTCACATATTCAAAGAAATACTCATATCTATAAATAAAAGAATTCAAAACATTCAATGAAAAGAGAAAATATATGAAGCAGCCGTAAGAAATATCAAAATACAAAACCGTTGAAACAAAAACAACAGAAAAATAAATATAATTTGGCTTAATTCCTTACAACAATGCAATAGAAACAAAAATAAGGAAAACTATTCTTTAAAATAATGTACAAACACTTTCATAAAAACAGCAAATTATCAAAAAAATTACAATCAAAATCATTACAACTGCATGGATAAAATGGGAAATTTATTAAATTATTAAATTACATCAACAATAACAATAACGCCCAGCAAAATAACACAATTAAATGTAACTGCAGAAACAAAAAAAATTGCCCAATTAACAATAAATGCTTAATCAATAACATAATATACAAAGCTTTCGTAGCTAATAAAATTATCACAGATGAAATATTTAGACAGGCATCAAGGAAAAAAAATTAAAGTAAGATATAATCACAAAATGTCGTTAGGAAATAAATACAAACAATACAACCCTACCGACATATATATGGAGCCAAAAAGAAAACAATATCCCCACCAAACTCAAATAGGAAATTATAAATAGAGAAGCCTGATACTGTATTAAAAGTAAAAAAAAAATATGCTTAGAAAAACTCTCAATAATTAGTTTTAAAAATTCAAATAAACTCTTGAACAAGACAAATGAATTAATAGATTAATATAAGCATACAGGTAAATGCGTATTTATTATCTGAGTACTAATTAACAATAAGTAAAATATTAGGTTGGTGCAAAAATAATGACGTAATAATGTCGTTTATTGGCGTTAAAAATAGGTCAAAAAACGACATTATCACGTCATTATTTTTGCACCAACCTAATAATTATATTATAAGCTTTTAATAAAAAAATAAATGAAATAAACATAATATAAACTTTAAAATATTATAGATAAATAAACGACCATATATTAAACATCCACACCTATACGAGTGTTTGTGCATATACATATAAACCTATAAATTTATACATACAATAAGACGCCTACAAACGAACAAAAAACTAAACCCCCATCATTAATACATCAATACACCAAAGACAAAAAATAAAAATAAACTAAGCATTAAATAAAAATAATAAAAACATTAGATAAACGATAACATATGATATAAGCATTTATTTATATTAATTATATAATCATAAAATGTCGTGAAATATATATATAACTTTATTGAAAGATATATTGATTGATTGATTGAAAAATTGGAAATCCGAATTTAAATTCCCGTTCGAATCCATTGCATTTACTTACGTGCTAATACCTTTGAGAGTTAGTCCTCTTCTTCTCGCTATGTGTTCTATAGCCTTGGATGGCAACTGGTCTAGGAGAAAGACAAGTAAAAGTTTGACATACGGCATATTAAAATATTTGTCGGACTTTGTCCATTTCACACACACACACAGACACACACACATATATATATATATATATATATATATATATATATATATATATGTGAACACTTTTTATGTAAAACTTATTTCTATTGGGTAATCGTATTTTGAGTAGACGATCCGTTTATTTAACCATTATATTTATTTGTCTTCGTCTTCTAGAGATATTGTTAACGAAAATGTGCGCTATCTAGCAAGATTCGAACCTGCATGCTTTTATGGGACACCATTATTTGATCTGACGTGCATTGACCTCTCGACTGAATTGAAGGAAGAACAAAGACTAAGAAGAAAGATAAATGGTCTAATGTTTCTTCGAACTAAATACAGAACGTTGTGGACATGATCACCTAATTACTGATTGAGATCATTACATAAAACAATTAACTTGTTCTTACTGTAAATATTTAAACCAAGCAGACACCTATTCGAGAGGTAGAGGAGAAGCGTAAGGGAGAGAAAATCTGAAACTTTAGTCTGTTAAGCAGTTTTAAATAAAGTAAGCAGGAGAATAAAAATGTGGTTATTTTTGACATCTCCCTCAGGCCAGAAATGCTTGTGATGATTAAATTGATACATTCGATGTATTTATTAAGAACTACTTTTCATGATATCACGATCTATATAAAAGTGTACTGAACAAATAAACGGTCCTTTTAAGTTTTGTCTTGGAAGAGAAAAATCAGAAAACAGAAAGGGGGTGGAGAGAGAGACAGAGAGACAGAGAGACAGAGAGAGACGGAGAGAGAGAGAGACGAGTAGAAGAGTGAGCAAGGTCTAGGCTGAACGTGAGTAAATAACATGAGATTAATTCCTCAAACATAAATCTTTTATTGATTCAGAGACTGGGATGAGAAATTTATGATGCTACCAGACAACAAGACAGCTTCTTTGAATAAGACATATTTACTTGGATAAACGAGTTTACGCATGATAGTCAGACATGAACATTATTCCGACTTGGGAAGTGTTTAAGACATTAAGACTTCAACAACAACAAGAACGGTAACCATAACAAAGAAAAAGAATACAAAAAACGAAAAAGACGGCGTGTTGACCAAATCCAAATGTAAAACTTACATTAGTTACATTATTAGGACTGTTATCCTCATGCACACTCCCGTATTCACAACGTTTTGGCCGTTGTACGCTCCGGCCATATTCAGGTGATTAGAATTTCAAACGGAGCACTTTGTTCCATGCACTCTGGTAGATTGTTCTACTTCCACGTGCCATGCTTGTTCTGGATGTCTCAGTTATTTTCTCTTTAACTGAACGCTACAAGTTTATTTCACCACAGCTGTGGCTGGTATTGAACTCACTCTTTGGATCTAGTCACTGAATCTAACCAACGTCTTTATACACTGGAGAGTTGAATTAAGAGAAATAACTGAGACATCCAGAAGAGGCGTGGCATGTAGAACTAGAACAATCTACCCAGATGGACAAAATAAAAGGTTCGGTTTGAATTCCAATCACCTGAAGAAGGCCGGAGCATACAACGGATGAAACGTTGTGAATATGACCATGAAACTGAGGATAACAGTGCGAATAATGTAAATAATGTAATAAATCATAATAACTCATCTCAGAGATATAGACCGATATCAAATGTAAACTATTTAATCCTGTCATGGTTTTCATGAGGAGTAACAGTGTATTTTGCAGCTACAGAATGGCAACAAGTTTAAAGTCTTAACTTTGCAAACATTTCTCTGACAATATTATTTGAATCGAGATGAATGATACTTGCTCAAAGTAACTGATGAACGGTAAGAGACAGGGAAATGAATAGAGTATTAGTGAGAACAATTCAAAATCAGTTCAACATCCATACCAGTACACTACCAGTTATAAAAAGCACAGTTTCTTTATATTTATCTCTCCAATTAATTCTACCGCAGTTTGCATCTATCTATCTCGATTCCGTCATATCTATCTATCTATCTATCTATCTATCTGTTAGTGTTTAAATCTTTCTCTCTATGAAATGGTTTCGTAATTGCTGTTGTTCTCAGATCCAACCTGTTAAGGCCCAGCTATGAGAAAAAATTGTGACACCCGTCCAAAGGAAAATTAAAACATTAGGAAAGTATAAAGATACATATTCATAGTAAAATGACCAACAATACATTTCATCTGTAGTTGAAGGCATGCAATTGCCTTCAAAATATTTAGATTTCAACATGAAATAACCCATAGAGGTGTTGATATGCCGCTAAACAAAATCGAACAAACTATAAAATAGTAAGACCATGTCTTTCATTTGAAAATGAAGTCTTTATTTCGATGACCAGTGTAAAATGTATATTTAATCGTTTGTTCTGTGTTGTATAGACGTAGATTTAAATTTGAAATTTGATTAATTTTAACTTGATTAAGTCTAATTTTATATTAATTTGATTCATTTCATTCTAATGATTCCTTTTTTACACAACTTTACTCATTAATTTATTGCATAACTATAGACTGAATAACTCGCCTATATTATTATTTGGCGTAGTATCGTCGTGCTAACACGAAATTAGAAATCACCGCCGTGGCCGAGGATTAGAATGTATTGAAAAGCTACATGAACAAAATAAAATTAACCGATTGATGTGCAATATAAGATATCATTTATTTAACAAAAATAACAAAAGGAAAATTTAAGAAATTCTTTTCCTACAAATAAATGGAATACACAACTAAAATGTTTGATGAATGTATTTGAGTGTGCCTTGACTGTGTAGGTGTGTGTTGTATGTGAATTGTCCACAGACATTTTGATTTCACTGTGAAAATGGATGGCATACACTTCGACAGAGGGAAAACAAGAAAGGGGCGTTACTTAATGAACGATTCCTGTCTTTTGTAAGAGTATTGGTGATAACTATTCAAAACTCATTTCAACATCGATACCAGCGCACTACGCTGACTCGAGGTTAACAAAGAAATTTATGTTGAAATATAGGCGGGCTTGCGTTTGCGGTGAATTTGAAGATATTTTACCAGTTATAAAAACGACAGTTTCTTTATATTTATCTCTCCACTTAATTCTATCGCAGTTTGCATACACCTACCTTCTTACATACCCACCTACATATCTATCTATCTATCTATCTATCTATCTATCTATCTATCTATCTATTTCAGTCTGTTCCTATCTATCTATCTATTTCAGTCTGTTCCTATCTATCTATCTATATATTTCAGTATGTTCCTATCTATCTATCTATCTATCAGTGTTCAAATCTATCTTTCTATAAAATAGTTTCTTAATTGCTGTTGTTACCACGACCACCCTGTTAAGGTGCCAGCTATGAGAAAAATTGTGATCCACCTGAAATTAAAATTAAAGCACTAGGAACGTATAAAAATACATATTTATAGTAAAATTAGCAACTATACATTTTATCTTTAGTTGAAGTCACGCAATTGCGTTCAAAATATTTAAATTTCGGCATTAAATAACACATAGAGGTGTTGATATGCCGCTAAGCAAACTCAACCAATCTATAAAATAATAAGTCTATGGGGTTCATTTGAAAACGAAGTATTCCAATGCCATGTGTAAAATAAAGATGTAAACGTTTGTTCTGTGCTGTGTAGACGTAGATATAGACTTGAAATTTGATTAATTATTACTTGATTAATTCATCTAATATGATATTAATATTCATTTGACTCCTAAACTCAAAAAACCTACAGAGATATTTTTACAATTTTCTAATTCCAGCTTAGTATTATTCGGCAAACTTTCTAGAGATGATGTATCGATAAAGTACCCAACACCAAAAATGAATTCTCTGTTGCAGGCTATCTTCGTTTTTGTTGAAAAGATTCTTACATACATATAGAAGATCTCGGTGTTTATATCCAAGGAAATCCTGCAGTTGCAAGAGAATTGTCTCTTGAATTCTCAGATTATTCTTTCCTTTCCTGTTAGATGTATCTCTTTCTTTTGTGGCTCTTTTCTTTTTTCAAGACTGTTACATTTCTGCCCATAAAAATAACTCTCTGACACTCTCTTTACATTCAACTGCGAATATTTTTGTGTTTGGTGATTTTAATGTTCATAAACTCAAGTGGCTTAAGCATTCTAATCTTAATGGGGTAGCCTTTATTTCAACTTTCATTTTTTCACTTCTCTAAACTCTTAGTCAAATAATGGATTTCCGTACTCCTTCTATATAATAAATGCGAATATCAGTGTGTCAAGGTGTCACACCTTTTTCAATTTTATTCTGTAAGGGAATTAAAAACATTCCAGGTCGGATACGGAACCGTAATCTTGAAATTTTTGGATTCCCAGGTTTTCATTATTGCGATTCTTTTGACAAATTTTTACTTGCTATTGTAGAATAATAATACAATAAACAACACTTACCGGCGTAAGAGTCCCAGCTAGCGTCCAGCTGGCAGACAAAAATAAAGCAGGTTGTAACTTAATTCAAACCCCTGCAAACTAACTGATGAATCAAGCTGGTATTTATATAGAAATACCTCCACTCAGGTACCAGCAGCCAATCACAGTCCAAGCAATGGACTATCCCACTTTAGCACAATGAGATGCTCCATTGTACCATAAATAGCTCTCTTTCTCAAGGTTGAATTATTCCCTCAGCTTGCTCCACAACTGAGTGTTTATCTTTACCACGTGATTGCTCGACAGATATGTGTGAAAATTTTGCTTTTTTACGATAACAACTTGGAAATACATTTGAGAATAATCGAAAGTAATTGCAAATTCCGGTTAAATTCACAGATGAAATAAAATAATTGTTGGTACGGAAAGTAAGGATCTACGTACATCAGATTTTCTTTAAATTAAGTGGTGACAGAAGAATCATCGTTGGACTTTTAAAAGCGAAGCTTAAAAACTAATGCTCTACTTGGTTGTAGAGATCAATTTTGAGTTCTGTAGTTTATTGCTGGCTAACGCATCTACTTCTTGCCTATTTAAAATTAGGTTTCTATATTCTCTGTTTTAAATCTGTTAAAAGAGGATCACAGTTAGGTATTCTCAGTTTGTACTGAACCCATAAAATCGGCTCCAGAGTTCAGTACGAAACAATGCTTTCTGATTGGTCCATAAATAATAATGTCCTGTTTCTCTCTACGTCAGTACGGTTAAGTATGAGTTGACCGGTTCAGAGTTTGACGCGCCAAAAAATTGGAAAACATTCTCTCGAGCCTCACACGTGATCAAGAGAATTGATAAATATGAAACTTCGACACGACTTAGTGAGTCGTCAAAATAATCAACGCGTCACAAGAATCCATGAAACCAAACTTCCTCGCTAAAAGTGAATTTTTATTAACATCAATCCGGCTTGTGGAATTCAGTTTCTTTTCAATATTAACTCTTTAGTGACGAATTCAACTAAGACGAGATTCATAAACCAATTCACTTAATATCTTAAAAAGATAAAGGAAATCTTAACTATATCAGTCGAAGCAATGCAACTCTACAGTATATCAACCTATCTATTTCATTCAATTTCATCATCAACATCAACTCTTTATTTCCTTACCTGATATATAGCAGAACACCTTTTATTTTACTCTTGATCACACAACCATCAACTCTAAAGTGTTTTAAACAACTTTATTATATCGTTTGTATTTGTTATATAAAAATATTTTCTATCAAAATAAATATCTTCCTATTTGATTATTTCTCTAGTTGTTGTTGTTGCCTTTGTTGCATTTAATTTAGTATAAGTAGTAGAGGGTCAATTACATTTGTAATTTATTCATCGCTGCAGACTGTCTAACCCACTAGACTTATTGTGATGACAGCCCAAACAAAAGCTTTGTGCAGCAACTAGCTAAAACGACATCCGATTTATGTAGTTCTTTACAAAATTAAAATGTTTCTTGACTTGATTTGATCCTTACCTCCCCTCCTAGATCTTGTCGAGCACCATGGCACTGTCCTCTTGGCAATTCAGATCACGCTGTAGTATATGTTGATTTTTTTTTGCATCGTTTATTACGAAGTAATCTCTTGTTCATGGTCTTCTCTCTGCTATTAGGTTATCGGTTGGTATTAATTTCGTAATATACTTCAAGACGTCACTTGGGTTGATTTTCTTAACTGTTCTATTGAGAATTGTGCTACAGAGGTTTCTTGTTTGGTTAAAGTCGGCATCGATGCTTTTATTCCTTCTCCGAGACACCAGGTGAAATCACAATCTTCTTCATCTTTCACACGGGGCTGTTCAGCCACTATAGTGAAATATATTAAACAAATATATTTCCAACAAAGTCAATATTCCTAAAAACATATGCAACTGCCGAAAAAATATGATCTGTTCCTGAAGCGGTAAATGTTGGATCGATAATATTACATACTGAGCGAGAATACCTTCTGGTAACGATGTTAAATTTCATTTTAGTTCCCCTGAAAATCCTTGGAAATTTCATTTTAAGCCATGAAATTATCATTTGGCTCAAACCTTTCTCCTTACTTTCCCAAAATCTTTTGAAAGAGCTGTGTGTTGTTTTAATTTGGGGTTAGAAAATGATTGCCTATGAGAATAAAATCTCTCTTTATTTTTCCCGCGGAAGTTCCAGTGTAAACATTATACTTTTTCATATTTTTTTGTGGGGAAATGATCACTTGATATATAATCCTAGTAGATCTGCATCTGCCTTCTACTTAATTATAGGTTCCACACGTAATCCTAATGGTCTTACAAATAAGTGTGATTAATGCTTAAAAGAAAAAAATAAAATAATATACGATAATCGAAGTCAACTCAGAGGGATAATTTAGAGTTAAAGTGACGACATAAAAACAAATTCAAATTTTCATAATATAGGTTTAACTTAATTAGTTACTATATTTGCATAACATAACATCTTTACCGATATAAATTATTAATTATAAACTTTCCCCTACTCAAGATCTCGCCAACAATTTTCCATTAACCCTTTCATCATTTTATCTTTATATTTTAAACTTATTTTAAACCCCTTTTTATTCATCTTTTAACTTTAAATTACTATTTAATTTATCAATATAACTCCAAATTAATGTCAAAAGTTTAATATTATAAAACTTCTTTAAGAAATATAACTTGCACCCTCCCCTGACATTCTCCCGTGCCTTTCGTCTGACTGAAACATTGAAATGGATTGAGTCTGTATTAATTTTTCGACAGCTTGAATTTTTTTAGCTTTCAGATTTAAATTTCTATTTCTATTTCTGATACGAAATCAGTCCACACCGCGGTTGATAAGACATACGACAGATACAATCGTCTGGCGAAATAAGCTATGCCAAGATATGAGGTGATTTTGTATTTTATTGTTAATTAATTATTTGCTCTGTAATAATAAAAACATTAAGCAATTTTTATGGGTCATTTTTAATATTCTATATTACTAGGATCCTCGTGGATTATATACCAACTGATTTGTTACATTTACTATATCTATATCTATATCTATATATATATATATATATATATATATATATATATATATATATATATATATATATATATATATATGTGTGTGTGTGTGTGTGTGTGTATATATATATGTATGTATGTATGTATGTATAAGGAACAAGTAATATTTTAATATTCTTCAGCCTAAAATAATTTCTTATACATACATATATACATATATATATATATATATATATATATATATATATATATATGACGTCACGCATTATGAAATGGACAAAGTCAGGAAATTATTTTAAGAAATTTTTATGTTTATAATTTCTTTTTATAGATACAAATATATAAGTAAATTCTCTGTTTATAATAAACAGTGTTACACTGTGGGCGAATCGGTTAACGCTCGTCAGGCAATGCAAACGGTTCCGTATAGGATGCAGGTTCGATTCCTATTGCAGGACGAATATTTTCTGAGAAATATCTCGGACATTCAGGCCCGTAAATCATGTTTATTATAAACAGAGCGTTTAGTTAAACATTTGTATTGATAAAAACGATGTATAAACATAAAACAAGTCTTAATATATATATATATATACAAGTCGCATTTATCTTAAATAACAAATGTAATCTTTAAAATTAAAAATATGCACTCTTAGTAAAATTACGATAACCAGATATAATTTTTTAAAATTTAAATTACGTATCGGTCAGTCTATGCTCAGTACCTGAAGACTGCGTTGTGTATAAAACCCTGATTCGTGTTATATATATATATTAAATATATTGTTCTATTTTACGTTATATTTATGGGTAAAAATGCCGAATATCAGAGTTAGACTTAATGGATATTTAAAATTGTTTCATGCTTGTATTTATGTAGAGAGAGAGAGAGAGAGAGAGAGAGAGAGAGAGAAAGAAAGAAAATGAAAATGAAAATGAATAATATTTACAGGTGGCATAATGTTGAACCGGACGGAATGAGAAATCTGTGCTTCCATGCTGTTAACCTTGTGAAAATATAAACCCAGTCAGGTTGAAGAAAGATTCTGAATTGAAAACTCTTATCAGTTCTGGCGTATGACATTATCGAGTGTAACACTAAGCAGTTCTAGCGTATCACATTCGGGAGTATCAGGAAGATGGAATTCATATTTTTTCTGGAATTTCGACAGCGCTCGAACTACAACTTCGGTTGTGTATTATTGTTATTATTTGTATGTTTATGTGTTTTATCATTTGCAGTGTGTCTGAAGAAAGAGAACACCATATAAGGAATGGAAAGTTTCAGGCTAGAAATAAAATCAAAATAGAAATTAACAACACGTGGGGATTGCTAGTTTGAAACCGAAATCGACTTAAGACGTGAAACTGCCATTAACTATAGTGGACTGGAGTCTAATTTTATATTGTTTATCTTTCTTTCGATATATATATATATATATATATATATATATATATATATATATATATATATATATATATGACACGTTGCTGCCAATCTATATATATTTTCTATTATCTATTGCACAAACAAACAAACACAACATGCACGCAAGCACGTACGCACTCACACACACACACACACACATATATATATATATATATATATAATTGTGCATTTAGGCAGAAATCCCTCTTTTATTTAAATTTCCTTAAAAACGACGGATAAAGTACTGTGGTTAAATTTTGCATTTAATTTTGCTTGTGTACTTATATAATTTTCTTTCTGGACATAAATTATCTCGAAATTGTCAGAATGTTGTGCATGCGTGAGCGCTTTCCGTTATTCCTTTAATGCCCAGTGTTAAAAAATTATTGTCAAATATCTTCTGATCAGAGAGGTGGATTTCCCTGTTCCTCTTAAAATAGTTTCATCTTGCCAAATGTAGCAGTCTAAAACTCTTGCCCATGAGTGTCAGAATTATCATTGTTCCACTGTTGCAAATATAGAACAATTATCAAAGCTATCTACGCACACACGCACACACAAGCACCGACGCACACGGACGCACAAAAACACAATATATATATATATATATATATATATATATATATATATATATATATATATATATATATATATATATCACTTTGCATCATCTATCTCAATGGATTTATGTTTAAAATTCATTTCATTTCATATAGCAGTATAGTCACTCCATATCTCTACGTTTATTCATATCTATCTATCTATCTATCTATCTATCTATCTATCTATCTTAAAATATATAAACATTACGCCAAATGGCGTCTATAATATAACCAGATTCACTTTATCTAATATTGCCTCCCTTCCTTCTTTTTTTGTCTGTACAAATGGATAACTACGCATTTAAAAATAAACAGAATCGTTACGACCGACATCGTTTTTCGAGTTCTTTACGAGAAGAAAATATTCAGGAAACCTTACAGACATACGCCACTATAGAATGTGTCATTCCTGGCCAGAAGCAATACCCTGTTCATGATTACAACAGACGTTTGCGTTTTATATTGCTATTGCGATGAGAAAAAAAAATGGTCGAAATACTTGAGGGAATCAGTGGCAGCCAGGTGAGAGATTTGCGCGCAGACAGATTATTCATCTCAAGATTAAATCCACCAGCTGCAAAAGCCGAATCCGATCATCATGACACTGACTGATCCTCCTCAGAACAAAAATATTATATTCATTTCAGAATAGATCATGAGTTTGTAGAAAAGAAAAAAAGTGACCAAAATATCAGACATTGCACATATACTTGACGTTATAGTTTACATAAATACTAAACTTATATATATATATATATATATATATATATATATATATATGTGTGTGTGTGTGTGTGTGTATGTGTGTCTGGGTGTGTGTGTGAGCGACGTCTGAACAAAAAAGAATTGGTTCGGTTGCTATGGTAACGGAGCTAAAGTACGCAGAGTGAAGTAGCTTACTACATAAAGACGTTGAATATTTTTAGGCAAGCATTAATTTATAATATTGTGGCTCGTTTCCATTGTTTATAGGGGTCTTGGAAGAAAGGTGCGTAGAGTGCGGTCATCAACGTGTTCTATCAGTGGGCATCGCTTGTTCAGCAGCTTTTGTTTTGCCAAGAACACATTCTTCAGATTGGACAAGACACTAAGATTTCTATCCTTGCGACTTTTTTCATTTTCCAAAAAAAATCAAATGTCACTTAAAAGTTACATGATCTCAAACATTGAGGAAATCCAAGATAAAGGGATGAGGCAGTTCTTCACTGTCACGAAAATGATGTTCCAGGAATTCTTCCATCAATGGAAACGACTATGGATAAAGTATGTGGATACGGACTGAATTCCGAATTGATTTGTTTTTTTCTTTATAACATCAGTCCCGATACTTTTTTTATCAGGCCTCGCGCGCACACACACAAACGTACACACACACGCACGCACACACACACACACATAGACACATACACACACATACATGTTAAATATATGTAGGTAATATTAATCTCTTTTCTCAACTTTTGCATTTTTCTTTTTCTTTCCCCTAAATTCATGTATAGCTTGTATTCCCTGCTATGTCTTATCTTTCCCCTTTTTAAATTTGACAAATTAACTCATTGTTAATTATTGTCTCTTGTATATTTAATGAAGGTTTGTTTTACTGGTATCTGTCATGGTATTCGCAAACGCAGTTTGAAAGAGTTGGTATTCGGTCTCATACAAATTTAAATCTTAATTATTTTATATTTTAAATTTTATCCCGCCGTCTACCGGCTCACAGGTAGGTGTGTAAATTTGTGCTGTAGTAACCATGGGGCGCTTCTCTGTTCTCCAAATTAGATATCTGACAGAAAGAATTGACCTGGATTTCAAACCCCGATTTGTTTTCCGTTTTCTGTTTTTTTTTTTACTTTTTTTTATTAGTAGTAGATAGGCTCACTTATCCCCAGGTCCATACTACTTCCTGTTCACTTGAACAAGAATAGAAGCTCAACACTTGTTTCCTGTGTAGGAATTTCTTTCCGATTTCTTTACTTTTTCCTGGCTTTAATAGTAGTGCTGTCATGAATATTTTGTAATACGCGTGGATGGTGGCAACATCTCTTCATACTTTGGGTGCCAGATTGGCAGTTTTCTGCTTGCTGTTCCCGACTGGTAGTTAGAAGCCTGAACTATTGCGTAGTGACATGAGGGGCTGCATTGTTCAATAGTTGCAAGATATCAGGGTTCTTTTAGTGCCATAATGCGCACAGAGCGGTGTCCCTACACGCACCGCCGGTGGGAAACCCCGAGAACACATTATCTTGCACTCGACGCCAGTCCCCTTCCTGCACATGTTGCATTAGATGACCGGCTACTCTTACCCTAGGCCTTTCCTTTCCAAAACATTTCATCATGACTATAAACAACGGACGATATAAACTTAAACCAAACTCAACATAAAACACCTAAACCCCTTACCCTTTCTTTCTCCAACATTTGTGGCATTCCAAGCAAATCAAATAGTGTGGAATCGTTTTCCTTCGAAAAGACTTTGGACATCATATCTCTCTGCAAAACTAATCCCAATTCTTCAATCAATCACCTCCTCTGATTTCGTGATTCACTGGATACGTTCCGCTACTTAGAAAGGTTTCTAATATCTTACTCTTGAATCTTCAGAACATTCGTAAATGTCTTCGTCTCACTCTGCTTAACTCAGTCAGCAATCTCTTCATTCTCTACCGTTCACCCATATTCGTGTTTGGTCACTTTAATGTCTACCATACCAGGTGGATTAAACACTGACCTCGGTTGCATCCAAGCCCTTAACTTCACAATCACTCTATCTCTCATGCAAGTGAATGATTTCCACACGCATTTCCCCAGTCACCATGACGGGCACGCTTCACTTAGCGATCTTTCTTTACCTCTATTATTGACTCTTATAATAATACGTAGCTCTGCCCTCTTGATAACTCTGATGCAGTAGTGTCTATAAACATCGCATTTCACTCAGCCACCAGCGAAGAACCTCGTATCAACAGAATATTTTTCTGTTATTAACGAACAGTTTGGGACTCGTTCCGTGATTTCCTTCGTGACATCCCATGGAATGAAGTTTTTAATTATTCTGTTAAAAAGTCCGCGTTCCTGGGCGAAAGCCGGCATTTATGTTTTCATTCCAGAAAGGAAATACCAAGTTCAACTGCGTTCATCTCCTTTGATCTTATCTTCATGCTCGGCTACTACAGCCCATATGAATTTATTCTGGCTGTAGCAGAGCGGCACGTCTGGATTACAACGGACGTTTCTCTCTCTCTAATTGTAACGGGTTTCAACCGTGTTCTCAATGAAACAAAGTTACTGTTTGCTTATAGACAACGTACAGCATCTCTCAAGTTTGTTTCTAGAGATTATTGGCGCCTCTTCAGAATAGTGTGCTGAACAATAGCAGATCCTCAATGACTGCCCTGTTTAATTATTTCGAATTCCTGACATCGATAGCAAATAGGGTTGAATGCTTTGCTTGGAAATTATCTTCCAACCCAACACTCGACGCAATTGGAGTACCTACACCTGATTTACCCCTTGAACTGAGGCTATGGTGATATGAACATAACCTCTTTACTAATCTCGGATATCATTTCTAGATTAGACACCGATAAGGCAAGTGGGGTGACAGGATGCTAACCGACCTCTTAAAGAAATGCACACGGAGCTGGTTCAAGTTCTCTCTAAACTCTATTATTGTCTCACTGCCTTCTGCTTTCCAGCTTGTTGGAAGTCCTCCACTGTAGTGCTAGTTTTAAAGAATTATGGGAAACCTTCTGGCCGTTGTAACTATCGCCATATAAGTCTTATAACCTTTTTCGGTAAAGTATTCGAGGCTTTAAGTTCTTTAAGAATTTTATCTTCCACGACTTGACAAACATTATGGATTCCGTTTTGCCCGGTCTATAGCTAGTGTGCCTACGGTCATCACCAAATATGCATAACAAGCTCATGATAATAACCTCGAAACTCAAGCTGTGGCTATAGATATCTCAAAAGCGTTTGACAGGTATTGGCATGGTGGTCTACATTATTACAAGACGATTTATTGTTTTAATCCGATCATTACTATCAAATCCTGGAATGAAGGTAGTTTTGCACGAGCTCGCTTCCAGATCTTTTCACATGAAGGCGAGTGTCCCCCAAGGCCATATCTTGGTTCCTACACTGTTTCTGATTTTCATCAATCATCTTCCTGCTTTCAATAGTTCCCAACTAGACACTTGCAGATGGCACTACCGTTTACTCCTGTCTCAATAGCAAATCCGTCAGCTCTAACAAAGTTAATCTGGCCGCTATAATTGACAATGACCTCTAATCAGTAACTTGTAAATATTAATGCTTCCGAAACTAAACTGCTCTCATGTAACCACCATAGAGAAACTTCCCTGATCACCATCAGCGTAGCTGATGCTCGACTCCAGCAGGTCATCTCACTATGTCTTCTTGGCCTTCAACTGGAACAACTACATTGAATCAATAGCTGCATCTACTGCAAGGATGATTGGTTCATTGTGTCGTGCCCGAAGGTTTTTCTCATCAGAGTCCATCTTGCACATTTACAAATCTACCATTCTTCCGTTCTTATATCTGGTCTTGTGCCCTTTCTAATCATCTCTAAATTCTTGAAAAAATAGAAAGAAGGATCTGCAATGGAATCTATCCTGACTTGGCATCTCGTCTTCAGTGATTTTCTCAGAGACGTCATGTGGGTTCCTACTGGCATTTCTATAAACGAGCTTTTCTTCCCTGGCACCACGATTACATGAATTTAAGCGCCTTACTAGATTGGCATCTAGGTCCCGCTCTTTTATTGTTGAAATAGTTAAATGTAACTGCCGTCTTTACTCCAGCAGTTTCTTTTCTTGCAGTGACAGTGAAACTCCTTTCTGCTAAATTGCTTCCGTGATAAATACGATCTTCAAAAAGTTAAATGCAACGTCAATCACGAACTTCTGCTGTCTTGAACCTCGTTCATCATTTATCCTTTCCTCAACCCCCCCTATACACAGTGTTTTCTCACGCTTTAATTCTTTGTAAGAACACACACATACACACAAGCGCGCACACACACACATATATATATATATATATATATATATATATATATATATATATATATATATATAAAAGTGAACATATAAGTCAACACTTAGAGACGACAGTCTGTTTCATGCTATATGCAATCGTCAGGCCACGAGTGCTGTTATTTTTCTCGGCTATTTATATATATATATACGGGTCAGTGGTGCATTGTGGGTAGTCTATTTTGGCGGTTATTTTAACGGAATTGTTTTATTTGTTTATTTATTTATCTGTTTCACCGTTCGATAATTTTTAAAAGTTTTGTTGAAATAGAGAAACGTGTGTTTTTGTCATGATATGTCTCACATCTGTGCGATATGCTATATATATATATATATATATATATATATATATATATATATATATATATATATAACAGGCACACACGCGCACACAAACGTGTGTGTGACTGTGTGTGTGTAAATTTCGTTGAAAACGACTGAAAACATTGAGTCTTTTATATAATTTCTCAAGTGTTCTAATAATTCTTTTCTTTTCAGGACATAAATTATGTAAAAACTGTCAGAATGCTTTCCAAGCGCATTCAGCCGTATTTTAGCCATTATTAAAGATGAATTTTGTTTTAATGCTAACTGATATTTTTTAAAAAATCCTTTAACATTTTATATTTTCCGCCTTAAGTGACTGAGTTTTGAGATGGAAATCCTTTATTATCTATCTGATGAAGCCATATAGACGAAATGCGTTACTGGATATTTTTTGGGAAATATATTTTCATGAACGTTTTTTCAAATGTCAATAATTATTAGGTTGGTGCAAAAATAATGTTGTTTTCTCACATATGTTACTATTTTTGCACCAACCTAATATAAGTCTACAGGTATTACATACCTACATTTATTACATACTCTCGACATAGATAACGCATGGATAAAAAAAACAAATCTTTCATTTATTTTCTACACATTCTGAAGGATTTCCATTTCAAAACCCGGACACTTAAGGAATTTTCTGATACATACATACATACATACATATATATATATATATATATATATATATATATATATATATATAAGGTTGGTGCAAAAATAATGACATAATAATGTCGTTTTTGACGTATTTTTAACGTCAAAAAACGACATTATTACGTCATCATTTTTGCACCAACCTTATATATATATATATATATATATATATATATATATACATATATATATATATATATATATATATATATATATATATATATATATATATATACATATATATATATATATATATATATATATATATATATATATATATATATATATATATGTATATGTATATGTATATGTAACAGATGTGCTTTACGCTTTGATCTTGGTGGATTATTAGGATTTTCTGAATATTCGGTCAGCTATCCAATAAAATGAAAATGCAAGGAATGAAAACATATACGTGTATTTAATTAAGAATTGTAATATAATTATAGATATAAACTCAATATCACATTATTTATGTATATATACTTAACGATACGCACACATTTTATTCTTACAACATGATTTTCCTTAAATGATATATTTTCTTCAAATAATATATATATATATATATATATATATATATATATATATATATAATGAAAAATTAAGGTTTTCTTATTTCTTTATTTGCTTGCAATAAGCAGTCACCATTTTCTAGTTTCGTGTACGTCTCTCACATTTGGTGTTAATAGGTATTGGACCCAGAGGATGTTTTGTCTTTATAGTTTTTGTTTTTCCTATTTGGCAAAATTCGTTTTACTACTTTTCTTCATGCGTAAACATCTTTTAATTTTAAAAGTTCACATTTTTGGTGTAAGATTATAATTTTTCTTTTATTGTTATGTCTAGACAAGAAAGAAAATTGTAGCTTCTGAAAATACAATTTTGAAGAAAAACGTTTTTTTCTAAACATATATTCTACTTTTCACAGTCATAATACGTATCTGTCTGACATTTCTCAAAATTTAACACATTAATTTCGTATTTACTTACGTTAATAAGGATTATTACACTGATACTGAACATAACGATGTCCCTCTTTTTGTCCTGACTTCTTAATCTACTTCTTCTCCCTACTATTCCCTATTTTTTAAAATATATTCAACAAACTATTGATGGATCTTGAATTCACTTTGCAGATGGAATCCAGAATATTATTGAAGGACTGAATGATCTTTTTCCTCTCACCATTGTTCAGTTGGGAAGACATAGTCGGGGTGACACAAAACGATTTTAAACTGTTCTGTTTCTCAAAGGGTTTTTCTGTGATTCTTACGACAAATGGTGTCAAGATGGATAACTATCTTATCTGAAAACCTGGAAATAGATACTCAATTAGCTTAGTGAATTTTTAGATATTAAACATTTTATAGGATGGATAATTATACTGTAACACGATTTGGCCAATTTTGCTGTGACACCCGCTATATATATATATATATATATATATATATATATATATATATATATATATATATAGTGCTGTTCAATAAAATGACACACCTGATTTCTTTTAATAGAAATATTTTTTGTCTATTGATTTTGGGGTTAAAATAATTTTTAATCTTACTATTTAATCGTCCTGTAGTACTGAAGAAAGTAAATATGAAAGTGAATAATTTACTCAACAACAATAACAACGACACTAATAATAATAATAATAATAATAATAATAATAATAATAATAATAATAATAATAATAATAATAAATTTATTTGTAATTTTTACGTGTGTAGACTCTTGCGTGTATAATTTCATCAAAATATAACCTACAATGATATATATACATATAAGTCTGTAAAATGCAGTCTGACCTGTTATTTATATCAAATCTTGGGTTATAATAGCTGGTGTGAATACCTTTCCAAATGAAAAGTAATGCATAGAACTATTATTCGAATTCGGCTCTAAATCGAACTGGGCTCTTCGCTTTCTTGTTCAAAGTCTCGCCCGTACTCAACCTTAGAAAAATGCAATCTCAGGGTACCAATGGCTCTTTAGCTTTCGGTAGAAATCGCCTGAAAATAGGATTAATTTTATTTCAAGTTTTTGGAGACGGTAGCCATTCACAGGTTAATAAAGATTAGAAGCTATGGAGAGACATATTTGCTCACGTTCTGAAAGTTAATTTTTATTCATTCTCTAATATCTCAAGAGATGCTCTCGGAAATTGTGTCCTTGTGTAAAGCCTTGTGAGTGAAATTGCTTAGACGAAACCCTTGATAGCCGTCGATGGCTGTGCTAGCGGGAAATCATAAGACATCGTGACCAAGGATGTGGGAGGGCTGGCCTTATTCATATTATTGATCAGGCTGGGTAAGTAACCAAGTTTTAATGCTACTAATGTAACATAGTTGCACTATAGATCATAGGTGGGCTCTATGGGTGCTGAAAAAAACATGAAATGTGCCTGAACAAGAGTCATCAATAGGGATTAGGTCGCCGTCCTAGTAGACAGGTATCCTCGAATACGAATGGCCACTCATCAACGTAACGCACGCACGTACACACACACACACACATATATATATATATATATGCATATATATATATATATATATATATATATATATATTGATGCATTTTTCATTAAATAATATAGACCAGTTGTGTCTGTTCATTTTAAGTAAGTTCCTTTCATATTGTCTGATAAACTTAACATTATCAATTGAAAGTCGTTTAATACATGTTTAAATCGGATCTAAGCTCTCGGCTGATATAAGCCCTTATCAAAGGTGACAATTACATTTCAATATAACAAACAGCACACGGACGAAACAATAGTCTGTTTTTGTTGCATGAAAAATTTCAAAGCAGAGACAAACTCGTGTA
Organism: Acanthosepion lycidas; assembly: GCA_963932145.1. Lineage (NCBI taxonomy): Eukaryota > Metazoa > Mollusca > Cephalopoda > Sepiida > Sepiidae > Acanthosepion > Acanthosepion lycidas. The sequence goes on along the minus strand of OZ010606.1, from coordinate 64,192,015 downwards.
TTGGAGACGCGGCAGCGAAAATCGCGTCGCAGCTCGTGACGTCACACATGACGACGCGAGAGTGAAAACGAGAATTATTAAGTCTGGGAAGACGTTGTTATAAACCAATGGCTTCAGTTATCAATTATACGCATTTAAGAATATTTGTGGATATTTCGTAGTTTATAATGCTCAGGTTGTTTTCAACTATTTTATGTGTATAGCTTCAAGAATTTTTAGTTTTTGTTTATTTTTTTCATGTTTAAGTATAGTTGTGTTTTCAAATAGAATTTTCCGGAATTGTGTACGCGGCTAGACATAATGTTTTAAATGCCTAAAAATATTAGAGTTATCATTCAAATGTAGAGGGAAGCGTCGTGAAAGTGAGTTTGTGTTGTGACCAACATAAATATTACTGAATCCATTGGAGATACAAAGGGCACTATGTTGTTTTTTTTTTTTTGGAAATCACTAAGGAAATCTCCACAAATATTCTTAAAAGCCTATAATTAATAACTGAAGCCTCAATAAAGTCTACTTATTCGCATCCATGCCCACTACACCCGTTGCATCTTAGTGGTGTTACTGATTTGCTTCGGATACATTGTATTAATATATATATATATATATATATATATATATATATATATATATATATATATATATAATTATTTATTTAAAAATATGATTCCAACTCGCTACATAAGAGGTATCATGTTTCAAAACAAGAGCCGAAAACTTCAAAATAATATTTGAATTAACTTGAGTTAAAGTAGGCTCTGTTCCATCTTCAAGCGAAATTTTTTGGGAATCATATTTTTAAATAAATAATTATATTTATGCTCTACTTTCGTATCGAGCACTATTTTTTAAAAATAATTACAAAAATACTAAGGATTTTTGGATTATTTACCAAACCAGTTTCTTTCCTATTTTCTACAATATTTTCACATATATATATATATATATATATATATATATATATATATATATATATATATGATTATGCAATGTCATTGAGGTAAAAAAAAATAATTCTCAATATGATTCTTTTTCAGCGTTCCCAAGGCTGTCGCGAAATTTAGCACCTGACTCTACAAATTTATGACTTCTGTTCACTGTCTTTCGTTTCCGTTTCATATATGGGAGGAGAGAGAAAGGGGGATCTGTTGCTTAGGCATCAAGAAATAATAAAGGAACGTCGAGAATTCGGGTCGCTATGCAAATATTGTGATTCATTTCAAGTGATTATCAAGAAACAGAATAAATTAAAGTTGCATTAGAAAATATTCATTTTTGAAAGGCGTACCAAACCAATGCTTGTTTCACATTTTGATAAAAACAGGCTTTGAAGATTATAAGGGGTAAGAATGAAAAGATACTGCAACGTTGACAGAATATCAGACACATTAGATAATGGATAAAAGAGCTGAACGCTCATCCGATTTCTACAGGTCCAACTAGTATAGATGTGTAATCGCTCAGGAGAACACGTTACCTGATATATATATATATATATATATATATATATATATATATATATATATATATATATATATATATATATATACGGTTTCCAAATATCCATTTGAAAATAACATGCTGCAAGCAAATTTTCGTTTTAAAATAATCAGAAATCTTTGCAGGTTATTGTTTCATTAAGTGCATAGAACGCAATCAAAGAAATTGTTTGATTTCATTCGTTTCTTTCCTTTTTGGTTTTTGGATTGAAAATCACGACTAATGGATTGAATAACAGAAGAGATACAATAACTAATCCACTTTAAAAATGTCAGCAAGATATCTATATGAATTTATTAACGTTAACATGATGCAAAGAAAATAAAAAGAAATTCACATAATCGAAGTATCAGTGGAAAAGGAGGAATGGTTTACTTGGGAGACATGTGTCTAAACTAACAGATATCTTTACCATTACTGCATTTACTAAAATCTGCCAGTGGGTGCATGTGCGTTAACAATTGCATGCAGATCCAAAAACAATGCTAAGAATTATAAAATAACATATATAAATATTTAAATACTCGCACACGCACACACACATTCACACACGCACACACACATGCACACATATATAAATATATATATATAGTCATCCATATACAGTCTTTTCGGCTGTATCACATTTCATCAGTGTGGCTAGACATGAGGTTGCTTCAATCTGCGATATATATATATATATATATATATATATATATATATATATATATATATATGTGTGTGTGTGTGTGTGTGTATATAAATATAAATAAATATATATATGTGTATAATTATTTATATATTATATGCGCGGTACTTATTAGAAAGCGCTCAATATCAGAGATAGAGCGAACATATATGGTTGGATAGATGTGAGCTTGTAACCCTGGGTTTCACGCTTTAACGATCGTCAGTTTGTCTGAACAACCATACTCACGCATACTCACGCATACTTACTGATGGGGCAATGTCAATTTTCATGAAACATTTTAGTAAGACACTGATTTTGTTTCTTTTGTCTTACAAAAGATTAGACTATTTGCAGAAATCTATTATTTGATTTTGATTGGCACGTTTAATGTTTTTGGGTGCATCCAAATGTTATATGCCTGGCAGCCTTTTGGCCACGTGGAGGCTAGAATTTGCGTATGTAACGCAATGGAAATTGATTTTGAAAAAGAAAGACTGGCGCCATTTTGTGATGGGGCATTCGCACTTTGATATCTGTGGACTGTTAATGAGTTGAAAGTTTTTTTTTGTTTTTTTTATCTATGGTTTTGCGTGCATTCAAATGTTTTAAGTTTCGAATTATTTTGTTGATTGTAATTAACTGACAAATGATTGTTTTTTTTTTTCATTTTTGTAACAGTTTTGAAATTTTTAATTTTTTTATCTTAAGAGCCGTGTGTGTCCTTTTGTCAAATTCCCTGAAGAAATCGGTTGTTAATTGGTGAATTTTGAGAATTATTTTTTGATGGAAAAAAATAAGTTAATTGTTGTGGGAATTAGTAGTTAGGTTTGCATGGTTTCAGATTTCCGAATATGTTTGGGTCTGTGTCCTGGGGTGGAAATGGTTACGCCTAGCTATATAGTTAGGGAGCCGATGAGTTATGCGAAATAGAATGTGGGCCTTGCGCCGTGAAGTATTTATATCGAAAAATATACACTAAGATACACCGGGAGCCAACTTCTTGCACCCCCCTCCGATAACCTTGTGGATTTGTTCAGATGGCTTTGTGGTATGTCAAGTTGCGTTAACACCTAAGGTAGATGGGAACACTTGTAACTAAAGTAGCAATGGATTAATTAGGAGGAGTTGAGCGTGTGTGCTTTTCCTCTGTGGGGGACAGTTAAGGGCAGGAAGAAATGGAAATAGTGCGAGCTGAGTTTTGACACACAGAGGCAGATGAACAATTATAGTAACTATAGGAAATTATTGCAGGCAAAAATTGTGAAAACCTGTTCCAGTGAATCTGGTAATATGCAAGAAAAAATTAATTAATTTTTTGAATAAATGAACCACATGTGCTGTGTCATTGTGAGTGAGAGACAAATGTAGAGCATAGCATATTTAACGTGTAAAAATTACGTGGCAAGGACGTGGCTCGGTTATGGAAATAGATGATTCTGTGTCTTGGGGATTTGGGTTTGTATTGTGTATTTTTGAGGATCAGTATATTTGATTTTCACTCAACTCTTATGTAAATTTCATGTAGTTTCATGTGAAGAGGAATATTGGATTGCAGGGGTAGTACCTGATGACCTGGATGGGATTTTGGCGACTTCCAATTTCACTGTTGTAGTGATTTGTATCCAGACTGTCGTCTGAGACATTGACCCTGAGTCACAGAAACAAGTGACCAAGAATAGACAAATGATAGTCCAGTATTCTTTTATTTGTTAAATAAAATGTTTGTGAAGCGGGAAAAACTGGTTAGAATGTTGTTAGGTTTCAGGATTTGTTTATATGCATGCTGGAGAAGGTCATATGACCAAGGCTCAATGGGAAAAATAAAGTAGCACACATTGCGTACACGTAATTATAGAGGGTATTTTAGCATAAATTGTTGAAATAAAATTCATAAATAAATCTTTTTTGATAGTTGAGTAAGAAGTGTTAAGTATAATGTAGTTGAAATAAAATTCATAAACGAATTTTCATTTGATAGCTAGGTAATGAATGTTAAATAATTGTTTCAAACTATTATTTTTAGCAGCCGTGTATTTTGGCTCAGACATGAGGCTGAGCTTTAGGGTCACATGATAGACAAAATAGGGATGTCGATTTTGATTGACTGATCAGAACTAGGGAATGTTAGAGAGATAGAAAGTGATTCCAGTGAGTTAAGTTTTTACAAGTCATTCACAGTGGACGTGGTTATGTCATGTCTCGGGAAACTTCTTCCCCAGTGGGGGTGATAGAATAAACCCACGGGCCAGTGAAAAATGTACACGTCGACGTGTTTAATAAAGTATTAAGTTATTTTAACTTACTACTTTATTAAAGTTCATTGAAGTTCTCTTTGATCTCCGAAGCCAAAAACCTTTTGCCGGGAGAGTCCGAGAGAGAAGAATGAAGTTTTGTTGTGGAATCAACTCAGTCAACAAAAAGATACCCGCAGAACGAGGGGGGGATGTACAGCATTTTACTTATTTGGTGCCGTAGACAAGACCTCCCCAGAAGTGAGGAGTATACAATATACAGTCTATAAATACGAACTGAACACTTTATATTATATCAGGGGGTAGACTGTTCTCGCTCCTCTGACAATATATAAGGATTTGTTGCCTTGTTTGTCGTTGTTCTGCTCAGTTATTGCTCGCCTTATTTGTAATGAGTTCGCTTACACACTGCCCGCCCCAGGGATTGAACTCGCAGATACTATGCCACCGAGTTCACGAACAACCTCTTTAATCCACTACGCTATAGAAGCGTGCAGGTTAATCGAATCGAACGACATCTGATGAAGATGACAACAGCAAAATTGACGAAAATAGTCCGCGTGTATATAATTAATGCTAAGTCCACCTCACAATAAATAAAACAGAAATAAGGAAGCTTATCCGTAAAACAAAACAAGCATCAATAAAATGCCATTCACTCAAGGATAAGATATATTAATATATTCACAACTAAAAGAAAATAACACGAAGTAACAATAAGAACGATCGTAAAGACGCGATATTTGAAAAAACAGCATCTATATTAATTATAGATGCAAGGCAATGCAACACTCATAAAACAATGCAACGTAGCGACACAATCCGATAAACAAAAAAGGAAAATCTTTAATAAGATTTCTGAATGCAGACATTTCTCAGAAAGTTCTGTGTGTGAGTGTTTGTGTGTGTGTTTTGTGTGTGTGTGTGTGTGTGTTTGTGTGTGTGTATTGTGTAAAAATTGTTATGTTGAGAAATTATGTCCATCGGAGATAAGGACATTATAGAAATAGCGAGTGTAGCCATAAGAATCAGTATTAAATAGAGACTGTCACTTTCACGTATCAATCGATCTTCTGATGGGGAACGATAAACTGCAATTGTAAATATAATTTAGTGTCTGTAACACAGTTGTGAAAACAATAAAGATGAGGATATCAGTCATTATTATTCAACGTGGAATTTTAAGATTGATTATTACGATCAGGAATGATGAGGATTTAAATCTGTTGCTCGCCCACATTTGACATTCCCTTGTAAATAGCCTGTAATATTTATAAAATTGTGATATTTTTGGATGCAGTATTGCTGATGTTGGAGACTTACTAACTTGTTAAATATTAAAGTTAGGAACAGAATAAGTTTAAAACGTGTTAGTAATGACATCTTCAGTATTTCATTTGAAAGAAAAGTCAGTTTCAATTTAATATTTTTAAAAAATACGAAACATTTAAATAATTGAAATATCCTTCATGAAATGTTGACAGAAGTAAAACTGACAAATAAATAATTAAATAAATAAAACTTGACTTTGAAATAGAAAGTTCTATTAACTAAGTAGATATGTTTACTTTAAGGCTTGTTTTCCCAAGTAAGGCATTTTTTTTTTCTATTTTATGGACTTCGGGGAAAAAATACTGCTGATATAACAGGATGAAAATAAGAAAAAAACAAAACAAAGTTTGTTCTATAATGATTTATCACGAAGTATTTCTTCGATAGTAATAATAATGATAATAATAATTGCGTAAATTACATCTATTGGAGGCTTTAGTACACATCATCAGTGACGTTTCTAACCGAGGTTCATTACGGGTTTCGGGTCTTTCAACATCATACCCCCACGGTAACCAAGTCGATACTGATCGACGGTTACATTTTTTCATCTTCCTACAATTCTTGGCAATTTATTGTCCAATTCGGATGGCTTCCGGTTCACCAGCAATGTGAGCTCTTCTATAAAAAAGGAAGCATACGCAATAAAAATTTCTAACTGGCCAGGATTATGGCAGCGTGCTTGGCTTCAGACATAAACGCGCACACACAGAAAAAACGCGCTCAAGCATCACTTTCTGCTTACACTTATCCCCATTTTCATTCAATTTTAATCAACAGCCGAAAGAAAGGAAAAAATCCCTTTTCCGACATCCCACTTTTTACTTTTTTCATCCTTGACCCTTCACCCCTATGAGTCACATACACAAATATACATATCAATGCCGCCACACACAGACACACACCAACACGCGCATCTAAAAAAAAAAATTCCGTAACCCTGGTGGGGTGGGCAAATATATGCTAGATCTTAGCCAGGGATCACCTGTAGGTAAAAATCAATTGCAACTCCCTTTTATTTCCTTACTGATTGCTAATCACTTAATCTTTTTAAACAAAGTCATCTAGAAGCATCTTCCGCTGACAATGCTATTGAGCGAATAGCCTTGTTTTTTTTAACAAAGATGTAACACGTAATTTGGCAAAATCTTACATAAAGACCGCCCAGCACCCAGACACTTCAAGAGATTTCAACCGGTTCGCACTGAATTCACCAACCGCGTCTTTTATATTCCTCATATTTTGTCCATTTTCTCAACTGTTGTCAATGCCAGTTCATATAGAATCTTTTGCAGAATGGTATGTTGGTATATCCATGACTTAAAACCGCCTGGTAGACATGATTTGTTCACTTTACATAACATTGATTCGAGATCTGAAAAAAACATTTCTTGGTAGCATCAGTATCTTTTAAATTAGCATTGAAAAATTTCCACAGACACTTGACTGTTTTTTCTTTTAATGACGGATAGTAGTTCAGGCAATTTTGAAATATAACTTTTCAATTACAAATCCTCTCTTCCATATTAATGACCTAGATTTAATACTACTACTACTACCACCACCACCACTACTGCTACTACTACTACTACTACTACTACTACTACTAATAATAATAATTATTATTATTATTATTATTATTATTATATACGGATGACAATTAGACTGTAGTTTCACGCAAAGTTTGCTCAAACATTTTTATTTTTCTATTCATGAAAAGAGATCTTGATTCTCATGATGCTATCAAAGCGATAAATAATCATGCAGAAATGTATATATCCATGTTTCAAAGACTACGTAAAATAATGTCATCAAGTATGGCGCAAGTGTTTCTACTGGGAAAGCTTCATTTATATGGCAAATATATAAGATATAATGTAGTGGGAACAAATTGGTTGCATACGAGTAGAAAGTGGATTGAATAAGAACACAAAAGAACAACAAAATCAAAATGGATGCGTCTTCTAACCCAATTTCTTTAGCGTTTAGAGCAATCAATTCTCGGAGAAGTACAAGTCTATCGGGATCTATTGTGACGGGGAACAGTCTTATCAGTATAAGATACGTTGTTCGGACTGTTGTCTTCATCCCTATTACCATATTTATTGGACGCTCCGACCTTCTTCTGGAGATTAGACTTGTTCTAATTCCACGTGTCATGCCTCTTCCGGGTATCTCAGTTACCCTCCTTTAATTCAACTCTAGAATTTTTATGATTATTATTATTATTATTTACCACTGCAGGAGCCAAGTATTGAATGCACAACACTTTGTGTCAAGTCACTGGGTCCACCAACGCTTTTATCCACTCGGCAGTGTGTCTTTGAGCACATCAATGTATGAAGTTTCTGGAATTATAAATTTAATGTCTCGGTAACCATATTTGCTGATGTTATTATTGCTTTTCTTTAGCAAACCATATTTCTTGTTCCCATATTGTATTTATTTCTATGTTTCGTCAGCTTTGGAGATTTTTGTGGCTTATCATATTTGCTGATTCTTTAAGATTTCTTATTTCCAGTGATTATCTCTGTCTATTATTTCAACGACATCTCATAGGCGGCGATCTCCCTTTTCCCTCCATAAGTGGTCAGCTTCGCCTGATCTTTTCTATTTCCCCTCATGTTACAGCTTTACGATGTTCTTGAAGTCTTACCTTAAGGAGCGGCCTGTTTCTCCTTCCTATATTTCTTACCACAGCCTTACACGGGATGGCGTATACAAAATCTTTATTTATGTTCTCTTCTATGTGCAGTCTTACTCAGAATAGGTATCTGCGAAGTGTCGAACCACATTTGAAGGTATTTTAAATGCGACAGATCTTTTGCATCTTCTCCGATAATCCCTTCACATAGGGTAGGCAGAGCGAAGCTGTTTTCTGAGTGTTGTTATCCTCTAGGACCCTTCTATCCCAGTTTGCCTGCCATATACCCATGTAGTTATTATATTGTAGGGTACTGCATACGCAGTACCCTACAATATTTCATAATTTCTTGATCATAAGTCTGGTTCGCTATTAATGACTTGTATTCTTTGTAGCAAACAGCGGATGATGCCTTTCTTTAAACTATATAGGTGATGGGAATTAAAATTGAGCTATTGTCTGGAGAAAGTTCGTTTGCTATATACGGATATCTTGAACACATGATCTATTCGAGATATTAGTACATCCAGGAATGAGAATTTATTGACGTTTGCTTTCTCCATTGTGAACTGCATCGACGATGATATTGAGTTCACGTGGTCCAGTAGTAGCTGGCCCCCTTCCTAGTGTGGCCAGGGTATGAAGGTGTCATCTATATATCTCAGCCATAGGGTTGGCTTTAGTGATGAGGATTCTAAAGTCATTTCTTCGGAGTATTCCATGTATATATTTGCTATTGCTGTTGATAATGGCGAGCCCATTGTTAAGCCTTCCTCCTGTGGATATATGTCTGATCCCATTACGAAATGTACTGCTTGTGTGCAGAAAGTCAGTAACTCAATCAATTTATCTATCGGTATACTTGTCCGTTCTCCTAGGGATCAGTCTGAGGCCAATCTGTACCTGAGTACCGAGAGTACCTCCTCCATGGGTACCTTGGTTTATAAACTCACCACATCCAGGATCATCATCTGGTTGGACTGGACAGGAGCATCTTTGATTATTTCCACAAAGATTGCGGAGTTTAGGGCACATGAAGGTGACTTTCCTATTGATGAGACAATTATTATATCTAAGAAGAAGCCACTCAGATAGTGGCCTGAGCGGAATACCGTCTTTGTGAATCTTGAGTAGACCGTAGATGTGAGGTAGCTTGATGTAATGCTGCGACAACTGCCTGAATATCTTAGGCGGGATGTGACCCTTGTTCTTGGTTAGGATCTGCGATAATTTTCATTGAGAATACCAAAGATGTCACGTATGAGCATTTTAGAAAAATGAGAAGGTATAAGAACACATCTTTCTAGAAAATAAAAAAAAAGATTTGAATATTCCGGGACGTATAATGCGGAAATAGAGCTTGAATAATAATAAGACAACGGAGATGCAGGGAGAGTAACCGGCATATTACCATCTCTTCCGTCGCCGTCTGAGTCCGGGAGTGCTCGTCGGTTGTTGATCGTCTGGAAGTCTGTACATGGGTGGTGGATAAACGTGAGCTTCGCTTCAACTGTGTTAAGGCGATCGAACTTCAACTTTCCTTACTACCTTTCGTTCCCTTAATAGATGTGACTGGCGCCCTTTACTCTCCGCTTTCTTTCATTGTAACCAGTGTCGTCAGATAATCAACGCTTCTGTTGGATTCTTCACACACTCTCCGTGCTGTATCCACAGTTTGCGCCCTGGTCGTGGCAGTTATGGGATTACTGATTTTTTCATCCTTCCACATCTGGATAATGCTTGAAATACTTAGAACATATGACTCCAATTTAAAAAAAGAGACGTGAAGAGATAGATTGTACCGGTTTAACAATGGCTATCATCTATCTACAATAAACCGAAAAAGTCTTATCTTCAGTGAGAGGAATTGGAGAAATGACTAAACATTTCTCATACTTTCTCGGATCTTGGATAAGGACTACCATCTAATCACATTGAAACACCGGTTATATAGCTAGATGACCGATTAGGAAGAGTGGATGCTTTTCTTGAATATCTCGGTTTCAGTTAATTCTTTTTGTAACTCAACACAACTAAAATTTCTGTTCCCTCTACTCTGGCCAGCTATTGATGACGCTTTGCGCCAAGTGATTTTTTGAATTACTCAATCAAAGCTTTTATTGAGTGGCCCAGCGCTGGTCGAGATCTTTAAGTTATAAATCCACTTTTGTCTCCAATTGAAGGTTATGATTTCTTATACCATAATTCGTACCATATCCATGATGAAGACACCGATTTTCATTAGATCACCGAATTTAAGCACTGCAACACAGCCTAAAAGCACCAGTTACCGTAATCGACCTCCTACATTGTGAAATGTGTTTCGGTTTAAATAACTCCAAATATGTTGATAAGCCGTAAAAATTAATCAATAATACATACACGTTTAAAAAAGTTGGCTCTATTACTTAAACAGTCTAATGGCCTAAGCACCGAATAGCTCGCCGTGCCTTTTAGACTGAATTAGTCAGAAAAGACATCACGGTCAATAAAAGATGTGTTCTCCTTATGAAAGAAAGCACAGATTTCAGGAAAATCTTTTGAAGCCTATATCTGCTTTTATTGTCGTATCCAAAACATAAACAGATTACGCTTGAAAGAAATAATCGATTTTTATCCATATCCCTTCTGAATTATTTCTCCTTTATATTTAAGCTATATTTAGTGGGGGAAACAGGTTGGAATCCTTCCAAAGAACACATTTACTTCAGCAAACTCTTGAGATGAAGAAGAGACTAATCGAAAAAAGTTTACTGATTAAAAGCTAAATATAAATTATTCATTAATAATAATAATAATATTGATAATAATAATAAAAATAATAATATATACAGGGTGCCATATTGAAATTACATTTTAATTTCGCGCATGCGTATTGTATCTGTCTTTAAGAAAAAGAACGTCATGGCGTAATTCACTCCGCCAGAAATTTGTAAACGGTATTCTCTACTGTTTGGCAACAGCGGCGGAAGCTCCAATGCGAATATTTTAGCATGTTTGGGTGTCAGTCTTGAGCGAGTGTAGAGGATTAGGAATTAGTTGGGTTATTTTATTGGTGATTAAGAATGTATGGCAGCTCGGAAAACTCACTCTGATCGTTCTGATAAGAAAACAACACTGAAATTGTTAGTGACTCAGAATCATTACGGAGACCTACATCAAGTGCCTTGAGGAGGTAAACACACCTGGGTCGATGATGTGGCTGCAGAAAGACCCTATGTCTGGCAAGAGGAATCTTCACTATGCCACACAAGCAGGATAATCCAGTCATGGCTGTCAGACAATTTCAGCAATCACTTCACCCTTATATCTGGCCAGCTAATTCCCCAGAATTAAAATCACTTGATTATTGTGCGTGGTGCAGTTTGACCAACAAAAGTCCTTATAGAATCAAAGAAGACCTGAAGGCAAGGATTATAGCAGCATTCACCAACTTATACAAGGAGACCATCCAGAAGAGATGTAGGAGATTACGAAATCATCTGGAGGCCGTTGTTGAAACCAATAACGATTTTATTGAATGAATTTGTTCTTTAGGAATTCAAGATATTTTTATGTAAACATATCTATTAAAATGAGTTGTCAGTGTTATATTCATGTTTAGATCATTTGGACGAAATTTTCTCCATCGCACTCTGTCTGTATCGTTAGTTCTGTAACACTACAGGGTCGTAGGGGCAACATATTTGCTGGCGGAATCCAACCTCTAATAAGCTGGTTTTGAATTCTGACATTTCTACTAGCCTGATTGCCAACCAAGGCTACAAAGCCCATATTGTAATGCTATTTACCCATAGCTAGGGCGAGTCATGATTGATTCATACCTTCCTCAAGAGCATTATTGCTTGTATATATATATATATATATATATATATATATATATATATATTTGTATGTATGTGTGTGAGTGTTTAAAAATAAGTTCGCGGGGAACATTGACTAACTCCAAATAAGTTTCATGCATTTTCACGCAATTATCAATTATTCAGCAGTTGGTCTTGTGAAAATGAATACTTTATACAGTCATCGGTTAGTCGATCGGCATATATATATATATATATATATAATGGGGCAAAAGTTTTAGTTTTTCGATGATGATACATTGTAACCCGGATATAAGAGAGTTGTCGGGACCGGAGACGAAGTCTCTTATATCCGGGTTTCTCTGATATCCGGATTACACTGTATTTCACAACTTGCATTTTCGTGAAAAATGATTAATTTTATTCAAGTTATTGTGCAACACTTACTTAGATTCATATCTAACATATAAAGCTTAAATTGTTTCTTATTGATTTTACAGCTTTGACAAAGAGTGGTTCGAAAATTGTAATTAGAAACATTTTACGTTGAATGATGAAAAAGTGCGAGAGTAGCGGCAAATGGCATTAATGATACAGAACGTCTGGGAATTGTCAACGGACGTGTGGCAAAATAGTTGAACAATAAGGCAGCACAAGGCACTCGTACATTGTGGGTCACTATAAATCGACAACTCTATAAGCTCAGCCTTGAAAACTGACGCTATCGAGTATTTTCTCATGAACTAAGCAAAGACCAATCTCAACGCGATTTGAACATTTGCAAAACAACTGCTAGAAAATCTTCAAGATACCCGTTGTCGAATTTTCAATGCGGGTGAAAATTTGATTTATTTTCTGAATGAGATAAATCATTAATTTCATGCCGGCCAGGCTTCAGATGCTGCTGTCAAAAAGGGGATTTTGAACAGAAGGTTAGTACGATGGTGGAAACATGACAGTGTGTTGCACTTTGAGTTTATTCCAAATGGCCATGCTGGGAAAGCTGATCTTTATTGTCAAAAACTGAAGCAAGTATATAATGAGTTGAACGCTTTCTACGCAACATTGGTCAATCAAAAAAGCGCACACATATAAAATGAGAGTGTCCTAACAAAAAATGCAAATGTCACCAAACGCTAACGAGTAGTTTTAGGGACTGGAGGAGCTGACTTAGTTCCATCTTGCATCATCAGATTACTATCTCTTCCTTGTCATGACTCATGTCCTTCGAGAACGGAGGTTCGATAATGTGGTTGAGGTTGAAAACTGGTGCTGTTCTTTTTTGCGTCTAACAATATAAGCGTGGAATTGAACTTTTGTCACAACGAGATGGCAAGAGACAATGGAATGTGATGTCATATATTTGAGACATAAAACTCCTCTTGTTTCATTAAACACTACTGTCAAGTAACTTTGATTTATTTTGTACTTTTCTTTTGTTCGTAAAATGTCTTTGTTTTCTAAATGTAAATTATGTAAAGATTGTCCAAATGTGCTGTATGTCAGGGCGCCTTCGGCTGTTCGTTTAACAATTATCAAGAATGATTTTATTTTTATCTGAATACATGGATTTTTTTTATCTAAGTATCTAGAGTCATACGAATTTTTTTTTCGGACACGGTCAACATATTGTGACAAAGTTGTTAGATGACCGTGTTTGAAAAACATCTCTATAATTCTAGCTACATACATAAAAATCCATGCACTCAGTTAAAAATAAAAATAAAATCATCTTCGAGAATTGCTAAAAGTATAGCAGAAAGGGCTTGGACATGCAGAACATTCGGACAATTTTAATATACTTTATGTCCAGAAAAGAAAAAAAAATATGCGAACACAAGAAAAATTAAATAAAACATCAAATTGCGGTTCATTGTCTGTCTTCTTTAATGAAAAATTAAAAGAAGGATTGATGATGGAATACACAATTTTATATATATATATATATATATATATATATATATATATATATATATATATATATATATATATATATATATATGTGTGTGTGTGTGTGTTTGCGCACGGGCGAAGCAAACGATTGCGCGTTGCATCTAAAATATTCGAGAAGAGAAATTAGAATCAAGGGTGAGTATGGGAAAGTTAAAATTGATAACTGAATCCAGTAGACATTCCCGTGATTCAATTTAGACACAAAACTCGGATTTAGGGAAGACTATAGAAAAATATAACGTTTGAACATAAGAATCTCAAAACCGTATGTATCTTAATTTCAGACTTCTATTATGCCATTATGTATCTCCCCTTTGATTACCACTGCACGCATCTGTATCACAGTCTTTCTAACAAGTTCAGCGGTGATCATCTGTGTTCATTTGAATCGGATGTCCTTAGGAAAGTTCTGAATGTTAATTGAATTTGAACTGACTTTGAAGTTTTTGATTAAAAAAAAAGAATTTATATTAAGTGACCATATGAATTGTACTGTTCTTAGAAAATAAAATTTCTCTTAAATAACATTTCATATTATAAGAGTAGAACATATTTTTTAGAACACATGTTTATATTTCTCGTATTAACTGCAAAAGATGCAATCTAATTTTCTTGGTTACAACACTTCTGGGAGAATCAGCAAATATGGATCAATTAAAAGTGACGGCATCTTTTGAAGCAAGGCAGAAGAATTTATACAAAGCATAGTAACCTCCTGTAATTGCACATATTGGAATTGTTTCATATCTCGGGAAAATTTGCTAAATCCCGGAACTTCAAACTTGTGTATATTTGCGTGTGTGTGTGAATTATTTTCAGATAGAGTGAATGTATAATGGAACATAGTGAATAAAATGACTATTCTTAGCCGACGCGTTTCGTCCTCGGACAGACATTATCAAGGCAAATGTAAGGATTTATTTTGTTGCATGTGTTTATATACAAGAGCAAAGTTGCCATTGATTCAGCAAGGCTTTTAAATTTGCGAAAATTCATGAATATTCAGCAGGTAGTTGAAAGATCAGTCAAAACATATGGAAGACACAAAGTGCCATAATTCAAAGTCTGAAAAGACAAAAGAAAGCGAATATTCAAGATTTTTTTCTTTTCCCTAATAAATGCTTTAAAAACAATATTCATTTAATAAAAAAAGAAAAAAAATCAGTGATCCTCAAAATCCTAAATGCCTTGCTAATGGTTATGTCTTTGACAGTTTATTTCCTGCAATTTTATTTTTTTCTCTCTTTAATGATTACTTTTATTTTCTATTATATTTTTACATTCAATAATCCTCTTGCGTCTTAGTAGCTTTATTGGTTTGCTTGGGTTGAAAGGATTAAAAATAAAGAAACAAACATATGTTTTAAAGGAAGGGTTTGCAAAGAGGTTTACTGACTTTAGAAATCTGGAAGGTCAATTTAATTCTTTAGGCTTGCAATTTACAGAAAATTTAGAATATGGTTGTTAGCTGCCATCGTTAAGCCTAAAAGTGATAACACTAAGAAAAGAGTATTTCTAGGAGACTAAACTGAATTTTATTCAACAATTAGTAACGTTATATTTGACAATCTTAAATATTTTGTCAGTATATATTACTTTTTCTTTGCATCCTTAACTATAAACACTTTTCATGTAAGAACATTATTAAATAAAAATCGAGAACAGAGAGCAGATTTAAATGCGCAATCTCACTTGTGGATATCAAGTTAAGCCGGATAATATAAACAAAATATCCAAAACCGATTAATAGATAATGACAATATTAAATATTAACAAACTCCCCTTCATTTACGCAGTCTGTTCACGAAATATGGGTAATCTATATAAATAAATCACAGTGTGTGTGTGTCTGTTCGTCCGTTTTTTGATCTCCGTGAATGATATACGACCTGAAGTAACAGATCATAACTACTGTAATTACACCTGATTAAAAATTAAATAACTCATTTAAAATTAAATTTAAATATCGAATAAAGTGTTAGGTTAAAAAAAAATATTTATTAAAGGTTTAAATTTAATTTCACTTTTCGTCACAATTGCATTTGTTATCGTGTAATTAAACCGTAAATAATATTGAAGCTGGGCACGGTATATTACTCATATGTTTTCTCTTTCTAACGCACGTAATATGGTTTATTCGAAATATTACATAGTTGAGGATCCCTAATGTCTTTTAAGAGTGATGCTATGTGAAAATATCATAAATAATGGTGATTTGAAAAGAAAATTGGCGCGCAAAATAAATGTAAAGAAAATAAGTAGACCGTTTTCTTATGCCAAACTAAAGTGTCGAATAAAGATAAAATAATTTTATTATTTCTTATAACTTTTACCTAAATATGACACTGTAGGTAAAAGGCTGAAGACTAAAAAGTCCTCTGCAGCAGCTAACCGAAAGTCCGCCGGAACGGCAGCTTCTAGACAAATAAATGTACAAATAACAAGCTGCTGTAATCTAAGGAAAGAGTCTTTTGAGACTGAGGGGAAACACCTAACAGATTGCTCTCTCAGCAACTACGGCTGTAATAGGGATAAAGAGGAATGCTTCGGGGGGTAACAAAAATAACATTGTCTCGGTATCCTCAACAACTTAAGAAACAAAATGACTATAGGATCAACTTCACAAGACACTGCGTCTTCCCAACTTCCGACTGTTGTCCCTGCCCCACCATATTTTATTGGTGTGAAGCATCTTAAAAAGATCTGTATTTAAACATGTCAAACTGCTCCGCTGGTAACATGAAAAACCCTGATGTAACTGTTATTGAAAGACATGTCCACATGCAAGCCGAGCTCTCTTTTTCATCTTTACTGACGGGTGTTCGCTACAAATGAACATATAACATTGTTACGTATACTGTCGCTGGGAAACTAGTGTTGGTAATTTGATGCAGTCCACTTTACACTTGACCAAAAAGGATGCGGTACTCAGAGAAAAAGTATACGCATTCCTGTTGTAAATCCCTGCTTTATGGTGAAGGCATGGAATGCTTAGATTAAAGTGATAGAATTTGGGAATCGCAATTTACTTAAAAAGTATTGTGTTAGATGCTGTTTAGACATACAATTTATTTGATACTCCAGATTTATTTGACAAATATTTATTATCATATGTATATTAGGAGTATGAATAAGTTCTCGATATATTCAAACAGATGGCGTTCTCAGAACTGTGGGCGTATATTTTCAGATGGTAACGCATCTACAAGAAAGTTCTGTATACAAGCTGAAAATTCAGCCTAACTGTAAACAACTTTGTTTTCACAGCGTTAAACATGTCTGATTTAGTGACAAAGAAAGTGTATTTGCGGGGAATTTTACTGCATTATTTTATTCTTAATTTATTTTAAAAGAAATCTGCAGCTGAAGCACACAGAATTCTTGTTGAGAGTTACGGTGACTATGTTCTGTCGGAAACAATATGCAGAAATTGGTTCAGACTCTTCAAAAATGATTTTGATGTTGAAGATAAAGAACCCTCTGGCGAGCGAAAAAGTTTGAAGACGAAGAATTGGTGGCATTACTTCATGTAGACTCATGTCAGGCTCAAGCTGAACTTGCAGAATGATTGGAAATTGATCACACAATAGTTTCGAAACGTTTGAAAGCGTTAGGAATGATTAAAAAGCAAGGACATTGGCTGCCCTACGAGTTGAAGTCGAGAAACGAAAAACGGCGTCTTGTCACGTTTGGTTGAATCAGCTGGGTGTAGTTTAGTATAAGCTGCTCAAAATGACCGAAACCATCATGGAAGATTGCTATCGACTACAACTGATGCGTTTGAGCCAAGCATTGAAAAGAAATGGCTGCTATACCAACAGAGACAAAGTGAGTTTGAACATGACAACGCTAGGAGACATGTTGCAAAACGGGTGAAAACCTACTTGGAAACACTTAAATGGGAAGTCCTACGCCACCCACCGTATTCACCAGACATTGCCACGTCCAATTATAACGTGTTCCGATCGAAGGCACATGGCCTGGCTGGGCAGCACTTTCATTCTTACTTAGATGCCAAAAATGGATCAACTCTTGGTTAGCCTCACAAGACGTGACATTTTTTCCAGCGTGGAATTCTGCCAAATTGTTACAAAAGTTCCTGCCCGATTTTCACTATTGATATAAAATCACCGTAACTCAACATACGCGGTTGTTTTGATGCAGATTTCTGGATAGTACTCCAGCACTTCAAACGGTCAGAAAGTAATTTGGTTCTTCCGAAAGTCCAAGTCTACAGCACCTAGTATTCCTAAGCGGTCACCCATCTAGGTACGGAGTAGGCTCGACGTTGCTCAACTTCAGTGATTTTACGGGAAACGATGGTTCAACACTATATGACCATATGTAACACTTTCCATCGAAACAGGGATGGAATATCGAGAAACATAGGGTGTTGCGTCTGTGTGGAAATAGGTTGTAATGAGGAAAATAACGTACAATCCACAAAGCCGCATTGTCGTTTTTTGGACTCAATCCAGACTGGAAAGTGATGACTAAGCAGTAGCTCTTGGTCATATATGGCAGGTGTAGTCCACTTTCAGTTCGATTTTGCTCTTGTAACGGTAGAGGATAGCAAAAGGGATTAGGTAGGGTTACTGGGGCGGAACCTTTAGGGATGAATGGGCTCCATTTCAGTTCTGGGTTGAGTGTAAGTCGCAATAGAATCTCAAGGTACGGGTCCCCTAATCATTATGGAAACACTAGCCTTATGAGGAAACATTCATTGCTCGAGGTATCCATTAACAAAACCACTAGTGTCACTCTTGATACGATTTTCGTCACACACTGGCTATAAATCTGAGATCAACGTGTAATATCTGTTATCTACATCTCTAATGGTAATGCTATTATTAGCTGTTTTCTTACAAGGTAACCTTCGTAATTTATTGACCGAGCTGCCAGTGCCTCTTGAGTTTGGACTTTCTTCGTTCAATAGAACTGGGATCAAAGTGTAATTTTTGTTCCCTAATTTCTAATGGTAATATCAGACCATTTCTGTATAAAGAAACATTAAACATTCAGAGATCGAGACGCCAGTGCCATTGTTAGCTGCAAATTACGAAATTATTCTCATAAAACACTTTCTCATGAAAATAGGTATCTCATGGCTAATAACTGTTATTGCTTTTTTCAGTAATGATGGGGCTTCATTATTATTTTGAAGGAATTAAGTGTTTTTAATCTTAACCTCAGAAAATAGTCCTTCTTTCTCTTACAGTTTATTGAAATGAGTATTATTATTGTTGTTGTTATTATTATTATTATTATTATTATTATTATTAAGCATACTGAAAAATTGTGTTAACCCGAAATGAAGTTTCTGCGATAAATATCCAGAAGTAATTGACACTTTTGTATCAGATTGCATCGTGTTAGCACCAACTGAATATAAAAGTTGGCATGATAAATTGGGCTAATATCAGGACTAGAGAATAAGCAATTTTTACGGGAAAGAAACTGCAAGAATCTTGTATAACCAAAACCCATACCCGTTTATACAGATAAGACCTATAAGAATTATAAGGAATTTTACAATACACAATAGACAGATCAATCGAAGACTTCTGATCAATGACCACAAAAAGAGAATGTAATTTCTTGTTGGCATGGAATTCCTTACAGATTGTAAAGTATCTTTGAAGATCTTCAAAAAACAATCAAAATTTAAGTATCTTGAAGTAGAGAATCTAAAAATTGTGGCACATGAGGACATCACTAATTCTAGTTGTAGTTAGATCACTCGGATTGAGTGGAAAAAGTTCTGATAAACTCATTGATGGGATTCCTGGTAGCCCATGCCTTAAAGAATTACATAAAAGTGTACTGAAAAGTAGAGCTTACACATTACGATGGGCTTTATTTGTCTAAAATATGTTTTTTTTATTTAAATTTTATTTAAATTACTCAGTGGAATATGTCATGGTGCCATTTCTGATATTAGGGACCAGAAAAGAAATGGGTACACACCAAAAATCAAAGGAATCAAAGGAATAATAATAATAATAATAATAATAATAATAATAACATCAATTCATAAAATCCTTGCAAAATTTTTATCAACGCTTGAAATTCCGGATTGCATCACTCAATGTATGACATATCTTGTGTCAAAAATGAGTGAAACAGATGATCCCAAAAATTATATGCCAAAAACATGTCTCTCCATTACGTATAAGTTGATAACGAACCAAAATTATTCTTTTTTCAAAGCAAACAACATTCTTCCACTGGAACAGAAGGGATGCAGGATAGATTCATACGGCTAAAAAGATCGACTACCGATTAGATAATGGTCCTGAAAAATTGCAGGAAACGATGTAGAAATCTTAGCGCAGCGTGGATTGATTATCGTAAAGCCTTTCATATCGTGCCACAGTCTTGAATCCTTAAGACTTTACAAATGTACAAAATTCCCGCTGTGTTAGTAAATTTCCTTAAGTACAACATTGGAATGTGGAACACCACACTATACCTAAATCACACCAGAGGCACTGCCATCTCCAACCGTCTGAATATTCGACGCGAAATATTTCAAGGAGACTCCCTATCACTCCTTCTGTTTTGTTCGTCCTTAATACTCCTTAGGCATGAATTTGTTTGTCCTTAATACTCCTTAAGTATGAACTTGTTTGTTCTTAATATTCCTTAGGCATGAACAGTAGCTATATTTACAATATAGACAAAAAATATTCATCATTCACCTACTCTACATGGATGATCTCAAACTCTTTGCCAAAAACGACAATGGATGTAAGGGCCTCCTCAATATTGTAAAATGTTTCAGTGAGGACACAGGTATGGACTTCGGATTAGATAAATATCCAAAAGTAACATTCAAGAAAGGGAGAATTATAGAAACAATCTCAACAGATTTAGATTTGTCACTAATATTAGGAAACTGGGACAAGATGAAGCCTATAAGTACCTAGGAATTAGCGAAGAAAATACTCAAATGAGAGTGAAGGTAAGAAAGCAGTACTACAGGCGTGTGTTTCTGGTACTAAATACCGAGGTGAACTAAAAAAAAAACAACAAAAACAAAAAAAAAAAACAGAATATCAGCCATAAACACCTTGGCTGTCCCTGTGGTGCAATACAGTTTTAACATCATTAATTGGACGATAGCTGACATTAAGCGAATGGATGCCAAAACGAGGGAGCTTTTGACTAGCTAACGCATGCATCATCCCAAAGCTGATGTTGATCGTTTGTATGTGCCAAGATCCAAAAGAGGCAGAGGATTA
>OZ010606.1:64148117-64163117 GCA_963932145.1 Acanthosepion lycidas | reverse complement strand
GAATTTTAATGTTTTTTTTATTTCTATAAATGGTAAATAGATTTTCGTGATTTATAATATAACAGAACCAAAGTAAAAAAAAGACCACGTAAATTGAGACAAATTATTTAATTTTAGGTGTAGACGTGATATATTTGGCAAAACTGCTGACATTGAAGACAGAAAACGGATGGCTTAAGTATTATCAGTAAGTTATATTGTTCGAATTGGAGCGAATGTTGGTTTCTTCTCAATTCTCATCCATTGCGGCGTCTTCAGTTTAGATTCGCTACCATAAATTCCTAGATCTACGCATTGCAATAGTAACCACTTTGTATAAAAAGCTGTTTAACTATTAACGATTAGTTTAGCAGAATAATATTTCTTAAATTGTTATTCGACATATATATATATATATATATATATATATATATATATAATGCTGGCTAACTTTTTAAGGCCAATGATAATAAATAAAGGATATACCTTTTTCGCTATTCGACTGAACAACCTATTTGAGTAAAACTTCAAAAAAATGAAAATACCAAAATGAAAGCTAAAAAAATTAAACTTTTTAGCACATAATATGGGATATTTGAATACTGACATGAGTGTATTCGGTTGTTAAAATTAAGATTCAGTTTTAGAATCATTTCTTATTCCTAAACTACTTTATTTAAACTGCATTTAAATCAGTATATATATAGAAACGCTGCATATCTATAAATTTCTGCCAGGTAGTTACAGGCTTATTTATATCTTTAGAGTAAAACGCTAAAAGTATAATAACATAAAGTTTGTATGATGCTCGTAATTGCTGGCTAGTATGAGGCTAATGACACCACGGGAACAACGCGTTGCCTGAAGAAGAATTTAGAAACAATTGAGAACATTGACTACACTAGTTCAGTACAATTGAAAGCGCTACGAATTAGCGACCCACTTTCTATTCCATGTGCAGACACTATAATAATCTAAAGAAGGTGAGATAGTCTTTCTAAGCAACATTTAGACATTAAGATAATCTGTGAATGCAATTTCGGCATATTCTTCACAACAGATTATTTGGTTTAAGATAGTGTCAAGGTACTTGAAATTCGGTAATCAGTGGGTAACAGATAAGGTAAATATTACAAAGTCCCGTTTCCCGAATCGTTGAGCTACTGGAGCGTCGTGCTGCTTACTTGGCGTAGAGCATTGTCACAAGACAGAATTGAGCTATGACAATTAACCAGTCGCATTTGGCTTAATTGAATGTGTATTCTATCCAATTGCTGGCAGTAAAATTCTGCGCTAATGCTCCGATTAGATTAAAGAAAGTTGTACCGAATAACACCAATGGCTGACCTGGTTTTGAAAAGAAAGTGGGTCCTTTGTCCTGATTAAATCATTAATCCGATGTTTTACGATTGTCAATATGGATGTATTTATCATCACAAGATTCGATCTAGAAATGGATCAATTCAATTTCGCAGATGAAGCATCGAACACACTTCAAAATTTTCAAACTCTTTGATTTTCTCTGAGTTCATGTGAATCCATTTATCGATTCCCTTTCACGTGACAATTTTCTGCATATGAACCCCGACATTGTTGAAATATTGTCACCCGTTATGAAATGCTAACACCCATTTCTATGAAACTTGAGCGTCGATTCTGTTCGTATAGTGTTTTCAGATGTTGATTGACAATCGCAGTTGGACGTCCTTTACCACCAAAACCTTCAAGACTCGTATCTCCACTGCGGTATCTCAAGAAGCAGCAGCTATGTTTCTGTTCGGTTTCTAGCTGTATTCTTCATTCCATCGACTTTTAATGTTGATAGCAATTTGAGAAGCATTATGACCAAAATTAAACTCATGCAAAAACATTAAACGTATCTCTACATTTTCATGGTTAAGATGATGGGCAGTGATTACACAATCCTTTAACTTAAATTCTGAAACAGATTGATATACCAAAGGGAGCATTTTAATCATTAAGAATGATTAATACTTGTGCAAATATTATAATAATATATTAGAACAACATTTTAAAATGTTTATTCGAAAACCCGACATTATTTTCCAAGCATACTAATAGTATTCTTTAAAAGGATGCGCTACGCATTTGTGAACAAAATTCTGAAAGAAATACAAAGCTTTCAAAGACGACACTTCTATCATTTGAATGAGTAATATATTTTTGTGTAACTATTATCATAATATTTGTTTCCAAATGGAATAACACTTTCTACACTGAGTTTTTTTCTCAAGTCCTGCTACTTGAAAGATCAAACACTGGCGCGAGTATTTCCTTTTAGATTTGCAACTTGGCCGATACAATATGAACAATTAAACGATTTCATCTCAATTTTATTAAAAAACCGAGTATCACATTCTCGGCAACCTAATACTATTTCCCAGTATATACACAACGTACGAGAGAACAAAATTATGAAACGGATTGATACAGAATAAACAAAGAGGACAGTTTAATCAATGAGTAATATATGTTGTGCAATTATTATACTAATATATTTGAACACAAAAGATTTATTCGAAAATCGTACTTTATTTAGTACAATCCATTGAAACAGAGACTGGAAAAAACATTCGGCTAATTCTATCGTCTTCTCTGGCATAAATCACTCCTTCCTCCATGCTTTATATTTCCAGTAGACTGATGGTGAATTTTCTTTACTGCCCTATTGTAATTTTCCAGCCTTTCGTAGAGGTCAAAATCGTTTATCCTGTCTTCAAGAGGATGACATATTTCCAATATGCGATCACTTTCTCACAGACTACCGCTAATATTTTTCTATTTCAACGGTACATGACCTTACGACTTTTAGTCTTTACGACTCCAGTTTCAGAACTTTATAATTATTACTTGCCAAACTGTTTCCACGTAATCTAAACATTCCAATGTCCTTCGAAATCCAAATGAAAGAAGCAATTTCTATTCTGAGAGTTTTTTTAAGATCTGCTACTTTAAGGAACACTGATTCTTAAAACTTAATTTTGGCCGCTTTAATCAAAGATTAATCATTATCTATCATTCTTATAGTTTAACAACTCATGTTGCTTCTTATTTCATTCATATCACCACATTAACTAATTCTCTACCTTGCGTGGCTCTCGGGCTTTTTGGGGATGGATATTCATAGTTTCACTTGACGAAAACAGAAAGTGGTGGGAAAATAAATATGAATAAATTATGTGACTATATATGAAGCTAAAAATTCAGTCTTTAAAAATTTCTAAAAAATCTAATTGAATTTTGTCCCACTGTGTGATTTTTTCAAGTCTTTTTTCAGAACCTAGTATGAAATGTTAGAAAGATCAGTGACTCACTGAAGACACACAAATAGCTCAGAGAGATAAAAAAAAAAGATTAAATGTATATTCATTTAATCTATTTCTTTTCAGAACATGGACAGAACAGATAGAATCGCTATTTTAGGCTCGTTGACTCATCAGATCACCGAAAAGCTGAGGGCGGACCTACAAAAGACAGAGGAGTCTATATGTACCTACATTTGAAATCTGATATTGAACACACACACACACACACACATATATATATATATATATATATATATATATATATATATATAAATTGTGTGTATTTAGGCAGCATTTTTTCATTCATACATGTTTCATAAAATAATATAGACAAGTGTTGTCTATTTATTTTATGTCAATTCTTTTCATAACGTCTGGTAACGTATCATTAAACGAAGAAAGAAAATCACCATATTGATCCATATTTTTGAATCCAATCTAAGCTTTCGGATTACTTAAGTCATTATCAAAGATGTCAATTGTAAAACAATAAACAAGAAATAAAAATCCTTGAAGCAATATACATCAAACTGTTGAAACATAACCTAAACAAAATGAACTATGGGATCTCTACAAATATCCTTAAATGTCTATAATTGGTAACAGAAGCCATTGGTTTATACCAACGGCTTCCCATACTTAACACTTCGCGAATTCAATCTCGCGTGGTCATGTGTGACGTCATGAGTTACGTTGAGATTTTCGCTTCTAGCGTCTTATATGCACGTGTTTATCGTTGCTTGGAAATCATCCATGTAAACAATAACAGACTATCATTACTGTCTTCTCCGTATATTGCTTAATATATTGTACAGTAATATATATAAGTGTGCGTGTATGTTTATGTGATATTGAACTGGTTACAGTAAAACGGGGTTACAATTAATTTCGATTTAGAGTTACTACGAGCAAGAGAAGAAAAAGACTGATACGACATAACTAGCATGGCACATCCAGTAAATTTAAAGCTCAAGTTAATGCACACGTGTGAGTCTAAAATTTACAAATTAACAAACTTTTATGAAGTCAAATACTTAAGGCCTGTGTTAGTAACCTGTATGGTGTTTCTCTTGCTATTTTGGTAGTAATAATTATTTCGACGGACAGAATACTGTTACTTTTGAATAATATGACCCCGCCAGTTATTTCGAAATGAAGGTGCCAGATAGCTAGATAGATGCCAGGTAGATTCTGTATACATAAATTCCTCGTAAGAAGCAGAGCAACAAGAGGGAAAGAGAGTTAGAAGAGAAAAATATGATGAAATATTTAGGGTTGTCGGATCTTATTATTCTGATGAAAAATAGAGAATTATTTGCTAGGAAGGACGAAGACTTTGCTAGGAATAATACAATGAATATATGTATCAACACTGAGAGACTGATTAGGATTGAGATAAAATGTTAGATGCAGTTATCACATAGATATCTAGAAGTCATTTGGGTTTTCAGTGATGTTAGTAAAAAACAATGATGGCATTGCAGTAAGAGGTTATCTGTAGACTTGAGGGCATTGAATAGAATGATTGACCAATTCACAGCCACACTGAATAAAATTACTAAATGCAATGAATACACACACACACACACACTCATACATACATGCTCTCACACAAGTATTGATGGGGTTTCCTTCCTAACCTTTTATTTGACGTAGTGTGGAACATCAAATGCGTCGTTATGTCATTATGTTCTTTTCCAGTTACATAAGATAGTCTTTTACTTGGTGTCGTTGTTGAAAGTCCATCAAGTATTATGGTTTTTGTTAAGATTTTGGCGCCATGTATGGCATTCGTATCAAAGTCTGGAGCTAACGAGGCATTATCAGAACATGACACGAGTTTTCACGTAAATATTTCACGTTTTATTGCTATTTGCGGTGTTGGGCAATACTACGGCTGATATCAACTAGTTTCTGTTTAATTTCCTTTTCTCTTATACTTATTTTATCAATGGCGAATCCATACAGAGAGAAATGTGAAGTGTGTGGTATTTATTATATGATTAAATCAGTGTAGATGACATCACTGCATTCCAATTCCAGATCATTTTTTCTCTTTTGGAAAGGTTTATTTTGAGTCTTGAAAAGCCTGGTAGATAATCATGATTTTCTGTTCAAGATCGTTCTTACCCCTACTCTGCATAGCTATACCATTCAAAATGAGAGTTTTCAAAATTAAAATGAAACAATCCAACCTCAAAATTAGAAAATTCGAAGTTAAAATTAGAAAACGCAAATTGTCTTTCTTCATATAATCCTACAAGTTTAAGACTCGACATCGATCAAATTTAGTACTTATGATAGTATTCTTTGAACTTTTGATATGAATCGATTGCATATCATTGGCGTTTTTTTCTTTTAAGCAATCTTCAAGGATGCTTTCGAATTTTTCCAATAGAAAACCTTTTTATTGCCCCTGTTGGATTTTCTGTATTGAAAATACAAACGATATTTTTAGCCAGTTTTAATTCGGTGAATGCTTTTATAACAAACCAGACGTTTTCTACCTGATTGCGCATAAGGCTGTAAGGTGCTATTCGGAGAAAATGCGCTCAAATTCTGAATCGAGTAAAACTCTTTCAATGTTGGAGCGACATGGAGCATTGACAGTGACAATAACTGTTCGGTACTGATAGATTTTATAGGCCGCTTTCCGCTAGGATTCCTATGTCCAATTTCCAGCCGCTTCCGTATAGGAACCTCGATGAATTTCAGGATGTATTAGACCCTTCGTATCAATGCATCCAGTTAGATGAATATTTACACTCTTAGAAGCCCCTAAAAATGTACTGCATCCTTCTCCTCTCAATGATCGACTTTGAGTTCTGATAATATACAGGTTGACATATGCCTTGACCATAAATACGATGAGGGAATTGTCAGCATGATACTCCAACAACTTTTCTTCAAACTCCTTTCTCTCTCTACTCTTATTGGTGTTACAATTCCTCGTTTCAGGCTCAAAACTTATATCTTTGATAGTGGACATTAAGCCATCCAGGTGTTGGCGAATACATTTACCTGATACAGAAATATTGTACTTCTTCTGAATTTCTCCTGCGAGCTGAGCACAGGTGATTCTTGTTTTCTGCTCAATCTAATCAAGCGAAAATTGTCGCTGGGACTCGGAAATTTTTGAATGCCTATAGCCTCCTCTTCTAATCTCTATATAACATTCCTTTACATATATATATATATATATATATATATATATATATATATATATATATATATTGATGTGGGGCCAAAGTCGGGACCACAGAAGGAAAACACGGAACACGGATTAGATGTAAGAAAGATATTTTAACAACAGGTTACAGAGATAGTGTAAGCGTAGCTTACTATATGTTACTGTCCAATACAGGTAGTCGTACGCGGCTCTCACAGTCTCTCTCTGTCTAGAGTGTTGTGTCGCATACTTAATATAGACCTGGAAGAGTCTATTGTGTAGGTAGTTCCGGTTTCACAATATATATATATATATATATATATATATATGTATATATATATATATATATATATATATATGCAGTGGATCCCTTTTAACCGGCGGTTACGATGGGAGACAGATTTAATCTCCTTTTTAAATTTACCCCGTTTTGTGCATTATTATATCCGTGATATAATAACAACGTACTTCACTGACAGAACGGGATAGCTGAATAAAAAAACACGCCAAACGTGCTTTCTTCTCAGAGAGTGCTATATAAGGTTACATCGTGCACAAAGTTAGATGGATACACATATAGACGTGTCCCACGCCAAGAAATTATAACATATATGCAACAAAAAACGGCGTGTAAAAAGTAGAACCTTATTTGTAATATTTCGCGAAGGTAGAACTGGAATTATGGTGCTTTCTCTATGAATGTGGTTAGGCCATGTATTCTTTTAGAAAGACCTACTACTGTGAACTAGTGACGTCCTTCTTCTCTGGTTTCTACATCGCAGCTGCCCTTTGTCACTCTATCCCCTGACTTCATTCACTGGCCGTCACGTGACTCTCATATATATATTAACGAAAAGGAAAAATCGCCGTTTGTATCCATACACCCCTGTCTAATTTTGTATATTTACTGTTTTCATTACTGTACATTATCGAAACTTACAAGAATTAGAAATTGGCATAATTTAGCTAAAAGACATATTTCTTTTGCTCAGCTATATTAGTTAAACAACGTCGTACAAATTGTATCATATATATCCCGATCAATGATGATTTAGCGACAGCAGTTGGCCATGATTAAGGCCACGACTACGGCTGTGTATTAAGCAACTAATTCTCCATGTACTTTCTTCATTTGAGAAATATTTTGAAAAATATGACTTTCTCATCACTGACATATCACGTTGCATTACAGAGACATAGATAAAACTTTTACCTATAGCAATTAGTTTGTGAAGCAAGTCCTCACGTATTGTTAATATGACCATTTTGACGATGTATTTCAATATTTATGGCAAAATATCTATGATTTTTTACGTTCTAAAATTATTTCATTACAGATTACATAATATCAGAATGATTAGATTTTTTATCGGTTTTACGTTATTAAACTGTACACATTTAAGTATCCAAACATGCCGACGATTGTTTCACCAGATATGAAAGGGTTTATTTATCTTGATGACTCCTCTCAATATCGCTGACTTCGTTCTTTCTATATTGAACTTCTTCAAACTGTTGGTAAAGAAAAACCTGAGCAATCAAAATATGAATTACCAAAAAAAAAAAAAAAGAAAAAAAAGAAAAAAAAAAAGAAAAAATGAAAAGAAAGCCCAATTGATCAAACTTCGATCATAAAACATTTTTTTGAAAAAGTTTCTAAACTTGTTCCATAGGGCATTCAATCAACTGATATCGCCCCCTACTAAATAAAAATTCTATCCACTGATCGGTATAGTAGGTTTTGCCGGCTACTGAA
Source organism: Acanthosepion lycidas (assembly GCA_963932145.1). NCBI lineage: Eukaryota > Metazoa > Mollusca > Cephalopoda > Sepiida > Sepiidae > Acanthosepion > Acanthosepion lycidas. The sequence goes on along the minus strand of OZ010606.1, from coordinate 64,154,887 downwards.
AATCTCCTTGATAGAATCCTCGCTATATAATCAACAAAAACGATGAAAGTATTCAGCCGCTGAAGATGGAGAATGTATCTTTAAATCGTGACTATAGACAAACATTGTTTTTGATGGGATATAAGGGGGTGGTATCTATAATGAAGTGATGAATAAAAACGAAATCATTTTTACAGAGAAGTAAGATATTGTAATTGTAAGTTTGTACAAATATTTGTAGAAAAAAATGATCGTCATTAATTGTACTGGGCATGTTCGCTTTGATACGATTGATTCCATGCCACATATTGTCAAATAACTCTTGATTGTTATTCAGTAAACTATTATGGAACAAAATGGTGACTTTCTACCTAATAGTCCCGAATCTCCTGACCTTGCCCCTATTATCTTTTCATATCATTCCAATATTTTTAAAGGAAAATGTATTAATTTTGGAGAGCTTATATTTTTTGCTAAAAAATAATTAATAGTCAAGAGTTTAATGCTGATATTCAGTGTTTTTTGCACAGTAACCACAAGTTATTTACGCCTAAGGGATCAAATATTTGCCAACAATTCGGATTATGTTATCGATAAGGAAAATAAATGTTTACATCATTAAACAATTAAGATGAAAGTAATATTTTATTTCATCTTCAAATCGAAAAGGATATTATGTCCAACTTAATATCTCGTTGGCACAGTGATTATTTACGGGTTGCCATCCCAAACAGTTGAAAAAAAAACAAGAGAAACTTTTATGTGATCTAAACATATCTGCAAAGTATGTTACTTCTAATGCATCTTCGCCGTGTTAAATATGAGAGAACAACGTTTTTTAGACCGAGATTAGTTATTTTAATACGAACGAGTGGACTAATCACACTTCACAAGTTAGGGATATAATCACAGACCCACCATGTCTGTCTGATATCGCAGATAACAAGGAGTCTAATGTTGCGCTTAAATTCATAGTCTCGGTGGCATAGCGAAGAGCTCATCCGAACAATTCATCCGAAAAATTACTATGAAATATTTTTAGAAAAGGTACGAAGAGGCAACCTTATGGCGGTGGACAAGTGACTGAAGCCGAGCTGCCAGATAAGGACCAGTAATATTGGTGTTTCTTCTGTGTATCTTATCAAGGAGCGCCAGATAAATAGCACGAGTACCGGATCATACAATATTCTAAGCATGGACAAATTGTAGGTTTATAGATATGCAAGATAGATTCCGGAGAGAAAAAATGCTTAGCCCGACACAGGGAAGCGGTATTCTTAGCAACTGACGTAGCAATGTATTCAATATAATGTTTCCACCTCCTATCAGCTGAGAACGTTAGCGCGAGAAAGCGCAATGAGTAACTTTCCTGGAGGATAGCATCAGCCATGCTAACGGGAGGTAGAGAGGGATCTCTCAGAGGATTAATGAACAAAAGTTTAATTGTGGAGGCGTTAAACAAGCTATCTGTTATCCCAGTTAACGACGGTATTTAGGTTATTTTGGACACAAGCTGCTATTTTGAATTTGTCGGACTGATCTGCATTACTATTGATGCAGGAGTAAATGGTAGTGTTGTCATCTTAGATACCATCGGAAGGGTCGTTAATAAAGATTAAGGACTATGTAGGACCAAGGGTAAAGCCCTGGAAACACCTGCGTTAGTATGATATGATGTAGACGAGTGGCCGTTTAGTACAATTTTCATTTCACAATTTAATAGGAACAACTAGGTCAGCTCAAAATCGTGCTCGCAGTTACCGTAGCTTTTCAAATTGTGAAGAAGATCTGAATTTCAAACCCTGTCAATGGCTTCTGAGATGTCGAGTGCTACAGCCCGCGCTTCACCGTTTTATCTAAATCATGATAGACTCTTTCCATACTTATCGGTAGTACATCGGCATTTAACCTGCAGAAACAAGGCCATATTGCACGTTTCAGAAAAGGCCCTGCGATGAGAGTTGATAAAGCAATTCAGCATTGATTATAGCCCCTGGGGGTTCCCAAAAAGAGATAGAAGGCTAATAGGCCGATAGTTGCATGGGTCGGACTGTTCAGTAGAGTTCTTAAAAACTGGAGGAATCTACAGGAGAGAACGAGGCGTTTATTATACATTTTAGAGAAATCAGGAGCACACTTCTTAATGACTATTACTGAGATACCATCGAGTTCACATGCTTCGTGGGGATCAAGGTTAGAGATGATTGCAGAAAACATGGAAGGGGTTATATACATATCAGTCAACAGAGAATCAGTTTGAAGAAGGATGTCAGGCAGGGTTAATCCAGATTAGTCAAGAGTAGAGGAGAATTTAAAGGCAGAGGATAACACCTAAACTGAAGAGCGTGAGGGGACAGAAACTTTTCCCTTATATAATACCCTATTACAGAGACACCAGTAGTCACGAGTGCCAAAGCTTTTAGAGTTTATGCGGTTCCTCATTATCTCAGTAAACAGGGACTTAGCTACTTTGAGGTCTCGCTTACACTTATTACAAGCAGTAGCAAATAGGCACCTGTTATCATGAGAGCTGTTATACTGGAATAGTCGGAAATAGTGGTTCCTCTGTGCTATGGCAACCGAGCCAGGGAGATGATTACGACTTCACCTCTTACTCCCGAGAATGGATGTAAGCGCTCATGCCGGCTTTGACCCAATAAGAAATCTCAGTTGCGCAATTTTCAATTAGGAGGTTGAAGATGGGAGTCTAAGTAATGTCACAAAGAAAATTCCGGAATCAGTCTCATTCGGCATGGTGGCAAAGGAAATATATCGTATGCATAGTGGCTTCTTGCTTAATGGATGTTTGGAAGGATTTATCAAGAGCTACGAAAGAGTAGCCCATGTTACCAAGAAGGCAGTGTTAAAAAACTCGGCAAGAGCGAGGAGGGAAGGTAAGAAATATATCCTGGAAAGAAAGTTGTTGCTCGGGTCGGCTAGGGAAACGAGTAGGGAAGTCCACCGTTTGAGTGAGGGATTAAACAATTTAAAAAATTTAACGTCGGTAGTATGCCAGCAACATCAGTACCTTTAGAAGGTTTCAGCCACGTGTCTTTGTGAGTCCATATATATATATATATATATATATATATGGTTCCTCATACTAAAACAAGAACAAATGTCAAAATAAAAATATATCCGAAAATCCTTCATTTTAAAGTCTAATGTTTCAGGTAGACGTTGTTATATGTACAAAACAAGATATTATCCAAAAATATTTTTTTCTGGCAGCAAAACAATTCAAAATGCACAACTAAAAAATATTTCTTTTTTTATATATACATACCTACTTACCTATGGTAAAGGATAAATTATACGTTATTCGAATGAGATGGTAACAGAAATTGCTGGAATGGAGTAATTATAAGTGGATTGAAATAAAGTCATATTATTTCATGTTTTGTTGACATCAGTATAAGTTCTATTAGAGAACATTCAGCTTTTGTGTTAAAGAAAGCACTTTAGGCGGTAATTTCGCATATCATTCGTCAAACTCACAAAACTAAATTAAATTTTTAATACTGTATGAGGCTGATCTCTATATTTTTGGTTTTTACTACATATATTACTACAAGCGCATGGATACACATATGTATGTGTATATCTGTGTGTAGATTTTTAGATGGAGTATATCTTTAAAAGGACAATATGAACAAAGACAAAAGGAAAAATGATCGTGCCTAGTCGACCAACTTGATCAATATTTATGAGCGCTCTTATATTTAAAAAAATATGAAAAGCCAAAAACACTTTTTCTCATGAATATAAATACTTGATACAAAATAAAATCCTTGCATTTGCCTTGATAAATTTCCTCAGAGGACGAAACATCGGTAGATGTTTTCATTTTAACTTTATTCCCGCTCTCACACATACACACACATATGTATATATACTTGGCACAAAGATATACTCATGTGTGTGTGTAAATTTCAGTTAGAATATATCTGTAAAAAGAGAATATGAAAAAATACAATGGAAAAACTTCACTTAGCCGATATGTTTCGCTCTTGATTGGATGTTACCAAAGTAAAGGATTTTAGAAATAAGAATAAAAATGTTGTTAGTTTTAAAATAATATATTTCAGAAAAGTTCATAAATATTCATTAGGTTAACAGAACAGTCTAGGTAAGTTATGAATGACGCTAAGAAACAATTTATTGTCTAATAAACGAAAGCGAGTAAATCACTGTCTTGAATTTTTTTATAGAAATTAATATTTAAATTATTTTGTTTTCTGATTAATTTATGTTTTATTTAATTTAAATAACATGAAGTTATGAATTTAACCTTTTTTATGTTTTAAGATTTGTTTAGTCATGTATGTTGGCTTGGGATATTTGTAATTCTCTCACGAATCGAGAGTTTTGAAGACATATATTTATATTTTCATAAGTTATCATACCGACACTCTCGAGAATTTTCCGTCGAAGTAAGATATTTTCTTTTAATAAATGTGACATTATTTACATTAAAGTTATGGTGGAATTTATTTCTATGCATAACAAAGACCTTTGTTACATTGATGTGGATAAGAACCAATTTGCGTTCATCGATATGTTTTTTAAAAATTCTGATAGTTTCCCCAATGTATATTATTGTTGTTATTGTTATTTTGAAAGAAAACCAACAAGACTTTTATTCTTGTCTATAAATACTTACTACAAATAAAATCATCTCATTTACATTGATAAAATTCCTCATAGGGCGAAACCCGTTGTCTAAGATAAGCTTGCGTTTATATATATATATATATATATATATATATATATATATATATATATATATGTGTGTGTGTGTGTGTGTGTGCGTGTGTGTATTCCTAGTATATATTTATAAATGGCTAATAAGATTAAAAGAAGAATCTGTAATATTATTGGTTTTAAACTGGCATCTCGGCTTCAGTTACTTTCCCACCGGATTAATGTACTTCCCTTGTGCTTTTTCTATAAATAAATAAATAAATAAATAATTGTTTTTTTTTCGAATTAACGCTACTCTCTGATACTTTTGTACTAGGATCGTTCATTTTTACAGACTAGTTCAAAACTCGTCAAGCGCCAGATGTGTTTTAGACGCGCTACTAAGAATTCACGTATATAATGTTTTGCCCACAAAGAACTACGTTGGTGTTTAATTTCTCTTAATTTTTTTCACTATTTTAAGAGAAACTTTTCAATTTTCTATTTCTTATAATTTTTCAACATCTTCGACTCTAAGTGGGATTTTTTGAAGTGTAATTTTTTCAATTTCACTGATTAACATTCTTTTTCTTGTAAATTGTTTTTAATGTTTTGTTTATTCTTTATTTCTTAATAGCCACTGAAATCTAAATCTCTTTTTTTAGCATATTTCTTCTTGCATTTTTGCTTAATCTTTTTTATTTAATCGTTTTTCTTTACTCGCTTTCGTATTACTTCGACTATCTTGTTAGTCAATTTTATTTTTTACTCATTTTATTCCTTAATTCCTGCCCAGCTTTGGTTTGCATTTAATTATTTTTATTTTTTGTTTTAATCTTTTTACTTTACATGTTACTTCATCCATTTGTTCTTTTTAAGAAACGAAAACCTTTATTACTTAACTGCCACTGAGAAACTCTTTTCTTCGTGTAAATTTTCTTTTAATTTACAAGATTTTTTCTCTGATTTATTTCATATTTTTAGCATTTTTAATTTCTTTTACATGCGACTTTTTCACGCGATGTTCATTTGATTTTCTGTTTTATCTTAAAAAGTAAAAGTTTTGTAAGTAGATTTATTTTTCTAATGATTTTTGTTTATTTTTTAAGTAGATTTATACAATTTATTGCCGAATATTTTTTTCATTAAACCAGATTTTTGTTTGTCTTTCGATTTTATAGTTGCCATTTTAAACTGTAATTTTCCTTCTCTTTGAAGAAGGAATTTTCTTTTTATTTCTATTTATAAGATTCAGGTTTTTATATCTTGTGTTTTTTCTGCCTCGATTTGTTTAAGTAGATTTATTAATTTACCGAAAAACCTTTTTTTTGTGTCTGTCTTTCTTTTCTTGTTTGCATTTTCATTTTTTACTTCTTTTGTAGAACGGTTTTTAAAAAAATTTGCCCCTTTAATTTTTAATTTTTGTTTACTTTTCCGTTTGCTTTATTATTCAAAAAAGAAAAAAAGAATCCCTTTTTTCTTTAAAGAAAAATAAATATATCAAAGCAAAGTTTATTTTAAATAATCATTTCGACAACAGTATGTCAGTCAAAAAAGACATTTTGGTTTCTAAAAAGAAAGAAACACCGGATAAAAATAATAAAAAAAACTGAAGCCAAATCGAAACAACAAAAGTGAATGAACAAGTAATCGGAAAAAATATGGTGGCCGAAAAGGGCCAAAATTCAGATAAAAAGATTGCAACCCAATCAAGAGACAAGAGTAACAGCAACAAAGATAATGTAGCCAGGGAATCACCTTCTTGTTAAAAATCCCCACTGAAATTCATCATCAACATTAGGGAGTTCCTCGAGAGAGTCAAGGTGTTCTCACAAACTATAAAAAAACACAGGCTCTTTTTAGATCTTTAAGAATTACAAAAAATTGAAAAGAGAATTCTGTCATTTTTTGTGACTGAAAAACGACCACGCTAATTTGTAGCTTCAGAAAGACACTGTTATAAAATCGTTGACGTCCTTGGGTTTCAAGACCCAAAGATTCATAAGAGCCAAGGGCTACTTCATGTGGGATGTATTGCTGCCAACTGTGCAGAAGTGTCGAGTCTGATTAATTAATACCACATATTAAGAACCGATTATTAAGATAAG
>OZ010606.1:64110617-64143117 GCA_963932145.1 Acanthosepion lycidas | reverse complement strand
CACATTCCAACATATATACAGGGTGTGATGGATAATATATTGCCGAAATAAGACAAAAATGGAAATAACAACGACATCTCTTTTTAACAGATATATTTATAAAAATTACACAAAAATATCTTGAAATACTAAAGTTAAATTTATTCAAGGAAATAGTCGGTGGCTTCCACCACGGTCTCCAGACGACTTCAGAATTTCCAGGACTCTTCTGAGCGATCTCTATGTTTAACTTAGTGAATACTGTCATAATCCTTACTTTCAGTTCATCTTTGGAGTTACAAGACCCTGTGAGAAGATGAATGTAGGCATAACGTATCCATCACTAGTGATGACCCCAAACACATTCTTAATCACCATTAGTTTCATTCTTCTTCATTTCTTTCTGAATCCTTTGCACTGTTCTCAGGTTGACATCCAACCACTCTGAAATGTTCGTATATGAGCTTCCGGTGCGAATGACAGTTATTACAGCATATCGTTTCCAAATTTATGACAGCCGGTGACCAACTGATCCTACTATACTGTGTAGTAGACAAATTCACAAAAATCGCGCGTGTCCGAATTTAAAAATAAGAATGTCGTCAAGTTGCCCCTCGCATCCCGTATACAGGAAGTGATGACGGGAAATACTTTTACAGCATTCAACTCAACTTTAAAATCAATAATTGTATAAAAGAACAATGTGGTCGAAAATACATTCACGGTAGTTAAATGCTTGCAAAGACAGGATCGGAAGCGTGTATAAATATAATGTTCATTATCCTAGACTGTTTGCTGATGCAAGTCAAGACATTCCAACCAGCACTGCCATTTAACCCATAAGTGTGGGGGGAAGAAGCAATACATTCCTAACATTCCCAAGCATATCTGTGCATAAGGGTTAGGTAAGGAAATCGGCCGTGATTCGAAACCGGGTTGCTGTTATACTATTTTCATATTAAAGGGGAAGAAATTAAAAATAGTGCCGAACATTCCCCGCCGCTGATGAAAACGGTAAGCAGACGAAACATTGGACAGGGGAGAATTGCCAGGCAAATAAGAATAGTAACAAGTCATCTTGAAAGACATGGGAAGAACTCTACAAGGAATTGACATATAGAGGGTGCGATGAGTAAATTGTCGCCATTTTATATTTTTAATTTTACGCATGCGCGTTGCTTGTTTTTGATTTTTGTCGACAACACAGTATAGTAGGGTAAGCTGGGCAGCTTGTGTGAGAAAAAGAGCACCACGCCATATACAATGACTTAATTTCATGAAGTTCCGAGAAATTAAATTTTCATTTCAAAATTTGTTTTATTAGTTAAAAGTAGGACTCCATGGTGAATGTAAGTTATCATTTTTTAAACTGATATACATTTCCCGAAAAACTACGAATTTGTAAAAAAAAGTGGGATAAAATTGAAATGATTCAATTAGAAAATTTTTCAATTGCTTTTATAAATAAGATTAATTAAGGATATTATAGTCATAAAAAAATGAATTGTTACAAGAAAAGTTTCCATTATTTTAAATTTTAATCGTAATAAATTATTATAATAATATCTAAAAGTCTTTCAAAATATTACATTGCTTAAATGTCCTTAAAAGATATTGTTATTAAGAGAAAATTATATTAATCAAAAATTGAAAAGCTTAATAGAAATAATTTTACACCAAAAGTTTTAAAATAATTTTTAATTTGCTATTATGTATATCAAATATTATGTAATATGGCAATTTTGGAAGTATGGTCGACCAGACACGAAATTATTAGAAATGGAATGCGATGACTATAGTAAATTTAAAGTTATCATTCCTAAAATTACATTACGGAGAATATTTTCCAACATTTCTAAAATTACTGAGTATTTATTTAAATATTATATAAAATAAAGGCGCTCCCTCGTCATTTCCTTAAATTATGTTTTATATATAAAGTCTCAATAGAATAACAATCAATATGTCATCATCTGTTATCACTTCGTCAATTAAGTAAAACATGGCTATGTCGTTTATAACACAGCTACTGTTTGTTTTAAAAATACATTTGTCTATTATTTTAAACTTAAAATAAATAATGTTTGTTGCTAATCAGATTAATTATACTTCAAAGCAGCTAATATTCCTAAAATAAAGTTTTTGAAAAAATAGCTTTATTTTTCAAAGATTTTTTAATACTGAGAACTAAATTCCGATGAAAGATGACTATAAAAGGCGCTAATCAGCTATTTTAGAAAAAAATCGATTCCAATCACTATAGTTTCTGTTTGAATTACACCAAAGTATTCTGCTCATTGTAAATACTAAATTTAATCCTTTATCTTTCAATTAAAGCTAAAATGGAAGCTTTAAGAATTTTTTTCCATTATAAAAATTCATTTTAAACCTTAGGTATCTCTAATTAGTGAATATGGCTAAAATAATGCATACAAGATTTCACGTCTAGACTCACTCGCTCATAATTAGCCTATGAACTTTTCAGCTGTCATTAGAATCTGGAAGGAAAAATGCATTTATTAATGCAAAGAAATGAAGTTAATACATGCAAGATTTCACAGCTCTAGTCTTATTCCTTCCTAGTCAGTCTACGAACTTTTCATTCCCCTTGTATTGTGCAATTTATTCACATAATTCTTTTCATCGTGGTATATGTTAAATTATATGATTTTACGCATAACATTAGGTGATATTATTGTTATCATTGATTAATGTTGTACACTCAATTCCTTCCGTTTCCCGACCAGAGACCTTAGGTCAGAAATTGCATCATAGCATTTTCTACCGAACATTTTTTCTAAAGACAGATTAAGATTATTGTTGTAAGTTGAGTTCAAGTGAAAAGGATTCTTGTTTACTATGCCTTGAAATATGCTGAACTTGCATCTTACCTTGTTCTCGTGTTCCCCCCACCCTCGCTCGCATCGTCATCCTTTGTCCATCTATTCATTTTCTCTCTCCTGGTGGCTATGGTGGAGATGTCTGTGAATCAAAAGGACTTTGACGAGGCCATTCGTGTGAATTTGATTTCGCTGGACAACTCTGCGAAAACGAGACGTCTGCACACTTTGGTCAGAAGCACCTCCTGCGAGGCTTAAAGGGGTTCTTGTAAACTTGGTTGCATCGGGCTGTCGAATGCTTGATCTGTCAAGTTCAGCCTTGGTTACCCCAGACCAACTGGCACTATCATCTTCCGTCGCTTTGGCCATTGAGATTCCGTAGATATTTGCCTATTACGCCGTGGGTTGGTCACGTTAAGTCTGGTCCTTCGTCTTTGACCTTACCACCATGGATGGCCCTACAGGAGTTGGAACTCCTGACGTCTTCGCTCTTGGGATTACTCGGACAAGTATGCTGTGTACCATGACAAGAACAGACGATATATATTTAAGACTGGATGTCGGAGTAGTGAACAGTTCATTATCAAATTTATATCGACTTATTATTACTTTAATCACAATAATAAAATCGAATCAATAAATAACTAATAATAAAACTAATAAATGTATAAAATTATCATTGAATATATATTTTATTATTTTTGTTGCTAAAAGAGATATCACAGAGACAAATAATAAAGCCCACATTTCACTAGTGACCAAAACAGAACAAGGTGCTTTCTTTTCTTACCGTTGTGCCAGACTAAGTCTAAATCAGTGTACAAACTACTTTGAATCGTACTAGGCGTTACGGCGTATAAATGTTTAATTTAAAATGTAGGTTTTGCGCTGTATTCGCTGTAGAATACGTCCCAAACCGTATCTTAATATGTATTGTAATGGATTTATTAAATAAATTCAGTAAGTATATACTTATTTTTCAACCCAAATTCTAATGAAAAAAATGGTGGGGATATGGTCAATTAACTACCACAATCTACATTACCTTATGGGTGGTTATTGTGTTTTCCGTAGACTGTTAAGGTAGCATGAATATTTTCCCGCTAAGCATCCATTCATTCCAATGTTCTTGAATACGATATTTAAACGGCTTGTTGAGACACACATCAAGCTGTGTTTTTGTTCAACATCATCGAAAAAATCGAAACGAAATATTGTCAATTAACTTCCACAATCTTGTTTTGGATTTCTTTCTTGATGAATATGCGTTTTCCTCTTGTCTTGCAATCATGTACAAGGTAAGAGTAATTTTATTAGGTTGGTGCAAAAATAATATCGTTTTTTGACGTATTTTTTAACGTCAAAAAACGATAATATTTTTGCACCAACCTAATATTACACTATACTTTTATTTTATTATAATAATGTGAATTAAGTTGCTTCATTAGAAAGTATTTGTGCCGATAGCAACGCAGGGGTTAGCCTACCGTCAAACATCTCTCACGCTAACAACTTATCATAAACTACGGGGTTTAAAGTTCACATTTCATACCTGTAGTATAAGACGGCCACCTATTTGTTTTTCTTTGTAAGGTTAAAAGGTAGCCTTGTACGCCAGCATATACGATAGTTTTTTTTTAGTACATCTTTTCAGTCTGCTGCAATATTTATCAAACGTTTCTTTGTTTACTGGGCGAGATTCTGAGTGTGTATCCGACAATTTCAAAGTAATGTGTTGATCGTCGACACTGTCTAATTCATAAGGTATTTTTGAACAACGCTCATTTTGGTAGGAGGAGAATTACTCATTTATAGGGCATCGGATTATGACCAAAACTTCGGTTAATTGCTTATACAACGTGTGTCTGTTCTCACTGAGAAAAAATAAAATAGAAAAATAGCGAAACATGAATTATGGAGTGTTATTTGCCCTGGTATTTTAAGAATGTGGTACTGTTTTTCTCAGACGATAGGCCAGGTGAAGAAAATGTTATTTGTGTAATAATGATAATACGTTTTTAGAACAAACGCTTTTTGAAACATCTGTTAGCCTCAAAATCATTTAGACTTGCAAGCCTCCGTTGCCAGTTCATATTCCACAAAAGAAAAATTTCGGATTACACAAGCGTTTTCTTTAATCGTTAAGAAAAGCGTTTATTTAGATCATTGACCCTTTAATTATTAAATCATGAAAATTTGTTCCCAAGATTTCCATGATCTTACCATACTTAACATAGAATAATATTTTCGTGTTAATTCTAAAATCAATTTTAATGACTATGTTAATTTAACTGTTAGAATAGCTAGAATTTATTTTTTACGGCTTATCAACCCTTTGCAGGTTATTTAAAGCCAGAAAATGTCCTTATATTACAAGAATGTTCTGAAGACAATAATGATTTACTAACACAAGTCAATTAATTAATCTATATCTGGGAGAAGAGGTAGTTTCATAACCTTCCAAATGGTATTAGCGCATAAAGTGAATATAACGAACCCAACTAGAATTGAAAACTCGGCTCCCCGATTCACAATTACGGGCCATTATTCATTACACAATCCGCACATCCAATCTTACAGCACTTGGTATTCCTAATTAAAAACACTCACCCATCTAGCTACAGACCAGACTCGATGTTTCTACGCTTCGGTTTGGCGTACGGAAATAAGGTTTTCAAGAGTCACTGTAGCATAACCTTATATCATTACACTTTTGATCATCTATTGTTAAACTTTGCAATTCTTTGTATCTTCTTGGGAGCATCTACGAGGTTAGGACATACAAATCTACTGAACAAACTAACCCTTGTTTTAATTAATATTTTATTAGGCTAGTTAATCTTTTCCTAATATAATTTGTTCTAGTTTAAAAGCCGCCATATTGGGCGGCATTTAAGCTAGCTGGTGTGGAAGGCTCTTTATTGGGCCTTCGGCTTGTTAAAGTGTTTGAGAGTCTGTTAATCTTTGCATATTCTCAGCATTGGAAGCTTTCCAGCTTGTCGTTTGATCTGGGTTTTCATTTGCACGGGACTTTCTTTTGCTTGTTCCAGATTTGTTTAATATGATTGCAATATGGCCCTTTCTTGGTGGAGATTTCTTTTTGCGAGTTACAGACAACAAACCACAGAAGAAGTTAAAATTGATTGCTGCATTTACGTATTGCATTAATATTTAAGCTGACTTTTTAAAAGTTCAACGATAATTCTTCTGTTGCCAATCAATTTAAAGAAAATTTGATGTACGGAGGTCCGTACTTACCACTCAAACAATTATTTTTATTTCATGGGTGACTTTTGCTGGATTTCGCAATTAATTTAAATTATACCCAAATTTATTTACAAGTTTTAAAAATTGTAATTGTTAATTAGATTCGTTGCAAAAATCACGTAAAAATCGCCGAATTCCAGTAATGAAAAATAGAAATCCAAAATGTCAGGATTGCGTGTCTGGATCCGGCCAAGAATGTTTTTAACTTGCTCACGTGATCCACAATAGTCTTGTAATGTTGAGCTATAGCCCTTAAGAGTAAAGTTGAAAAGTATAACACACTGAGACACTGACATTCGCAATTATTTATATAGATTAACAACCGATATCTTTTTTGTACTGAGAGTATAAATTTACGTTTAATAATTAATATACAAAACTAATTTCAGTCGTTATTGTATTTCTGTTAGAAATATGTACCATACATTATTTGATGGCGTGCGGTTTCATTAAATATCTGGAAGACTGTCCCAAGCAAGGCAGCAAAGCCACTAAGACACAATGAGTTATTGGGTGTGAAAGAATTAGAAACAGAAATATTACTAAGTAAGAAGAGCAATAGAATAACAATTAAGTCGAAAGTGATTAACGATTTATGTTGCTTTTTTTTTAAGTGAGCCGTTAAGTCAGAAATTTCAAAAAGAAGTTAACATAGAACTTACGGTTTACATCTTTTACGAATGCAACCATAAATTGATGGGTCCTTGTTGCTAATCGAATTCATAATGTTTATGTATCATATCGAAGAGTGATGTTTATTTGTAAAAATACAAAATGTGGCACAAGGTCAAAGTGGGAAATGCGGAATCGAACGGTTTCTTCTGTATTAACTTTAAATTTAGCTAGCCACAATCACTGAACAAAACATACCACAACGCTTACTTACTTACCTTTTTTACTACATCCACCATAATGTCTCAATGTCTCTATGAAAATTCTAACTTGTACTCACATGTATAATTCATTGTCTGTTTAAAAAAAAAGCAAATTAAAAAAGTCTAAACCCCAATGTGCATTTACAATATGAAACATCTATTTACTAAACAAAACAATATTAAAAAATCCTCCCCTAGCATCAATTATTCATTTTTACAGAATCATCAGTTAAATGGACGAAATTAATGTGGGAATTTAACAACATAAAACAGTTATTCATCCCAAAATGAACTCAAACACTCATTCAAAAAAAAATAACAAATTCTAAAATTACAAAGGAAACGAAAGGCGTCCCACATCCACCAGGGAATTAACATTATTTACCAACTAACGGGGGAGGGAAGGGCAAATTGAACTAATGGGGACAGAAATAAAAGGGGCCAATGATCATATATCCCCTAGCTAAGTTAATTCGAAGGAAGAAACTAAGGACAAAAATGAGTTCATTTCGTACAATTACCAAATACAAATATTCAGCTGTGTCCTCATTGCAACTTTCGACATTGGTAATGGTGTTTTATATCTTCTGATAAAGGCTTTACATTTGTCCTGGTGTTCCACATTATTGTAGGGCTTAGTATTTGGCTAAAAAAAAAAACATCACCAAAAAAGCATTCATCTAAGATATTTAAAAAAAAAACATATGTCGTACTTTACCATTAGTTTACACAGGTATTTTCAGCAAATATAGGTTGCGATGGATAAATCGTCGTCTAAATTATGAAATAAATGGAAATAACACTAAAATCTCACTTTAACAGATGTATTTACCAAGATTATACAAAAATGTCTTCATATACTAAAGAGTAAATTTATTCAATAGAGTCGTTATTGGCGTAAATATCGGCTTGTAGACGAATCTCTTACATCTCTTTTGGACAGTTTCCTTGTTTATATTGGTGAATATTGCCATAATCCTATATAAATATCGTAGTATATTTATAGGGAGAGAGAAATAGATGAGTTAGAGAGACATTCATATATATATATATATATATATATATATATATATATATATATGAGAGAGAGAGAATGTTTTATATACCATAATTAGGAAAATCAAAGGAAATGTAAACAGATTATAATCTCACGCGTTTAGGCATTTACAAAGAGGATTTGAAAAAGAAAGTTAAAACGTTTAAATTACAATTTTGTTTACATACATACATATAACAGATTTCAGCAAATAACATGGGGACTGTATTTGTGTGGAATTGTAAAATAAAATCTTTGATATTTTCATAAGATACGTATATATAAATATATATATATATATATATATATATATATATATATATATATATATATATATATATATATATTGAACAATAAAAAAATATTAAAAAATTAAAATCTTCAGACACACTGGGTTGTAGATTTATATTCTTTCGTTTTTTTTTTTTATTATTTCATTTAGATTCCTCCACTAGTTTCGGCCGAAATGGCCATCCTCTGGAGGAGAATTATTTTTGCTTGCTGCTAGCAATATATATATATATATATATATATATATATATATATATATATATATAGCATACAAAATATATAATATATATCTATATATATACACATATATATATATATAATATATCTATAATACATATATATATATAATTATTTATTTTAAAATATGATTCCATCGCTACATAAGAGTTCTCATGTTTCAAAACAAGAGCCTAAAACTTCAATACAATTATATGTATAAAATTGAATTAAAGTACCAAGCTCTGTTTCATCTTCAAGCGAATTTTTTTTTTAATTAGTTATTCAAAAAAAAATTCGCTTGAAAATGGAACAGAGCTTGGTACTTTAATTCAATTTAATTCAAATAATTATATTGAAGTTTTTGGCTCTTTTTGAAACATGAGAACTCTTGTGTAGCGATGGAATCATATTTGTAAATAAATAATTATATTTAGGCTCTACTTTTGTATCGAGTACTGTTTTTGAAAAATAATAACAAAAATACTAAAGAACTTTGGATTATTTACCTAACGAGTTATTTCCTATTTTCTATATATTTTTACACCGAAGAAGAAAACCGAGTAATACTGGGAAATTATACATTTAATATTTATAAACATTAATCTAGTATTTAACTGTAACTGAAGTAAAAGATAAGCCGTTTAGTGCCTTTACAGTTGTTTAATATCTGGCGTATGTACAATACGAACTTTTTGTAAAAGAACGAATAGAAAACATTTATTGACTGGAATACTAGGCAGATATGATACATGAATGGATGGATACCATGACACGCCTACAACAAGAATAAGTCAAATGTTATTATATGTTTTCTTCCTTCTTAGATGATATCTTATGATCCGAAGTTGTATGTCTCAATGCTAAGACAGTTTCAAACGTTAAGAATCATTTTTTTTTAGCTTTTTCACATACCTTAACTTTTCAAAAATAAAACAAAGAAAACGGTTGTCTTATGCAAAAGAACTGTCAGAAATATTTTCCGAAGTTTTGTTATTTAAAAAAATATTTTCGATAACTAAAATGAAAAAGAAACAACTACAGAATAACCAATCATTTCTCAAGAAGATAAAGAAAGACGAGGCACAATATCACACAGGACACACACACACACATATATATATATATATATATATACATGAAGTCTATGAAATCATACACACATGCAAAAAATAAAATAAATTGAAGTCTTTTCATATACTTGGTGTTAGAAGTCGTTATTTTTGCCCTAATAAAACAAAAAAATAACAAAAAATTGAGATTTTCAGTTGTTGATAGGCTTTCTTACAGAGAAAACTTTCACAAAACATTCTTCCTATACTTATCCAGTACACGGTTATTGTTTTTCTTTGCTTGTAAGGTGTTTTTTTTTTTTAAATATTAACTTGCATCGAGATAATAAAATGTTACTATAAGAAAACAGCGATATTCATATCCTGGTACAGATTTATGAAAATTAATGTAGATTTTTAAAGTTTTTAGGCCAAATAATATTAGAATATTTTATTGTGATTTTCTTACGTGCAAACAGGGAATCATTGGGAATATTTCTGCATGTACTAAGCGAAAAGAAAGGTAAGCTTATATTCGTACGTGAGAAAACGACCAATAGGAACTCAACAGAAGTAACTTGTCAAACATTTGTATTGATTTTATATATATATATATATATATATATATATATATATATATATATATATATATATATATAGGGAAGAGGTTATAGCTGTTCCAACGTGAGAAAAGTATATATATTAAAATGAAGAGAAAAACCGCAAACGTTTTTGGCTGAATGTGGATTTAAAAAAAAAAAAATATACTTAATTTTACATCATTTTGCAACACGTCTTTCGGGTCTCGCGACCTTCTTCAGGCAAAGTGTGGATATTTTCATATATTATTAAAATGAATAATGTTTTCTTATGTTTTTCGATGTTAAACATTCTTTTTTGTGCGGTAGGGACATAAATGTCTTTCTTGAAATGGCAGTTAGAAACTTCTACTTGAATGGTAATAAAACAATCAAGATTGGTCCGAGAAAGGGTGAGGAAAGATGTGCGGATTCATATCTTCTAATGCGGGTTCTTAGATCTATTTCCATTTTTTCATCCAAAACCTAGGTAACGTAATGGGAAGAAAAATGGCACCAACATATGCCACCCTATCATTAGCTTACCTACAGGAAACCTCTATGAAGAGATAGAACAAATATATCGGGAAAATTTAAAATTCCACTTCAGTAAATCTTGGAAAGATTCGTAGATGATTGCTTCATTTTCTGGAAATCCTCATGGGCGATATTAAGCACACTATACTTCAGAACTTACAGTCAAAAATCAAATTCACCCACGAATATAATTTCAACGAATTACCATTTCTAGATATACTCATTAGAAATAAAAGCAACCACATAATCCCAACTAACTACCACAAACCTACAGACACCCAACAATATCTTCATTTCAAAAGTCATCACACAAAAAGCTGCCTGAAATCCATCCGCTATTCTCTAGCACGCAGGTTTTGTAATATTGTGACTGACAAATACCTCCGAAAATGTTGCCTAGAAGGACTACACAGAACACTAATAAACAATGTTTTGAACTCCCAAAATAAATTCCTTTAGACCCACTACGAAATCCAAAGAAAAATAACGTCGAACAAATTCTAGCGTATGTCTCAACATACAAGAACAATCTAGAACTGTTTACAGAAATTACAAAAAATACAGACCTACTTAACAAGAATGACAAACTGAAAAATATAATAAAAACAACCAAAATAATTAAAAGCAACCGCCAAACACATATTAACTTCATCCAAATTTAATTAACACACAATACAGGTGGTGGGGGTGTCACAAAATGCAACAAAAAAGATGTGGGCTTTGTAACATCATTATAGAAGGAAACCCTTCACTTTTGAAAACTCCAAAACGACATTCATAATAAATAAAAATTAAAACTGCAACTCCAAAACTGTGATTTATGCACTGAAATGCAAAAGGTCATAAATAGGCATCAACCAGCAACTAAACAACAGTTTTCCCTGCAAAAAATCACCAAATTACCA
The DNA here is from genome assembly GCA_963932145.1 of Acanthosepion lycidas. Taxonomy (NCBI): domain Eukaryota; kingdom Metazoa; phylum Mollusca; class Cephalopoda; order Sepiida; family Sepiidae; genus Acanthosepion; species Acanthosepion lycidas. The sequence continues at coordinate 64,131,541 of OZ010606.1, read as the reverse complement.
GTCAACAGAAAACACTTTGTATCACAACACTTCAATGTAATCAGAGTGAATTTAAAATTATGCCAATATATCAAAAAGACAATTATTCTTACCTACAAATACAAGAAAAAAACTTCATGAACAAATTTAAACCAGCACTAAATAGATGTGAGCACGTGTGTGTGTGTTTGTATATGTATGCATATACTAATTCCTTATAATAGGACGCTATGTATCTATGGAGAGGGAATATGTTTACATACGCATACTAACAGAGACGCACACACACACAAAAAATGGAAATACGTCTAAGAACACACAGGTAGTCATTAAAAGATAAGGATGCAGAACTTCCCTCGCTCTTTCCCGAAACCCGTGTTGCAAAATTATGGAAAATAAAGCATAATATATATATTTAAAAAAAAAAATCCACATTACAAACAAAAACATTTGCGGTTTCAATCTTTTATTTAATATATATATATATATATATATATATATATATATATATATATATATATATATGTTGCAATGAGTAAATTGTCCACATTTAATACTTTTAATTTCACGCATGCGCGTTGTTTTTCTTTGATTTTTTCGACTATACAGTACAAAAGAGTCAGTTGGGCAACGGCATTAAAAAAAGAGCACCATAACGCAATTGTTTCCGCCAGAAATTTGGAAACGGTATTCGCGCCGAAAGCCTCAATACGGACATTTTAGAGTGTTTGGGTGTCTATATAAGAACAGTGCAGAGGATTCGGAAACAGTTGGATGGGTCTAATTACGAATATCTTCGGCGTGATCACAGGTGTAGCGACGTGATGCCACCATCCATTTATGCAAAAGACATCAGATTCAACATGTCTGCCTCCTTCAAATGCCTTGAGGGTGCATCGCTCCTCTCAATAAAGAGTGTGGCTGCAGAAAGATCCTATATCTGTCAAAAGGACTGCGCCATGCCACACAATCAGTTATGGCTGTTAGATAATTTCTGCGACTACATCATCTCTTACATATGATGATCTAACTCCTCAGATTTGTAACCTCCAATTTTAATATATATATATATATATATATATATATATATATATATATATATATATATGAATAGAGATATTGGCACATAGACATATAGATATGTAGCTAGAGATCATAGATATATAGATATTGATTTATCAATATATATAGAGAGAGGGAGAGAAAGAGTGATAGAGTGATAGCTAGAAATATTCACGATGACGCCAAAGTAAGTTTACATAATTATTTTTATTAACTGTAATTTTTACAAGAAGTGGACATGAGAGGAAAACGCTCATGGGCACCAGATTTCGATACTAACTTCTCGAGCCGATTAGGAATTGCGTCAAATGATTTCACAAGCAACTCTTGTGGTATGTAAGATATAACTTCTTTTATTCGCCCTTCTAATTTATTCCAAAATCTTTATTTGATATAATAAACTTACTCGTTTACCCAATCCCAAGCCAAAAAGTCAGAGGGTGTTAAGTCATATGTCCTGGCTGGCCATTTATACATAAAATAGAAAATTACTTTTCAATCCCTTGTAGATATGAAAATTCAACCTCGATATTGTTTCCCTTCTTTTTTATATTAATCTTTCAGAATTTGATTTGATATGTATTTTATTACTAATCAGTTCTCTCGTCTCAGTGACGTATTTGTTCATGTCGTTGGTGATCATGCTTCTTCACAAGTCTTTTTAACATTTTACTATTTCTCATAAATCCTGTTTCCAAAATAATTTACTTATTGACTCTGGTGTAAACGTAACCCCCTAACCTATATTTTCCTATACATTAATTATTAAAACGACCGGATGAACCATTAAATAACTTGGAAAATATTAATATGACATAAACATGTCTTTGTAGATAGCAGCCAACAGGAATTAGTTAAAATCCAACATGAGTAACGTTTTCGACTAGAATCGTAGGCAATAAAATATAGGTTTGTTTAAAGTGGATGCTGCCAAAATAAATGAAGAGTATTATTCTAAGTTTTTGGACAAGAAGTTCTGACGTATAGTATGTTATAAATTAGAAGTTTTACGGGTTTATTTATTGCATATAATCCCCAAAATCATTTTAAAGAAACTAGAAAGGGAACAGTTCACAGCTTTGCAAGATATTAACACATGTCTTTCGTCAAATGAGATAGATATGTGAATTTAAAATCAAGAAAGAATATACGTGAAAATCAGTATTCATTGCTGTAAATAAATTTACAAGCGAAACAGCGGTAAAAATTTAAACAGATCACCGTATGAAAGACTGGTGAATAATAAACTCATGTTGACAGTTGATTGAAGAAAGCAATATTTTATTCAGAGGTAGAGTATTTATCACCTACATGAATTACATCTATCACATTTATTTATAAAAGTAAGGTTCTTGAAGACCTTTTTATAATAAAAAAATGACTGTAAAAACAATCCTACTAAAAAGAAAACTAATATTTTAAAATATTATGTTGTTTTTTCAAAGCATGGCTTCGATGTATCACAAGGCCGAAAGCATGAGGCACCCACTGCGCATCGAACTCGCTACTCAATCATAATTGTCCTCACGAGACAATTTCATTGAATATTACACCACGTCAAAAGGCCCAAAATAATTTTCTAAGTGTAGCTTGCTTGTATCACAAAGTAAGGGGTACGTTATAAAGATTGGAAGTCACTGTTCAGTCGAATTATTTTTGAGAGAAAAGCACGTCGAAATTCCCAGTTTTTAAAATCTAATGATCTGAATCTGATTCTTTGTTTGGCACCATCATTATCATTATTACAATCATCTGTCCTGTGACTGTGTTTTGTTGTAGGGTTGCTTAGCAGCTGACCAATTTCCGCCCCTTAACCGTCAGTACATCTGGAAAAGGATTCTATGAAACGTTTAGACCATGTGAAAACTATACCTCTTCAGGTCAAACTATAGCCGATGTCCACCAACTTGTAGTCTTTCCTTGATAATAGCATCCGACATGGGCGTTAGCTTCTGTGCAAGGATCCCTCCGCCTAATAATAGCATTTTCTCACTGCATTGTCAATATATACATCCATGGAGCTTAGTCGGCCCCATTGTGCTAGATGACCTTTGGACTTACGAGAAAATCAACAACCTCTTCATATATATTATATTTAATCCGGCTGCGTTTGTAGACACATGTCGCACGAAAAAGACTTCCTGAGAGAACAAGTCCATGAATGATTGATTACTATTTACGGCTTATCAAACAATTACAGTTTATGTAGAACAGGAAAACATTTTTAAATTGTAAGATTTCTTTTGAGATAGTAATGTTTTAGTGATACAAGTCTTGTACAACTCATCGTAAAACCGCTACACGAGGGGAAATTAAAACAAAATCAGGCATAGCTCACCATATATAGAGGGGAAATTGAGATCACCGCCCCATGTAGAAGGACGTTGAAATAATAGATGGAAAACATCACTAGGAAAATACGAAAACTTATGGTATCAGCATATATGCTGTAGACCACAAAAACATTTCCTTAGTCGACCAAGTATAGAAATATTAGGTTGGTCCAAAAATAATGACGCAATAATGTTGTTTTTTCACGTTAAAAATACGTCAAAAAACGACATTATTACGTCATTATTTTTGCACCAACCTAATAAATACAATATGGGAACCAGTAATACGGATTTCTAGAGAAAAGCAATAATAACAAAAATTGCAATATGAGCCCTGGTAAAAATGGTTCCTGAGGTATTAGGTTTATAAGTCTAAGTACAATGATGTCCTGAAAGACACGAGGTTCAATGGATAAAAGCGGTGGCTGGATGCAATGACCGGACCCAAAGAATTGTGAGTTCAATACATGGATACTGATGTGGCGAAAAAAAAAATTGGGGATTTGAGTTAAAGGGAGATAACTCTGACATTCAGAAGAGGCGTGGAACGTGGGACTAGAACAATATACCCTGATGGACGAAATAAATGGCTCAGTTCGAAATTCCAATCACATGAAGAAGGCTGCAGCGAACAACGGCCGAATCGTCGTTAATATAGCAACAAACATGAGGCCAACGATCCGACCAATGTAAATTGTGTAAATGATAGAATTCTTGCTAATTTTTAGCTGTGTGGTTGGGGGGAGATGGATTCCCACATTCTACAAATTTATTTGAGCGTAAAATATTATAACGAATCCGACTGAAATTGGAGAGCCGTGTTTTAATTCAGAAACTTCATCCATTACAGCACTAGCACACCAAAGCATACAATCTGTCACCCATCTAAGTAATGACCAGGAGAGACGTTGCTTAACTTCGGTGATCGATCGGTAACCGGTGTTTCAACGTGAAATCTAGAAGACAAATATATGTGTACACTATGAAAGTAGGAAAGGTGAGGAAAAAGAAACAAAAAGCAGAAAGTAATTATTTACGAATGAAACAAAATCCTCGATATAACGATAAGCTACATCCGGTAGAAAGTTCTCTTCTCGGGAGAGTGGAGTATTGAGGAGCATAGAACGACATCTTATTTGATGTTTTTTCCAGGTCCCTGTTTTTGTAGCAGCTATTAGGCTCCCTGCTATGGGCAAATGTCGAATCCCCAAAACAGAAAACCTATGAAAGTATAAAGCGATAAAAAGTATAAAAATTGTGTTCAAATATTTTAGATTTCGGCATTAAATAACCTATGGTGGTTGATATGCCACTAAACAAAATCACCCAGCCAGACAACCAGTATGAATGAACTCTTTCATTTATATTTAGGTTGGTGCAAAAATAATGACGTACTAATGTCGTTTTTGACGTATTTTTAACGTTAAAAAACGACATAATTACGTCATTATTTTTGCACCAACATAATAATATCCTACAATTTCAATATGTACAATCATTAAAATCGAAAAACAGTTTTATTATTTCGTTGCGCCCAAGAAAATTAAATGACTCATAAGGAGTTGATATGCTGTTAAACAAATGAACCATTCAATGAACCGTAGAACAAATGAAACAGAACGCAGAAGACAGAAAGGAAAGTTAAGGATAAACAAGGAATGTGGGACAGAATGAAAAAGAAAAAAGAGCGAAATCAGAGAAGTAGAATAAAAATAAAAAAATAAACGCAAAGACGCATAGAAAGAGAGAAAGATGACTAAAGAAGCAAGGATAGAAAAGAAGTGAAAAATAATGGGAGAGAAACAAAGAAAGAGACAGAAAAGAGAAAAAAGGTGCAGAAATAAAGATTGAAAAAAGAAACCAATAAATGAAAGAAACGAAGAAAGAAAAAGAAAAGAAAGAACAGAAGGAAGAAAAAGAACAGATTTGAAAGAAAAAAGAAAAAGAACAGATTTGAAAGAAAAAAGAAAAAGAAAAGACAGAAAAGAAAGAAGAAAAAGAAAAGAGAGAAAAGAAAGATGAAAAAGAAAAGAGAGAAAAGAAAGATGAAAAAGAAAAGAGAGAAAAGAAAGATGAAAAAGAAAAGAGAGAAAAGAAAGATGAAAAAGAAAAGAGAGAAAAGAAAGATGAAAAAGAAAAGACTGAAAAGAAAGAAGAAAAAGAAAAGAGAGAAATGAAAGAAGAAAAAGAAAAGACTTAAAAGAAAGAAGAAAAAGAAAAGACTTAAAAGAAAGAAGAAAAAGAAAAGACTGAAAAGAAAGAAGAAAAGACAGAAAAGAAAGAAGAGAAAGAAAATACAGAAAAAGAAAATACAGAAAAGAAAGGATGAAGAAAAAGAAAAGACAGAAAAGAAAGAAGAAAAAAAGACAGAAAAGAAAGAAAAAAAAGAAAAGAGAGGAAAGAAAGAAGAAAAAGAAAAGAGAGAAAAGAAAGAAGAAAAAGAAAAGAGAGAAAAGAAAGAAGAAAAAGAAAAGAGAGAAAAGAAAGAAGAAAAAGAAAAGAAAGATGAAAAAGAAAAGAGAGAAAAGAAAGATGAAAAAGAAAAGAGAGAAAAGAAAGATGAAAAAGAAAAGAGAGAAAAGAAAGATGAAAAAGAGAGAAAAGAAAGATGAAAAAGAAAAGAGAGAAAAGAAAGATGAAAAAGAAAAGACTGAAAAGAAAGAAGAAAAAGAAAAGAGAGAAAAGAAAGAAGAAAAAAGAAAAGACTTAAAAGAAAGAAGAAAAAGAAAAGACTTAAAAGAAAGAAGAAAAAGAAAAGACTTAAAAGAAAGAAGAAAAAGAAAAGACTTAAAAGAAAGAAGAAAAAGAAAAGACTTAAAAGAAAGAAGAAAAAGAAAAGACTTAAAAGAAAAAAGAAAAAGAAAAGACTTAAAAGAAAAAAGAAAAAGAAAAGACTGAAAAGAAAGAAGAAAAGACAGAAAAGAAAGAAGAGAAAGAAAATACAGAAAAAGAAAATACAGAAAAGAAAGGATGAAGAAAAAGAAAAGACAGAAAAGAAAGAAGAAAAAAAGACAGAAAAGAAAGAAAAAAAAGAAAAGAGAGAAAAGAAAGAAGAAAAAGAAAAGACTTAAAAGAAAGAAGGAAAAGAAAAGACAGAAAAGAAAGAAGAAAAAGAAAAGAGAAAAAAGAAAGAAGAAAAAGAAAAGAGAAAAAAGAAAGAAGAAAAAGAAAAGAGAAAAAAGAAAGAAGAAAAAGAAAAGAGAAAAAAGAAAGAAGAAAAAGAAAAGACTGAAAAGAAAGAAGAAAAAGAAAAGACTGAAAAGAAAGAAGAAAAAGAAAAGAGAAAAAAGAAAGAAGAAAAAGAAAAGAGAAAAAAGAAAGAAGAAAAAGAAAAGACTGAAAAGAAAGAAGAAAAAGAAAAGACTGAAAAGAAAGAAGAAAAAGAAAAGAGAGAAAAGAAAGAAGAAAAAGAAAAGACAGAAGAGAAAGAAGAATAAGAAAAGACAGAAGAGAAAGAAGAATAAGAAAAGACAGAAAAGAAAGGATGAAGAAAAGAAAAGAGAGAAAAGAAAGAAGAAAAAGAAAAGACTTAAAAGAAAGAAGAAAAAGAAAAGAGAGAAAAGGAAGAAACAAGTAAAGCAAGTAGAAATACAGAAAGAAGGAATTAAAGAATCCAAGAAAAGATAGGGCTAAAGAAAGGGAGTAAAAAAAGAAAAAAGGAAAGAAATATACTATGTAAGTATGAAAGACGTTTGGATAAAAACAAAAGAATTAAATCTGAAGGAAAAAGAAACATAATAAGAAAAATTAACAGAAAGATGGAAAGAAATCATTTAAAAATGGCAGTAAATGTACTGACACTTTTTGCTTATCCTTTACTCACGTCTGTATAATGTCTTATCAGTTAAATATTTTTTTTCCTTTTAATTTCTTTTCTGCTGCACTGACATGAAAAAAGATTTTCTAAAGAAAAATTCTCTAAGTTCAAAAGTCAGTTTGGAAAAATGTGTAAGATAATGACAATGTTCTTTTTGCGTTTTTGTAATGAAATAAATATAAATAAGAATAGACATTCTACTTTACTAGTTGAAGAACTAACATAAAAAATGACAGGATCAAAAGTCTGTTCAAGTCGCAAACCTTCTGCGCATTTGCCTGAGTGCATTCAGTAGGTTCTTCACCTCTTATGACCCATCAAGTTTCCACGACAGATAATGAATGATTGCGTTTCACATTTAAATTTAACCAAGTGGCAGGTGTGTTGCATTTTGGTTTCAGTGAATCACACACACATATATATATATATGTATATATATATCCAGATAAATCAGTAGCGATTTTGCCATGTTTTCGATAACATATCCTAAAATAAAGTGTGTATATATGTATAAGAGAGAGAGAGAGAGAGAGAGAGAGAGAGAGAGAGAGAGAGAGAGAGAGAGAGAGAATCAATGCAAGTTAAATATTTGTGACTTAGTTGATTGATGCTATTTTCAGCATCCTAATTTCTGAGATTCGTAGACGGACTAACCGAGAATCACGTGGTCCACTCGTCAGGGAGGGCGGCACTTGCATAACCGATCGTAGTTAGATAATCTAATGTAAATATTAGGGTAGCATTTATCATTTTGAGAATATACAGTATTTTACACGTGTTTGGACCAACTGATCCCATTTATTCAATTTGAAATTCTGGGAGGAGGAGATATCTTTATTTACATTAATTAATGTCCCCATCTTTGGGTTCTTATGCCATGCCCTTTGCTGATACGCCGTTTCTCATTTCTTACTGTAGACAGATAAGAAGAATGTCAACACTCATAGTCTTAGGATTTTAAAAAGCGGCAATATGATTTAAAACGTTTTTTTTTTTATGAATTTTATAAAGTCATAATTGTGTGTTAAATGCCTGGGTCGAGTATAATGGAATGAGAAGCAATAACAAGAACCTGGAAATATCCACAGTCATGGAGAGGGAAACTTAAATAATCTACCTGTGTGGATTAAATAAAACTTTCAGTTTGAAATGCCTTGACGGAAAATGTGTAGCAGGCACAAATGCAAAACTGCAAATACACAATATAAGTCCAATGGGATATAACAGTGTAAAACATTTTTTCGCCTGCAGCAGAATGCGCTACTCACACGACTGAAGAATCACGGTGCTTTTTTATGCGCCAAGGCCAAGGAGGGAGGCTATAGATTTATTTGTTTTTTTTACAGCTTATCAAACATTTCCAGGTTATTTATAACCAGTAATTATTTTTAGACTCCAATAAATTTGGAGCTACGTTAATAATGTTTTAGTGATAGAAGTCTTGCTAATTAACCCGTAGAATGGGGAAAAGATATGTATTTATACATTTCCAAAGATTATTAGCAGGTAAGTAAATATAAATAATACAACGGGAGTTGACACTCAGCTCTCCGATTAACAATTGCAAGCCATTATCCATTACTTAAACCGTACCTCCAAACTTACAGTCCATGTTATCCGAAAACCGTCACTCATCTAAGTACTGACTAGGCTAGACGTGGGTTAAGGTCGTTGATTGTACGGCAAACTATGTTTCAACTTGATGTCTGGGAAACTTAGGCAGTTAATTAGGCTGTTTTCCATCCAAAGCTAAAGAACACCGTCTGTCCTGCTATTAGCTCATCGCTGCAGCAGATGGATTCATATATAGCAAAGGTGTTTGCACATCAGTGAACATAACGAACTGGATTTTGAACTTGGCTCTCCGATTTCTCAAGTCGAACTGCAAAACTTTACACCACCTGCGTATGTAAATAATGATCACATTCATTTTTTTTATTGACGTGTGTTAAAAAGCCCCATCTTCTATTAAAAAAAGCATATAAAGACAAAATTGGTTAGCTTCGTAAATGGATGTCATGATCTCTGGAATGAACGTCTAAAAACATAGGTGAAAAAATTGAAATATCGCTAGGCCTCAACATGTTTGCTCGAGGCATTAGTCAAATAAATGTGTATTTTAAGGCAGTGTTACTTCGGTTGCTCAACAACGTATATAAATATTTGTTAAATAAAGAAAGCACAATATCAGTTCGCTCATAATTCAGGAAAGTGCTGTAAATTTCCTATTGCTGTTAAAAGCATAAGTTATTCTACAAGGGTTTCTAATAATATTTTGAATCATTTAACCCCAGGCTAAGCGATAATAATACAAAGACACAAGGGTTAATGAGAATAAAATAAGGTGAGAAGAATTTCATTATGAAAAAGAACAATGAAAGAACAGGTTTAAGAAAGACAAAAAAACTGCGTTTTAGAAGATCATGGGCAACAGGGAAGCAATAAAAGATGTGAGAGCGAAAAAGATACTATTGGATTAGAATTACGGTTACATCAAATTACTTCAACATTAAAACAATGAGACCTAATTGACAATATAGTATTACGTTTGAATTGATTAAGTGGAGATACCAAAGAAAGAAAATCTCAGAACAATTGTCATGAAAAGAGAAGGAAGCCACGTCAAAGCGGTGAAAAGTTTGCTAATCTCTTTGTTTATTGTTTAACAAATTTACAGAAAGAAACTTTTTTATCATATTGATAGCACACGTAAAGAAAGCTGCAGAAGTCATCTACCTAGACATTGCACGCTAAAGTTAAATAAAAAAAAAATACGAATATACATTGTTATAGGAAATATTCTTGATAAAAAGTAGTTTGATTAATGAGTATATATTTTCTGTTTAGGCATCTACCAGATCCTACTGTCTAGAAAGCTGAAATACTTCACCAATATTGAAGAATTTTCGATTTTTAATCCAATCCTACAGCGTTGGTCTTGTAATAAAATAAACTGAGTTGAATAAATAGCGTACCTAAATTTATGTTTAACAAACTTGGTAGACACTTGGGAAAGGAGAAAATCCACCTCTCCCCCCTCCCAAGTTTTAAATCAAATAGTCAGAATTATACCCGGGAGATTGTTAATCCAATACTCACTCACAAAAAATGAAGAATTATTCTTATACTTCAAAATATGTTTCTGCTTCAACAAAATGTCGATAAACCGTAAAAAAAAACAAATCAATCATAAAATCTGGATTTTCTGCCTGAAGTTAACATGACTTACGCGAAACCCCTGCAAAGCAACAAACTCTTCCCCTTCATAGCCTCACGTTATCAACTGACTTGAAATGGAGAGACTTTATCGAATTAATATCTGCATGAAGCGCAAAGAAATTTGAGTCACTCTGTCGTACCAGAATATTTTTCACGCCAGAATTTATCATGCATATTTACTAATATACAATTCATCCGTGTATTCAGTGGTCTGGTGCTCCTCTTATTCATCTCGAAGATCTTGGCAAAATCCAAAAAGAATCTGTAACGTAATAAATCCTGACTTGGCATTTCGACATCAGTCACTTTCTCACCAACGTGCATTTTTCCTTTCGTTTTTCTATAAATATTTTCATGTTAACTGCTCTACTCCCCCACCCTGGTGCCCCAAATACATGAATTTAACCGTGATACTAGATTGGTATCTAGGTTCAACATTTTTACTGTTGAAGTAGCTATACGCAACGGCCACTTATACACCAATAATTTATTTTCTCTCTTTCGTTTACGTGCTTCCCAACAATCTTCAAAAATTAAAATACATTGGCAGTGGCCATCTTCTGTCATCTTGAATCGCGGTATTATTTTGTCCTTTCCTCAATCCTCCCTATACTCTGTGTTTTCTTTCACTTTAACTCACTGTAAAACCCTGCGTGCAAATGGCATTACCAGCCTTACTTGTTCTATATGAGTCACTCCCGTAAACATGTGCCAGACAAAATCTAGCTTACAGTGTGAAAAGTCTTCAGACCAAATAAATATGTACATATATAAAAAGTAATATGTATTCATTATCACTGATCACTTGCTCCACCATGAATTGTGTAACTACATCAAGCACCGGAGCATTCACATACAATATACTCTCCCAACATTAAGATATTGTAGGCTGTCTTTTAAGCCGTTCTCATGTTATCTTAACCAATGTTTTCCGTGCCTCGTCGATTATTTTTCTTGTGAGTTGAAACCCCTCTAACAAGTAATTAACCCATTTACTCTCAATCTTGTCCTCATTTTTTGGAGGAATTTTGCCTTTTAATTTCCATTGCACATGTGTTTCAATGAACACCCTCAGTTTGACCAAGATTATATGTTTTTGTTCTGTAATGTTTTTTATGCTGTAACCAAACGTGGATATTAGGTTGGTGCAAAACTAACGACGTAATAATGTCGTTTTTTGACGTATTTTGTAACGTCAAAAAACGACATTATTACGTCATTATTTTTGCACAAACCTAATAATATATACACTACAGTTCAAAACTTTGAAGCTACCCCGAAAGTTAGCATTCACCCACTCGAACTCCGTCTCCCTCTCCTTTCAGCTCCCCTGCTAGTTCAATATTCACTGCTCCTCACTCTTCCACTTCTTCCCCTCCCCACCGTGCCAGGGAAAAGAAAAAGAAAAAAATGTTCATATAGAGCAAATTAAAAAAAAAAGCATTGTCAAGCCATAAAAAATCGTTACTCGGCTTGCTGATGAAAAAGTCGGCTGTGGATGGGAAATCTATTGAGGACCCTAAGAACTTTCCAGATGCTCCGGGGGTAGTGACCTGTGTAAGGGACACAGGTGGTTACCTAAAAGTTTGTGCGCACCTGGTAGAAGAGCAGGAAACTTTCCCCAAAATCAAGATGCTCAAAACAGAGGATCACTATTTGAGGAAATTAAGGCAAATTTGTTCTGGGAGGGTCCCCGTCTTACTCCATCTCTACCTATATAGGTGTGTTATATTAACCTATACCACGGACGTCGACGAGATCGTCCTAGTAAGACAAATGACGTCACAGCTATGTGTGGGGAGCCTAGGACATTCCCCCGGGGTCATAACTGATGCAGATTTTCGGCCTGTATGTGAGTAGGTCTTCTGTTCTCTCTTCTTTTTTTCAGAACAAGATGTCAATTAAGATAACCACTCTGAATGTGAAGGGCTTGAGGGATCGGGATTAAGCGGCCCGCCTGATCCCTGATCTTTTGTCTTTCGGCTTCGATGTCGCTGCAATCGAAGAGACCCACTTTGTTTGTAGTGTCGATGCGTGTGTGATAGGGGTATGACTGTGTCGTTTATTCAGCATATGAGTACCGACATGCTAGAGGAGCTTCATTGCTAGTGAAGGGGACTCTTGATGCAAAGTTGGACCTTGTGTATACCGGTGCCGAGGGCCGGTTGATCTTGGCAGATATTGCTGTGAAAAGTGGTGCGTTCCGAGTTGTTGCGATTTATGTGCACAACGACTGGGAGGAGAGGGTGTCGTTTTTTCGGTCGTTGGAGCTGTTCCTGGTGGATTCAACGCCCCTAGTTTTAATGAAGGACTGGAATGCCATCCTGAAACCAAAGTTAGACAGTGGGCGGGGAGCTAGGGGGAGAAGTGGCGATCGTAGCCTAGTTGATCTGATCTAAGAGTTTGGTCTCGTCGATAGATACCGGGTCGATCACCGCGGGTGAAAATGTGGATGTGGGCTCAGCATTGGCCTTTTACCCGGGTAGTTAGCTACCTGGATAGAATATTAGTTAGAGGAGCCGACGTAGACTTGTTAGATTGTCCCACGTTCCACTTGGTAGGCTATTCGGATCACAGACATGTTTGTGCACGGCTAACGTTAGAACGCAGGCCTAGAATGACTGGTTACTGGAAGTTCAATCTGTCTTTACTAGACAAGCGGGACTTCAAGGAGCAGCTAACTAGCTTAGAGCAGCGGGAGTTAGTAGGGGCGGTTATCGGGTAAAAGTGGTGGGAGAGACTTAAGTGCCGGTTCACCAGGGGTGTGATCACGCTGTTGAAAATGGTGTTGGGGAGAACAGAAGATTACAGGCCCATAACTCTGCTAAACTCAGAGTTTAATATTTTGGCCAAGATCCTCCAGGAGGGTTTGCAGTCAGTTGCTGAGTCTCTGTTTGGTCCTGAGGATACTTGTGCTGTGAGTATCCAAACAATTCAGAGTAACCTGCATCTGATCCGCACGATCATAGAGGGTGTAAAAGAAGACAATGAGGCCGCGCTGATCAATTTAGATCAGTGCAAGGCATTTGATAGCGCAGGCTGCCGGATTGGAACCCGAATTCTGCCGCTGGATTAGCCTCTTGTATCGCCCCACCCCAGTGCCGTGGTACAGGTGAACGGGATCTGTCGGGGGCTTTTGCGCTGTCTAGGTCGGTTCGTCAGGTTTGTCTACTGTAGCCCTTACTTTATGCTTTGGCCTTGGAGCCTTTCCTTCGCCGGCTAAAGGACGGGGCGTGCAGTCCGGCCCTACATGGAATCGACATTCCTGGAGGAGATCGAGCCTGGGTTTTCGCGTACACCGATGACGTATATGCTTTCGTGTCGTCCCGCAGAGTCATTGAGGCGGTACTGAGGGCGTTTGATCGGTACGAAATGGTGACAGGGGCCAAGACAAACCGTGACAAGTTTTCCGACTTACGGTTGGGTGCCTGGAAGGGGGTCGATCATTCAGCGGTTCAGTGTCCTTTCACAGCCTAGGAAGGTCTTCTATCATTATTTAGTGGAGTGGGTCGCGAAGGGTCCTCTACGTGAGCGGCTCAACTTGTCGCAGGAGGAATTTCGCTCTTTCTGGTCTTGGCTGCCAGCAGCGGGTTACCTCAGTAAACATGAGTTTTCGCTTACCTTGCGATTAGCTCGGAATCGGCTGCCTCTCAATGACAAGGCCTTGGTTTGGAAGAAACGGCTTCGAACGCCTTCTACTATTGTTGCTGGGTCCGCCCCTTATGGGACCATGTCGCCAAATTGACAGCTCTTCTCGCTCCCGAAAGGCTCGTGCTTATTGATGGCGTATAAGCGTGTGACAATGTGTCATCTCCGTATTCTGGGGTGAAGCGAATGGGGTTTCTCACGCTGCTGGCCACGGCTCGAATGGGGATTTGGACGACGCAAACGGAGGAAATCTTTCGAGGAAGTCGTCTTTCTCATCAGGAACTAATCCGATTCTTTGAGCATCATCTCAAGATGAAGATTAGAACTGATAGAAAACGCTTGCATTCGACAGTCTTCATCGAACGGTGGGTGACTGAGGTTAGCTTGGTTCGTTTGAGTGGAGCTAGCCTTGATTTTCTATTTTAGGTCAACCTACGTCACATCGGGGTTGTTTCCTGCGGGGCGCTCCCCTTGGTTAGGTTAGACAAGATTTTGTGTCCCTAGTTAATGTGAGTAAATGTTGTTCCTGGCCTGTTCCTGGCTACCTCTTTGGTTATGATCCAAGTCTAGATTCCTAACCTCACCAGTTTGTACTGGCCCCCTTTTTATCTCGACTGGGTCCGCTTTTATTTCGCCATCTCCGTCTATATTTTCACCTTTTCCGCGCCCTTAGTGAGAGTGCTTATTGATTTTGTCCCATGGGCAGAATACAGTGGGCTCTGTTTTGAGTGTTTGAGGGTTGGACGGGCCCTACTAACATCAGTTATCTTTAGTTTACCTTGTGTTTGTATTTAGTCGGTTTTGAGGTTCATTTCCAACCCCTATCATTCTTCATTATAGAATTTTATATATAATTTATTATCATTAAATCTTTGCGTTTTGTAGGACCCCCTGGAGAGAATTCGGTATTATGGTGTATGCAAGATTGATTGGTGACCGATGAGTTTTTGTGGTGAATTGGAAAATTGTAATGAGTGAATAGGTCGTGAATCGGATTAGCTAGGTATAAGATAGTGACGACCAGCCTTAACCCCTCCCCATTTCGGCCTTGTGCCAAAATTGTGTCTTTTACCACAATAAATAAAAAGACTCTTCAGTTACGTTCAATAATTAAGCTGAACTAGGCTGAGTAGTTTTCATTACAATTTATTGAATGTAATTATCGACAAATATTTTAAATCAGGATGTATCGTCATGGACTCTGCAGAACAGTCTTCTACTGATACCTGGAAATATTGGAAACAATTATTCGAAGGATTCTTTCTTGAACAGTCTATCTACTTTTATTATTGATGCGGATAGTCGTAACCTGCTAATGCAACATAATTCAATACCCGTATATAGCAGTATTTCTGAATGCAAATTATACCCGAGTGTCATGGACGTTTTGGGTGGAATTTTTGTGAAAAGACGAAACAATCTTTGCCCAGCATTTATTAGCAACTACAAACCAATCTGCTCAAGAGAAGTTAGAACAATATCTTCAGCGCTTGAAAATCTTAAGTGGACACTGTGACTTTAAAGCGACGGCAGTAGATCAGGCAAAGGACGAATTTATCAGAGATTCCTTTACAAATGTATTAGAATCGAACAATATTCGTCAAAGATTGCTGGAGAATAAATAACTAAATTTCGGTACTTCTCGCGAGCAGACACTTATCTTGGATATGGTAGAAAAGCAATCTTGTTCATACCTGCAACAAGTGTTGCAGAGGCTGCACTAAGTACTCACAATCCGACTATTCCACCAGTTCAAACAACCCAAACAGGGAAAAAAACCCTCCTCTACGACAGACGTCTTCGTTTCTGCCCCAACTCCGCCAGTTCAAAATCTTCTCATTCCGGAAAACACTGCATAATCTGCTATCGCTGCCGAGAGACAAAAATGTTATTCTTGTGGTCTCAAGCTACACCGCAGGTTGTCTTGTCCAGACAGGGAAACTAAAAACCAAAAGTGCGGGAAGAAGAGACAATTCTCTAAGATTTATTGCTAAAGATTTTTTCAATTGGTTCGAATGCTCTTTTCTTCCTTTCCACAATAATTTTTTTTAAATTTCTTTCACGGGTAGTTCTCGCACAGTATTACATAGAACATTTTTATCTCTATTTCCATTTGCAGAGAAACAATGACCTTTTTACCCAAAGGTTAACTATTTTGGGGGGAATAAGTCTGGAAAATCCGTCCGCATCATTCAATTTACTTGATGGCAAGAATTCCATCCTGAAATCGTAATCCAATAAGATGGTTTCCCATGGTTGTAACCTATTAGCTGTACGGGTCAGTAGGCCTTTATTGAACCCACAAATAGCTAGCAATGGTCTGTGATACGTTTATAATGTAAAACGTCTTCTGTGGATGAATCTATGACATTTCGTAAGGGCAAACACTATCTCTAAACTCCCCTTTTCTATCACGGAATAATTTTTTGCGGCTGGAAGAAGAGTTCTGGATGAGTGTGCAATAGATTTAATTAAGTAATTTTCGGGCTTATGCATAATACAGGCTCCTATTCCGTATGAACGAGCATTGCTTGCTACGATTATTTTTTTAAGATCGTGATGCGTCTAAAACAAGTCCGACCTTAGCATTCCTTTAATTTTGTCAAATGCTTCCTCGCACTCCGTCGTCTGAACCCAATTAAACTCTTTATTTCAATAGTTCGTTTAATGCTCACAAACACTCTATGTTTGGCACAAATACGTTGTAATAATTTGCCAAACACACGGAACATTGTAAGGAGCTTATATTTTCAAGAGCAGGAATGACTTTTATACCCACTGGTTCGTGCTGGATCTGGTCTCCTTCCATTGTAGTCAATTATTTGTCCGAAATAATTGATTTGATTCATAAAAATTCACATTTTTTTGTCTTTCAGCTTGAGTCCTTCTGAAAACCCTGAAAACATTTTTCTTATGTTCTTCTGGCTTTTTACTTTCCAGCAAAATATCCTCTAGATAAGCAACTGCAAAGTCCACTAAGCACCGAATAGGTTACTTGCTGAAAAATAACTGTAGCGACATTTATTCAGAAAGACAAGCGATTGAATTTATACATTCTTCGATGTGTGTTTATCGTAAGTAATTTGGAACTTTTGCCGTCCGCTTCACTCTGCAGATACGCGTCGCTTAGGTTGATTTTTGAAAATATCCGATTCCTATTACACGTATCTCTTTAGACATTTTCTTTATATATACCGTTGATGAAACCCAATCACAATAGTGAACTTTAGATAAAGCACCCAGTTTTTTGAGTCTGTCAAGGTCGTCATTGATCTGTTTTAACGATGTAAAGGGTACAGATCCTTTTCTTTTCGAAAACAAGTTTTAAATTTTCTATAAGCTCGAATTTAGCTTTCATTTTATTACACCTGTATAACCATCCAGAAAATAACTCTGGGAATTTAATTTTCAATTCTTTCTTTAAACTTTCTGTTTCGTCGGTAAAACCTTTAACTTATTGGCAAAACGAACTGATCGGACTGTTTCATAATTGAAATTGCTCCATCCAGTCCGTTCTAAAAAGGTTATTTCATTACAGTCTTAATTTCAACGTTTCCCGTTCAACGTCACATTTGTTATAAATTCCCCTTCAAATTTTATTTTCTGACCTGTAACACTACAAGCAATTTTCTTGGCAACCATTAACGTTGGTTTTCCTATTTTTTCCATGTATATACATTTATTATTTTTAAGTCGGATCCGCTAACCAATTGTAATTTAATATTTTTGTTAAGGATTTTTACCTGCAAATATTTCCTTATATTCCGACCGGAAGATTCATCCACATTAGTAACTTTAACAATTATTCACTCGTTTTTTTTTTCTTTTACTTTAAAGTAAGTTTTTATGTCCCTTTGTTGCAATGAAAACATTCTTTATGTCTTTATGGACAGTTATAATAAAAATGTCGTTTTCCACATGCGTAACAGTGGCTAGGAGTAATGTCTTTTTTTCTCCTTCACTTTATTTTCTTGACGCACTTTTTTTAGTATGCGACACACTGCTTACTTCGATATTTTTGAAATCTTGAACATTTATAAACCCTGACTATATTATACTAGGTTTTGTAAAGATGATTCGGTCCGTCTTCAAGTTTATTTAAAACTCTTCTGATTTCAAAATCTTTTGTCGACACCAAACATTGAAAAAATATCAAGCATTTAAAATTGTCACGGCTTAAATGTGTCAGTTTGAACCCCCTCAAATTATTTTATGTAACAACGACGTCATTGTGTCACACTTCTCCGAAAGCGAAGTAGCCACTTCTTTAAACGTTAGATCACTAATTTATTTTCGTAATATGTAATTTACGAACTGTGTGTATTCGACCGCGTCTAATTTCCTTAGCACTAGTCTGATCTTTTTGTAGTCGGATCAATTTGCACTGTCCGTTTTCTAAAGGTGTTTGTATCTACGGAAATACGACGAAAATGTTACCTCTTCTTCTGGCATATAATTGAATTCAGCAATCGCATTTACGATAACGCTCTGTGAAAAAAAGACCTGAATCTTCATTCTTGGTGACATTTTCCGTTGTTGTTCTACAATCAATTATTCGAATTTTTCCTGTCTTTTTTCGTAATGTCTCCGTCGTTCGTCTTGTTTCAATATTTCCAGTAAAGTTGTTTGAAAATCCATTTTTTATTGTTATGTGAACTAACTTTTCACAAAAGTATACACAGCTGTCTCTCAAACTCATTTTAAATCTTCATACCAGTTAACTTCCAACAGAACAAATTTACACCGAGAAAACCCTATCAAAAATACATGACTTTTGTAAAATAAAAAAAATACAATTCTTCAGTTTAACGTACATTTTGTAACTTCTTGATCTTCCTTCGTCAATGTTCTCTTGGTGAATTTCTATGCGAGTTTTGCCAATTAATTCGTTCGGAGAATAACGTATTTGCGAACGTTTACATGAGTTCTGTTCTGTCGAAATCTTTCTTTGCCAGACGTTGTACTGATAAACGTTTACTTGATTTCGGCCAAATCCTCATCGCTAAATGTTATAACCTAGAAATGGTTACTGAATGAGGAATAACCAAAACGGAGGTTTGTAATGAAATGGTAATCTTTTTAACATCGACAAAATACAATATTTGCCAGCGGCGTGAAATAGATAAACCACTGCTTTTGGTGGACTACTTAGCCAGTATATCCCCTACTTACAATAGTGTCCAACGTTTTCATAAGTATTGGGATATACCCATTAGTGTTCATAGGTACGGTATATAACAGCGGTTAGCACATTAGCGTTAGAACTGGAAAAACGGAAGTGATATTGTTCGTCAGAGTAGGTCATTAGAGATAAAATGATTAACCACTTCCGGATTGGTTATAGCTTCGAATACTTTGTCGAAATTAACAGGGTAAATAACAGGATGGCAGTTAGAAGGCAAAAAAGGTTATCCAGAGTTCCTTATAAATGGAACTACAGACGAGGCCTTCCAGCAAGCAGTAAGCAACGTGGAAATAGTTGTAGAGTTTAGAGACAACTGGAGCCAGCTCGGGGACACATTTTTTAGAATGTCGGCTAGAAGTCCTTCACCACCCTTAGACAAGAGGAGAGGTTATGCGCATATTACTGAGTAGAGCCTCATTTGGAGGGAGGAGAATAGGTGTGGATATTCCAAAAGATATGAGCGTTTAGTTGGAAGAGAATTTACGAGCAAAGCATTCAACCTTATTTTTTGTAGAAGTCAAACTTTCGAATTGAGGAGAACTGAGGTTTTATGTTGCCCATACACACGAGACGCTATCTGTTGGTTCATGCTATCAGCAAACAGTAGCTTCGCTACTTTGAGGACACACTTGTATTCATTACGTGTAGAGACAGAGAACTCTGCTACTATCAGACGTCTCCCTGGTACAGAAGAAGTGATGTGGGCAATAGTGGCCGAGGATAAGGTGTGAAACAAGCAAATAAACGCGATTAAATTATTTCCTTGGTGGAATGAAAGCATCGATGCCGGGTTTTACCCAGGAGGAGACATCAGGCACATTTTTTTGAAGATTAAAACTTCATTCCATTGGACGTAACGAAGAAATCTCGGAACGAGTCCCAATCCGCAGGTTTATATCAGAAAGAATGTTCTGGGCTGGTGGAGGTGCGAACAGAGATGCTAACAGACAGTACAGCATGATCAGAGTTGTCTGATGGAAGAGCTACATAGTACAACGTAAGTCAGCGATAGATGTAAACAAAAAGAGCTCAAGAGGAGAGTTACAGGGGAAACGCGTGGGAAGTCCACGATTTGCGTGAGAGACTGACTGATTGAGAAGTTCAGGGCTTGGTTGCGAGCGAGATCAGTGACTGAGAGTTTAAGCCATCTGGCATGGTAGACATCAAATGTCACAGTACACAAATATATTTGTAAAGGGGTGCCGAGAGGTGGCCTTGTCGATATTACTAGTAATACTATTTAGTACGCAACAGTCACGAGAGGAAAGGGAATAGTAGAGAAAGAAGAGATAGCTGACTGAATTTAGTAGAGAGAGTAGGAGATACATGTGAGAATGGTCTAGAGATTCAAGATTGAGATCCATAGCCAGCAGAAGATGTTCGCGGACATAAACACCCAGGCCATGTATGTGGACGTTAAAATACTTTCTAAGGAGAGGAAGGTAGCCAGGAATCAGGAAATCCAAGGAGAGGGATTGAAGAGTTAAAATAGATTTGCAGAGCGCTAAAATGTCCGGAGATTTTCCACATTGTATAAGTTGATATGAATACCAGAAATGTTGGAAAAAGAAAGGTTGAAGGGTTTAGGCGTTTTTTGTTGAGCTGGTTTAGGTTTATATCGTTGGTTGTTTATAATGATGTGTTATTATGGTAAGGAAATTTGTAGGATAGTAGTAGCAAT
>OZ010606.1:63933117-64105617 GCA_963932145.1 Acanthosepion lycidas | reverse complement strand
TGATTCTGGATACGTGACATCAATGCTTTCATTCCAATGCCAGATCGCACTTTCTGCTTTGGAAAGATTATTATTTATTATCATTTCTTTAAAAATTTACTAAAGAATATGGATTTTTCTTCAGGATCATTCTTATCTCAACTAGTAAATAGTTTCTTTGCATAATTTCTTAATATTTTGCCTGGCCCTCGAGGGTGGGCCTACATAAAAGGGTTATTAAAAGGCCGAGAACACCGTCGTAAAAACCTCGCTCTTTACTCAAGACAAATATGTGTACATTCTTTCATTTTATGAGACGATCAAAACGAAACACCATCTGTGGATTAACATATGTGAATTATTAATTGGTGCAAAAATAATGACGTAACAATGTCATTTTTTGACGTATTTTTAACGATGAAAAACGACATTATTACGTCATTATTTTTGCACCAACCTAATATAAAACAATAAATTATCATTTAATCGTATGTTCACAGTTGCCACTCAAATTTGAGACTGAATGGGATGTGACAGAGGAAACAAAAATCTTTTATTTTCCTCCATCACGAAGAATTCCTTCTTCCTCCGGCCCAATTCATAACATGCAGTGTGCAGCTTAATAACGCAAGAGGATCGTTTCAATATCTCGCTTTAGGCAGAATCGGGAAGAATTTAATAAAATATATCATTTCGGATAAAACCAGATTACAGAATAAAGGTGATAAGATCAAATAGTTATATAAATTTCGCATCGCCTGGAAGAATGAAATAAAAAGAGCAAATGTATTCCTAAATGCGTATGTAGGAAACAATAATACTTATATGACTGATATTCTACTGAAGATAGATTCTTTCTTGTTTCTTCAGGATATGGACGGCCATGGGCCTCCACAATTGCTTGTCCTTTGTAGCTCTTTTGTCTTCTTGCTATCTCTTGTAAAATCTATTCTGACAAACATTTACACGAGCTCGTTAGTTTGGTTAGATGCTGTTTTCACCTTGCCTTCAATATCATTTGTGAGTCCCAAATTTTCAATTACATATTAGATTGTTACAAATATTCGTTCGTGTTTACTGATGTTTTTCGAATGTTCTCGAACAAATATCTTTCATAGCATTCGTTGCTTTTTAGTAATTCTGGTTATCCTGTGAACCTGTTGTCCAAGGTTTTTGAAATTTTATTTCACATTAAACACCTCTTCGAGTTTGAATGTCAAGTAGACGATAATGAGCACCTTCGACATTTCCTTCTCTTTGCTTTTTTATCAACACCACCAAGATGTCAAAGCTACTCGAGACAGTTGTTTTTTGTACGGATTTGATTTCATTACCAACAGAATGACACAGAAATGTTTTCACATTTCAAAGAGGGAAGTAGAAACTCACAAACTCTCTCTCGACCTGTTAATTTTGCTATATTTATGGGATACGCTCTCAATATGAGATACAGCGTATGTAAATATAAAGATAAAATTTAACATTGAAGTCAACTCTCAGAGGCAACAGATAGTTTCATGCTAGACGCAATCATTAAGCCGCGAGTGTTGGATTTATGCTCGACTATTTATATATATGGGTCAGTGGTGCATTGTGGGTAATCCATTCTGTCGGTTATTTTAGCGGGAGTGTCTTGTTTATTTATTTATTTGGGTTTATTATACTTGCTTTAATTTTCATTTTTTTTCTTGTTATATATTTATTTATTCTTTTCAGTTTTTGATGTATTATTAACGCAGTAAAATTTTGGAGTGCTGGGTGTGGATTGGTTTATGTCACTTATTTAATAGTTCGTTTTGGTCTCGGAAAATTAAAGCTATTTATTGATCTAATTTTTGGATTGATTGCCTTAGTCTATTCTGCTATTTTGGTGGGGGACAGTTTTTAATTTGTTTATTATTTTATTTATTTGATTGATTAGTTTTAATTGTTTTTGCTTATTTATGTTTATTTTTGTTTGGTCTAACGGTTATTTTAGCTGATACCATTTGTTAATTAATTTATTTATTTGGATTAATTTTTACTTATTTCTTCTTATGTATTTACTTTTTTATTTAATTTGTATATTTTTATTTTCCCTTTTCGGTTTCCGATTTTTAAGTAACGTAGTAATTTCTTGTTTTATCCTTATATAGCAGTTATGGCTATTTTATCGTCCAATACATACATACACATATATATATATATATATATATATATCTCAGTGATTAATTTGGGGATTTAGGCTAATCATAGAGTAATTCGTCGAGCCTAGAAGAATCCTCAACAGAATGCAGAAAGCACTGGACAGCCGTTTCGTCCTATCTGGGAATCATCAGTTGTGCACATCCACTACCGAGAATCGAACCCTGGCCGCAAACGTCATACCAACTGTACCACGGAACTTGATGACAAAGACACAAACTAGATTCAATATCTCGACGCTACTCACTCAGTTCCACAGCGATACTCATCCAATTATTCAAATAACCTCGGTACAGTGCCCCAAGAGCCACGATTGCTTTTTGACCATTAGCCACTCCATCGCAGAGCATTAGCTTGATCTAGCAAGGTTATGAAAATGAATTATTTGGGTATTTAGGCTAATATTATCGTAATTCTTACAGAAGATCATATATATATATATATATGTGTGTGTGTATATATAGGGTCGTCTATGTATGTGTGTAATAATATGTAGATATAAAAGATAGAATAATTATAATATTGTTAAAAAGAATACTACTGTTCGCATATATGGTCTGGTGCCCGCGCAATACATGTCGAGGTTCTCGATGAAATCCCAACACGGATATGCAATGTGATAGGTATGTCCTGACATCTTCACACCAGTCACTTTTTCACAAACGTCTTTCCTACATGTATTTTTATGGCAACTTCTCTGATGGATTATTTTCACTGGTGCTCTGACTGCATGAATTTCATCGTGCTACAAGGTCATGATCTCGGTTCCATTCATTCACTGTCGAAACAGTTAAATATAACTACCTCTTAAACTTCTTCTCGCGGAACTCCCTTTTTACTTACTTCCCTGATAATAATAATCTACAAAAATTTAAATGTAATGTCAATCGACAAATTCTGATGCTTTGATCTTGATCTCCGTTCTTCTTTTCATACATTTTCAACTCCCCCTTCTTTTCTCTTAATTTCACTATATGTAAAAAATTTGCTTGCTATTTCAGGCCTTTTAACTTGAGGAGAAACTGTTAAAAACCGG
Organism: Acanthosepion lycidas; assembly: GCA_963932145.1. NCBI lineage: Eukaryota > Metazoa > Mollusca > Cephalopoda > Sepiida > Sepiidae > Acanthosepion > Acanthosepion lycidas. The sequence goes on along the minus strand of OZ010606.1, from coordinate 64,102,418 downwards.
AAGTTTTGGACAAACCGGTGTCCTTTTTCAACGAAACGAGAAATTAAAAAAAAGTTGCACATTTTGTATGTCTAAGACATATTCAATGAAGTGTTTCCGTGAGAAGACTTCTACAAGTCTTCTACAACCAAAATCGAGAAAAAAAAAAAAAAAAATAGCCCGAAATAACGAGACTTAATCAGTAATATCAAAAATTCGTTTTTTTTTTTTCGAATTATTGATTTTACTGATTAAATCTCGTTATTTCGGGCTAGTTTTTTATTTTTTATTTCTCGTCTTGAAGAGAAAGAACACTGACTTTTCAGTCTGTGTTTTTTTTTTCCAATTGGTCTTTTCCAATTGGTTTACGTCTTTATCACATGTTTTTCATTATGCTTACATTTGGTCAAAAGCCTACTATTTTGTTTGTTTATATCTTTCGAATTTATTTCATCGGCCTATTATATCTATATCTATATGTATGTATGGATGAAGGTATCTTTCTCTCTATATATATACAGCTATATCTTTATCTATCTATCTATATATATATATATTAAGACATTTTTACGTTTATACTTTCATTTATAGATAAAAACAAAAAATAAACATGAGAAATGTCTTAAAATAATTGTCGGACTTTGTCCATTTCATAATGTGTTACGTCATTTGTTTACATTTGGATACGCATCGAGCAGATATGAATGTGCAAGAGAAAATTATAGAGAATTGTAGCTTAAAAAAGTAAAATCGAACTTGTGGAACGAAACCTCATATATCAGTAAACACGTCAGGCTATATGACGCTTCCGTATAGAATACAGGTTCGATTTTTGTTAAAGGACGCATATTTTCTATGGAAATTTCTTAGAGATTCAGGCCGGTAATTGTCGTTCATACTGTTTCTGATAAACAGAGCATTTGCATAAATATTTGTATCTATAAAAAGAACGTATAAATATAAAAAAATATCATAAAATAATTGTCGGAATTTGTCAAATATATATATATATATATATATTATATCTATATATATATATATAGGTAGATAGATAATTATTTTCTTTTTAAATATATGATTTCATTGCGGCAGAAACAATTTCCATGTTGCAAAGAGGAAACTAAATCTATAAATTTAATTATTAAAAATAAACCCAAAATCCATAGTCTCGTTCCATCGTCAATCTATGTTAGGAATAAACTTTCTAAAAAAATGATTAATTTATAAGCGTACATAATATTGATATTACGATTTGTTCAAGTGAAGGAAAAAAGTTAATGGTGGCTCGGTTTTAATTTCATATTTTGCTCTACCGTTTTATATCAACCACTGTTTTTTATTTTTATTTTTTTAATAGAATAACTGCAAAGAATAACGGATTATAAATTTATTATACACACGCACACACACACACACACATATATATATATATATATATATATATATATATATATATATTACCTACGCGTTACTTTTAATGGATACACGTATTTGATTAGACGCCCCGTTTATTTTACAAACACGTCAGAACTTTGTGGCCATGTTCATCTATCTATAGAAGGCAGTGTGTGTGTATGTGTGTGTGTGTGCAACAATACTCGGCCGCAATTTTCCACGGATTTGCATCAAAATTTATATGCGTATGCTCCAAGTTATCCGGGTGGCCAAGACCGTCTTTGCATTTTCCAACTCCCATCGATGGTGGAAAGAATCGATTTTTTCATGTTTCTACGGCAGTTTCATGTAGTTTTCGGCCATTTTCTACTGGCCAGAGTGAGAGCCTATAGCTGGCTACCCCGAATAGGGAGGAAGATTCTATTGGCCAGCGTGAGAGCCAACAGCTGACTGACACGAATATTAACTAGCATGCTACCATGAAAAAAACATCGGTAGCTGCATTCGTCACAAGTGGGAAAAACTCAAATCTGCATGGCGCTTTACTCCAATTGGCTCATTTATTTGCTTAGACTCAACGTTGATTCTGATTCCGCAGAACTGGGTTGAGTGTGAAAAAGTATTTGTTGTTAACATTCTATTTTCATTCGATTTTTCCAGTTACGAGTCCTTTTTTTATAGCTGATCGTTTTGTGTTCATTTTGTTTAGTTATTTTTTCGTAACAGATTTAATGTTTAGTATAGAGCTTAGAAAAAATTCTCAGTGTGAGATAGGCAAGAAGTAAGGCATGTAGCAACATCAGCACAGCAAAGGGCACTCCTTTAAAGGCAAGGAAGGGCAAAAAAGTCAAGTGATAGCGATTGCTGTATGAGTCGTACGATTTTTCAATCAAGCACGAGCAACGCTGGGCGTTGCTGCTAGTAGTTGATATTATTCAGTACTGACTTGTTCTTTTCTATTAATAATTCTTCTATTATTTTAGCCAAATTTTTACATGCGAACGTGTTTATTATATTTTTATTATCAAAAAATATGTTGCGGATAGAGTTGATAGGTTTGTATGAGTATTTATATGAAACCTAATCGAGCTATAGTCAGAGGGTGGCTTCTAGACGACCCTATGTCTGGCAACATATTTTGAGTTACTTTACTCAACAGACTTAGAACCGCTTGATTATTATGTGTTGGACGTATTAGAGCGAGAGACAAACAAATTTCCTTGTAACACCAAAGATGAACCAGAATTATGGCAGCATTCTCCAACTTAAAAAAGAATTCCGTTCAGAAGAGTAGCAAGAGATTCCAAAGACGTATGGAGGACGTGGTTGAATGAATTTAATTTTTCGTATTTCAAGATATTTTTGTGTCAATTTGGTAAATATATCTCTTGAAATGAAATGATAGTCTTTTTTTTCATTTTTGTGTATTTTACACGACAATTTATCCATAGCACCCTCTCTCTCTCACCGTGTCTCTCTCTCTCTGTATATATATATATATATATATATATATAGATTTCACTAATTAAAACAAGAAGATCATCCAAAAGAGAAGCAGGAAATAGATTCCAAACTTTTTAACAGACCGTGGTTAAAACCAGTGTAGATTTTATTAAATTTTGTATTTCAGGATATTCTTGTATAATTTTTGTAAATATATGTTGAACTGAGATGTCAGTATTATTTTCGTTTTTGCGTAAATTAGTTGAAAATTTATCCACCGCATCCTCTGTATGTGTGTGTGTGTGTATATATATATATATATATATATATATATATATATATATATATATATAATTAGACATTGCGTTTAAGCATGTAAAAGACTGTATTTACAGTGGGGTGAAATAAATATTCGTACACATGAAAAATTGTATTTTTATAAATGTAAAAGTCGTAACTAAAACGAATTTTATGTGTAAAGATACATTTTATTAAAAGAAATAGTAATAAAATTAATTCTTATTTTAACAGAAATTAATGCATTTTTTTATTTTAACTGATGAAAAATGTATTCATACAAAACAAAAAAGCATATTAACTTAATTTAATACTTTGTGGAATATACTTTGAGTTCAACAGCTACCAGTCTTTTCCTGTACGTCTCAACTAATGATTTGCACACATTGTGTGTTATTTTGTCCCATTCTTCTTGGCATATTGTCTTCAAATTCTTGATATATGTTGGTGCTCTTTTCCCAATTTGAATTTTCAAATAGCGCCATAAATTCTCGATTGGGTTCAAGTCTGGGAAATGGCTTGACCATTGCAAGATATCAAAGTTACTTTCAGCTAAACACTTCCTTGTATGCTTAGGATCATTATCCAGTTGGAAAACCCAATCAGGAGGTAGCCGAAGTGTTTCAACAGAACGCATTAAATTGTCTTGCAGGATTTTCGGCTATCTTCCGGCATTCATCTTGACATCTATTATTGATATTCTGCCAACACCTTTTGCAGAAAAACAGCCCCAGATCCTGATACTGCCACTACCAAACTTTACAGTTGTCAACGTGTTCTTTGGTAAGTAGGCTTCACCGTCCTTTCGCCACACATGATTTCGATAATTATAACCAAACAACTATTTTAGTTTCATCTGTCCATGGTACTTTTTCCCAAAACGAATATTCTTTATCCTTATGCTCTCTAACGAATTTTAGCCTAGCATCTCTGTGTCGTTTCAAGAGAAGTGGAGTCCTCCTTGGGATGCGTGATTTCAGACTGTTTTTGTGTAGTTCATTACTTATTGTACGCTTGGTTACTTAATCCCTAATGCACGCAGATGTCCCTGCAGCTGTTCTCGGGTAACCTGTGGATTTTGTTGGATCTGGCGTCCAAATATCCTTCCTGATCTTAGAGAAATCTTCCTCGGAGCACCTGTTCGTCTTTGGTTTTCGACGGTGTTACGAGTTTTAAACATTGCAATGAACGAAGCAATTGTATAAAATGAATAATCAGGTTGTTAAAAATCGTTCTGTAACTGTTCCCATCTTTCCAAAAAGACAAAATGTGTTGTTTTTGTGAAAATAGTCAATTCTTTACGTTTAGGCATTATTAGAAACTTCTAAGACTAGAAGTTGCAGAATGCTCTGATAATGGCAAATAGCGTTAACTATAATTACTGATAACATTATTGGAACATTCTAGAATATACTTTTTTCATGATGAATTAATTATTTTATTCTAATAATTGATTTGTACAAATACTTTTTTCACCAGTTAGAATAAAAAATGCATTAATTCAGAATAAGAATTAAGTTTATTATTATTTTTATAGTATGTGTCTTTATACATGAAATGTGCCGAGATTTGTTTTATTTAAGGCTTTTACATTTATAAAAATACAATTTTTCAAATGTACGAATATTTATTTCCACCATTGTATATAACATTAGAGTGCAGATAATATTCTTACTTTCCTCAGTGTACACACACACACACATATATATATATATATATTATAAAATTGACAAAATTCGAAAATTATTTTAAGACATTTTTATATTTATACATTCTTTTTATGGATGCAAATACTTAAGTAAATTCTGTTTATAATAAAGAGTATTAACAACATTTACCGGCCTGAATGTCCGAGAAATTTTCATAGAAGTGCATATATATATAGTTAAACCTAGAGAGCCAGACAAACCTACCAAGTATTCACCTAAGTGGATCGTCAGGGAAGCCAGCCTTCCCTGACGATCCACTTAGTTGGAACCTTGGTAGGTTTGTCTGCCTCTCTATGTTTAACTAGGTCTGCTCTACTCACTGTATTGAGCACTATTTAATTGTTTTACGTACTCGCATCAGGTTTTTTTTTCTTTGGGCCTTGAACTTCCATGCAGGACGATTATTTTCGGCTAACGTACATGTTCTTGGCTCTTTCTTTTTTATACCTATTTTTCCTTTGGTATTGGCTTGCTTATTTGCAAATCAAGACACCGATTTTTTTCCGAGCCAGTGTAGTTTCTTATACTTATAAGATTTCTATTAATAATATATATATATATATATATATATATATATATATATATATATATATATATATATATATATTACGTGTGTATTTAGACAGCATTTTTCATTGAAGCATGTTTCATTAAATAATATAGACAAGGGTTGTCTATTTTATGTAAATTCTTTTCATATCGTCTGATAAACTTAATAACATTATCATTAAACGAAGAAAGCAAATCACAATATTGACGCATATTTTTTAATCCTATCTATGCTTTCAACTTACATAAGCCATTATCAAAGATGACAATTACATTTCAATATATTAAGCAATATACGGACAAAACAGTGATGATAGTCTGTTTCTGTTTCCATTGAAGATTTCCAAGCAACGTGAAATTCGTGTATATAAGACGCTGGAAGCGAAATAGCACAACATTTCATGACGTCACACATGACCACGCGAGAGTGAAAACGAGAAGTTTTAAATATGGGAAGCCGGTGGTATAAAGCAATGGCTTCTGTTATGAATTATAGGTATTTAAGAATATTTGTGGAGATTTCATAGCTTATTTTGTTCAGGTTGTTTCAACTTTTTTATGTATATAACTTCAAGAATTTTTAGTTTTTGCTAATTATTTTCATGTTTAAGTATAGTTGTGTTTTTAATTTGCGGAATTGTGTATGTGGCCAGGCATGTATTAAATGCCTAAAAATGTTACAGTTATCATTCAAATGTAGAATCATGCGTTGTGAAAGCGAGTTTGTGGTGTGACCAACATAAATATTATTTAATTCGTTGGAGATACAATCTCCCAAAGGGCACTTGAATTTGTAAACTATGTTGTTTTTTTTTTTTTCAATTTGCCAAGTAGGGGAGAAGAATCATTGCGAATATTTGAGTTGGATATACTAGATTTACTGTAGTATATGATTAACTTAATTTTTTTTTTGCTAGATCTCTTTTAGATATATTAGTATTTACTATTTTTTTAGTATATTTTCATCTTGTTTATAATTAGTATGCATTTGATTACGATATAGGAGATTAATATGTTTGAGAGTAGTAGAAGCAGTATCATGTACTATATCCTTAGTACCGAGATTTGTTAGAAAGCATCTGATTTTTCATCAACTATTAGTTTAGAAAGCTATTATTAGTGTTTGTTTTATATTCTTTAGTTCAATGTAAACATTTGTTTTGTGGATGAATTAGTTTCTGCACGATGAATTAGACTTTTTTTGTTGCTATTTTGTACGAATATCGGCATTCACTCTTGTAGTTAAATGTACATGAATTTATGCTGGTAGGATTTGTGTATGACGAAATAGTAATTATTTTATTATGTGTTTATCAATATATCAAGTAAGGGAATTTTATAATTAGTATTGATTTCATACGTGAATTTAAGGACAGAATTATTTTGGAAACGTATTTGAAGTTGAAGTATTTCATCTGTATTTTTAACTAACATAAGGATATCATCAACATATCTTAGGTAGATGGATGTTTCTTTTTTAAATCTGTAAATATCTTATTTTCGAGGTTCGACATGTAGAAATTGCTAACTGTCGGACACAGTACTGAACCCATGGAGACACCATCACGTTATATATATATTATTATTATGATCGAAGAAAGGGACTTCAGTAGTACAAGCTAATAGAAGTTTTCAACATCAAGTGAAGCGATGATTTCATTGTCGGGTTTTTCACTTTTTAGGATTTGGATTACTTCTAATGTTGACTTAACACTATATTTACTAGGAAGGTGGGAAGTAATAATTTGGTTAATGTATTTTGTTAGATGATATACAGGAGTTGGAATTCGCGATATGATAAGACGGAGAGGATAGTTAGGTCTGTGTATTTTTATAGTGCCGTATATGTAACCAGGTTAATAATCATCAACAATTTTAGGGAGTTTTAAAGAGTTCTGTTCAGCATTACTAGCATTAATGAATTTCTGAAGTTTTGGTTTTAGTTGGATGGTCGGGTTCTTCTTAAGTTTTTTAAACTTTATGTGTTCATGGAGGATGTGGTCAAGTTTTTGTTGTAATCCAAAAACAAATATCCCATGGTTATAATTTATTACATTGGAATCGTAATCACGATTCAATTTATCAGACCCACAATGAGTTCTAACTGGATTCTATCATCTTGACAATTATTTTAAGACATTTTAATGTTTATACATTTTTTTTTCATAGATAAAATATTTAAGTAAATACTCTGATTATAATAAACAGTATTAAACAGCATTTACCGGCCCGAAAAGATTCGTCCCCCGTGAAAATTTCTCAAATATTCAGGCCGGTAAACGTTGTTTAATACTGTTTATATATATATATATATATATATATATATATATATATATATATATATATATATATATATATATACACGATATTACGCTTCATGAACTGGCGCCATCTTGAAGGAAGAATCGGAAATAGCAATATTCCGGACATATTGATTTGTTGTTGCCGGTGAGGATAAACAAAACTTTTTCAGTTGTTGACGGGCTACTGCATTTGCACGGCAATATTTGATTATTTAAAGCGAGTATACCAAGCACGTTCTACAAAGCGTATTATGTAGTGTTAGCCATCTTAATATCTCTACCATAAATGATGTAGTAGTCTGACAAATAAGAAAGTTGTTACTTAAGCGGGTGTTACAGTTGCGGTAATTTTATTTCTTGTTATTCCTTGCAATAATCCTCAATAAACAGCTTCTCTAATAGCGTTGTTAGTATTATTTTTGAATCACTGAATTTGTTTTACTTTAAAGGCTTCAGAAACGGATGTAAATATGGACCCAACGCCACCCGATAATTCTAACTTATAACGTCCATCACTAACGTCGATCTATATATGAAGCAGAATGTTTTTGGAGATATTTTATGAAAAAAATGTGTTATATTTGTGTCAAAGATATTGATTTATTTGAAATATCTTAAATACATCCATGAGGAATTTATTGTAAACAAAATTCAATTCAATAATATTGTTATCTCCAACAATAATATGACACTTAAGTTAATCTAATGTTATTCTACGTTGTTTCCCATCCTCGCTGTCCCACTTGTGTTCTTTCGATTACAATTCACAAGCGTTCAATATTTTTGTGTCTTTTCTTTGTTAAATGTCTTCCATAACGCCAATACTGATATATTGTTGGGTTACCTTTCACTTGCACTTCTCGATGTCGTTATCATTAAAGAATGTTTTTTGCATATTGTTGCGAATCTCGATATATATATATATATATATATATATATATATATATATATATACTAGACATGAAATGGCGGCAACGTTTGTTGCTGCATTGGACGAATGTTAAACTTATAAATATACCGATTCTGACGAGAAAAATTATGTGGCACCTTGGTTAAATTTCGTTTACTATTTTACGGCATATCATTTCCATTTACGTCATTTAATGTCAAAATTTAATTTGTTTTGTGGGGGGATTTGATAATTTTCTTTTAATATTGAAATCTATTGCTGGAAAATTTGGTCTTACTATTAAAATCTATTGCTGGAATTATTTTTTATTATTAAAATCCGTTGCTGGCATTTTTACTATAAAAAGTTATTTTTATACTATTTTGCCACCAACTTAATCATATTTTCCCTATAGCTGGGACCCTAACACGGATAAGATTGGATCAAGAAAAAAAAATAGTTGGTTCCACGCTTATCAAAAACCCCGTATCAGAGGACATGCAACCGTATCTAGTTAACCGTCAGACCCAGGACGTGTGAACCAACCTCCTTAGCAGCAAGCCTAGCAATGGTTTCAATATAATTGCAAATGAATCAGTCCTTCATGGGGAGAGATAAAATTATATTACGAAGATGCTGAAAATATGTTTCTTATATGCATATTAACCAGATATGAGCGGAAAGGTGATTTTGCCATCCAGAGCTAGAGAGCCCACTTTATCTAATATTACCCACTAACTGCGTACGGTTGAGGAAAGGTAGATTTAGATATTGTCCTAAATATATGTGAAGGAGGACTCAGTGACCTCGGATAAAATATTAAATCTACAATCTCATCGGATTTTCTGTATGAATGGCCCCCTACGCGATTTGCACACTTAAGCTTATTATATAACGCTTCAGGATATGGAATTACTAAACACGTCAAATGCCTCGGATTATGGGTAGATATAACACATTTAGTACAGTGATTTCGAGATTTCGTTAAATGTAGTTGTGTTCAACATGGCAAATTGCTACAAATCAAATGCCTGACCTGACAATACGATGTATTAAATAGCCACATAGAGACTCGCATAAAATGAGACGCATCCTGCCAAAACCGTTCAAAATATCTAAATTGTCAGCTATATAAATTTCTTTTATTAAGAGCAATGCTTAAAAATATGTTTGAGCGAATATAACCTGTGGATGTTAAGAAAAACCACCCTTTTTCGAAATATGGGGAAAGGCATTACACGATCATATATGTAGCAAATAACAAAAAACGCAACAGCAGCAAGAAATAAAATCGATAGTATATTTAAGTCGAAGAGAAAATAATGGCATAATAATGGTAACATTCCATTCTCCTTGAAATAAAAAGTTAAGAAAAACAAACCCGATCAAAATACTAGAAAGCGTAATTAAAGTTACCGGGCTTGTGAAACCTATTTTCCTGAGAAAATATTTTTAAGAGGAAATTTTTATGAATTTCATTCGACAGTCGTACTGGCTGCTCGGTCAATGAATGCCAAAATCTTTCCATCTAGAGAAATTGCTAATATTACTAACACTACTATTCCCATGTATATAGATGGTGCGGTGGATAATTTTTCGTTAAAATTACGGGAAAATGAAAATAACACTGACATCATATCTTAACATATATTTAACAAAATTAAAGAAAAACATCTTGAAATACTAAAGAGTAACATTTATTCAATATAATCGCCACATTTATTCAATATAATCGCCACATTTATTCAATATAATCGCCACATTTATTCGATATAATCGCCACTGACTAGACAACTGAATTTCTCTATAACTTTCTTTGATTTTTCCGTATTCTGAACTAATTCGAATCATATAGACAGACAGATAATTTAATGTATGTTAGTATGTGTTTGTATATTATTAGGTTGGTGCAAAAATAATCACGTAATAATGTCGTTTTTTGTCGTATTTTTTAACGTCAAAAAACGACATTATTACGTCATTATTTTCTGCACCAACCTAATAATATCTCTTATCGTTGGAAACAAAATTCTATATATTTCCAGAAAGGAATCGTGAGAGCTTTGGCCTAAATATGAATGCGGATAGCTGAGTCCATTTCCTCAGGAAAAATAAGAGATTAAAAACAGTTAGAATAAAACAAAACGATATTAACAGTGCAGTGTGATAAAAATTATCTAATGGATAAAAACAATTGTTCTTCTCGTGGACTCAAGAGTCTCAGTATAGAATGTCCTACTGCCCTCGTTAAGTCGAGAACTTTCATTTTTTTTATTTTAAAGAAGCCTTTTTAAAGATTCTGTTTGTCACGTATTAATTACCATTCGCTATGGGATAATTCTTATAGAAACTTAATGAATTGCTTATTTCTGGGTTTGACCGGAGGTAACAGGAACCATAAAAGTATAACGCCAGATGAGTGTTTGGAATGGGGGTGCTATATGTTGATTGTCTTTATTGGGTAATGTAATGTCTGGAAATAAAGATTTTCTTTCTAGCTGTTTAGTTTTGCTTATTTTGAAGTAATTAAGTCGAATATTAAGTTGTTAAAAAAAAAAAAATTATCTTTTGTCTGTGGTTTCTGTATAAATTTGTACTATTTTTTGATTGCACCCAGAGAAATGCTAATGCTATTAAATTTCTCAGTTTTATTCAACTCTAGAGGCTTATAGAATCGCCCAAAGTGTAGAGATGCAGACTATTTGATAGTTGAACAGATTTAATTTTGAATAAATAATAATAAAGGAAATGATTAATTAATTCTTTCTGAAAATCCACAGCGAGTATCTGTCTTTGTAATACAAAATATAAAATTAGTATACAGTTGCCGTTAAAAATGATTGCATTAAATGATTTTCCAGTTACATCTTAGTTACTTTTTTTAGTAAGGCGATAAATGTCACTAGGACGCATGATGATACAGGGAGAAAAATTAAAAGACTTTAGTCAGGAAAAAACGCAAAAGGCGAAAAGTTTGAGAAGATAAAATGTTAGAATAAACAGACATTTGCATCTAGCTAGTTCGATAGTAAAACGGCGTGAACAAAATAACAAGTCTTGGAAAAATTTTTAGAAAATTGGGAAAGTGACTGAAGACGAGATGTAAAAAATCGCGAGATATACAGGAGTACAAGAGCGATTGTGGCAGCAATATTTATTAAAATACTTCTAGATTTAGTCATTTTCTTGTTGATGTTAAATACTTCCGGAAGTTTGTAAATTTCGTTTTGATCGAAAATACTTCCGGAATTTTGACATTTTTTTGTTGATGTTCAACACTTCCGGAATTTAGTCTTTATAACTACCCCGGAATTTGTCTTTTTTTACGTACAACACTTCCTGAGTATGTCTTTTTTTGTTGTTCAGTTATTTCGTAATCTTATTTTTTGTTGACATTCAGTACTTCGGGAAATTTGCCATTTTAGTGTTAATATCCAATATTTCGGGAATTTAGTCATTTTCATGCTTATGTTCAAAACTTCTGGAATTTTGTCATTTTCTTGTTGATATTCAATATGATACTTTCTTGTCTATTGAGAATTTAGTAATTTTAGGGAATTTAGTAATTTTAGGGAATTTAGTAATTTTAGGGAATTTAGTCATTTTTTTAATTGGTATTCAGTACTTCGGGAATTTTATCATTTACTTTCTGATATTCAATCACAGGAAAATTTTGTCATTTCCTTGCTGACGTTTAATGCCTCGGGAACTTACTCATTTTCTTGTTGATGCTAAATACTTCCATAATTTTGTTCTAGTATATTGTTGTTGGGCTCAAATAAAGCGACGAACACTTTTATATAAAAATATATAGATATCTATCTTGCTCGAGTTTCGTCGGTTGGGTAGAGTGAGGGAGAATAAACAGAGGTTAGGATTGCGCACTCAAGAATTGACGGAGACAAATCTTCGGTGAACCTGTATCCCGTCTTTCTCTAGCCAGGCCAATACTGCACCGGTTTTATAAAATTTGGACACGGGTCTACGTCTTCTTCCGGTATGTAGCCTATTCAGCTACCTCAGCCCACGCTTCTTCCGGCATGTGCCCAGACAAGCAAGCATTTTCTTCCGCTCAAGACGCTTGTGCAACCTGTTTATTTAAGGCTCACGACACTTGTGCGTCCTGTTTATTTCAGCCCCCTGATACATTTCCTTTTTAGGCTATGACTTATTCCAATTTCCATTCACACACTGATTCTGCGGAAATAAGGTCAAAGGTCTTCCGATATCCAACATTGTCATTTCCTTGTTGATGTTAAATAATTTCGGAATATTAAACTAAATTTAAATATAAATTATGTCATAATATCTCTACGAGTTCTACTGATACGATGTAAGCATATACTACCTTCAGTATAATAATTACATCTTCGACAAAAGCGGTTTCTTAACATTTTCTTTCTTCTGAGAACGATTGCTAGACACCCAACAGAAACATGTTGAAGTGTGGGCGAAATTTATCCAAAGGTCAGATGTTTTTTATGCTGTTGTCCGGCGATAGCCATGTATGCAAGCAGTGCGCTGTTGATACGTCATCGCAAGATCTCGAGTAGGGGTCGACATGAACCTTCCTTCAAATGATTTTTGTCTCCCCCCCAACATAAGACCTGGATATTACTCGTTTAAGTAATTGTGGAGCAAATGGCAGAAAAATATCACTTGGAGTTAATGGACTTACAATGGACGAAATTTTTAATCGATATTTAATTCTGAATCCACTGCAGTCTTCTACAAGAAATATGCTTTGTCCAGCGGAAAATATAAAAGACTGTTGAATAATGTGAAAATCCTGGTATCATTATTTGAAAGTACATATGCTTGGGAACAACTTTTGATGAAAAATAAATATAATAAAAGTCGTTTAAGAACAAGGTTGGGTGATGAATACCTGGATGATTTTTTTTTCTCCTGACATCAACAAATATGAGGAAGTTATCAAACAATAAACAGATACACGTACCACATTAAAAACTGATGTGAAAAAAGTTTTCAAACAATAAGCAGAAATACGTACCTCATTAAATAATTTGAGATTTCTAACTGTATTTCGTTTGTGGTAAGAATTCTTTGTATTGTGTTAGTTGTTACATTGTTATCCCCACAGTAAAATAAGGAATCTTGTTTAAATAATATAACATTAACTTTCGTGTCTTTCCTTTAAAACTTCAAACTAAGGCAGCCTTTTAGACGAAGCTGTATGAGGTCGAGATAATGTATAGCATGGCTTTCCTCCGAGGCACTGTATTGCTGTCTGACCGACTCTCTCCTAAAGTTTGCCGATCCTTGGTCTAGGGCTTCCTGATCTAAACTAAACGACCACGACAGCTGTTATCATCGGTGGCATCAACGTTCAGATATATGCAGGATCAAAGCATATCTTCAAGTTGGAGTACATTGTCTGTAGTCTATCAGGATGGTACAAGCCTCTGTCATTTCTACTCACCCAGGGCATGGTACAATGCTCTCCATTATTCCGACCAAATATACGACGGAGCTGGTCTGGTGCTAAAATTCGCAACGACCCTTCTAACAAAGTCTATCATGATGAAGAAAAGTTAACAATCGATCGTCTGCTTTGTCACTATACACACATTAATATATATATATATATATATATATATATATATATATATATATATATATATATATATATATATATATATATATATATATATATATCTGTGTGTGTATGTGTGTGTTCATATATATATATATATATATATATATATATATATATATATATTTACTGATTTAAAATATAGTTTTCTCGCTCCGCATTAATAACCATGTTTCAAAAATGGAAGCTAAAACTTTAAATTTAATTATGTTGGAATAACTTATTTTTAAATTTACTGAGTTTTAAACGCACATATAAATTCATAATTTACTGTTTTCACGGATACAGAGAAATCCAATCATTCAGAAAGGGGCGGTAGAGTGTTCATTTTTATTAATTATTATTGTAGCATTTGTGAGTTATATAAAAATTAAAGATCCATTTCAGTTATAATTTATTTCCTGAATATTTCTATATTGATCTCTTCTGACTAAAAGTTCTAAATAAATGGAGACAATTCACCAGGACTGATGTATTAGGTTAACAGGAGGAAGGGAAGAAGAAAGAAGAAAAGAAAAAAACGGGGGAGGAAGTAAGAAAAATTACAGATATTAGAATAAAAAATTATTTTTAAGACGTGAGAGAGAGAGAGAGAGAGAGAGAGAGAGAGAGAGTAAAGGAAGGGAAAAGGTTGAAGGAAGAAATGAAGGGAGAGTAGAAAAATTAAAATAGGTGACCTGGCCAAGAATGATTTCCTTAAAGGTTCGAAAGTTTGAACATCGGGCGAAGTAGTGTGTGATCAGATTTGAAATAAATACAACAAATTGACAGATATGGCCTTTTATTTTAGGCAGCACAAATCAACACATTTTCAAATTAGTTAGTCTAATAAAGATAACCTTAAGAAACATGCTACTACTACTACTACTACTACTACGACTACTACTACTACTAATGATAATAATATTATCACATATAAATGAAGTATTTTAAAATATTTTTTTTAAATTAAGTAAGTTAAAAGGATTTTAATAAAGATAATAAAAAAATAAAAAAATAAGTAAATTAATGTATAGATAATAATAATAAATATGGTAATTTAGAATTATTGATGATTTATACTTTGGCAAGACAATTATACATTCATCTATGTATATAAAAAAACAACACAAAAGCGAGAGAGAGGCCGGTTTTGAAAAAGTAAGTAAACAAAAAAGGGGCGTTGGAAAATTAAGGGAGGCAACTCTATTTCTTTTTCAAAAATCCAAGAGAGTAGTTGACAATTTTATTACTAAACTAAATATCAAGAAATAATAATAATAATAATAATAATAATAATAATAATAATAATAATAATAATAATAATAAATTCCCCCCTACCAATCTGTAGTATAAGTCCAGCCTATCCCATAAAATTTGATAAGTATCTGTCGTTGGCGACGGAAAATTGAACATTTGTGGAGAGTCACTTGTGCCATGCTCCGAAGTTGTAAGAAATGGTAAATGTAGCATCTTTGAATGATACTTTTCCTTTAGTTTGATATGATTGTAAATCCTAATGTCTCAAGTTAATTCCTTGCTTTTCAGTTCCCTTTTCTCTCCTCTAATATTTTTTTTAACTTGTATTTCAAGTTTCAATCCCCACCCCAGACCTTAAGCGGACACCCGTTTCCATTTTTTTTTTTTTTTACCCTAGGCATCACATATCTCTGTCGGTGCGTGTATATGTACATGTTTGCTAATCTCTCTCTCTCCCTCTCTCTCTCTCTCTCTCTCTCTCTCTCTATATATATATATATATATATATATATATATATATATATATATATATATATATTGAATGTACATGTATATATGTCCACACTGACAGGGATCATATTGTATTATATTTGTTTTTTTTTTTTTTTTTGGTTTTTTTCATGGCTACATGAGTAATTTTCCCTTTGTCTCTCATCTCTTTGAGTGAAAATTGTAAAACCTATCTTTCAGGGGCAAGTAGGTTGAGAGATGACCAGAAAAGTATAACTTTTATTCCCTTGCTCCTACCCCTTTGTTTAATGAATTCTTCGATATTCCCCCCTACCAATCTGTAGTATAAGTCCAGCCTACCCCATAAAATTTGATAAGTATCTGTCGTTGGCGACGGAAAATTGAACATTTGTGGAAAGTCACTTGTGCCATGCAATTCACCTTTCTTTTTCTTTTTCATTTTTTTTTTTTAATGTCTATATACTGAAATCTAATTATCCCACTTGAAGGTGTCTCTCGGACTTATAATAAGTTAAAACTTAGTATTGTCTACCCAACTGAATACCATACACTGTTATGAACTTTTAACTTCGATATATTAATAAATCCATTATCTCAAATCTGTGCTTGCTCTTGGATTTTCTTCGAGTCTCGTCCGAAAGCTGGTAATCTGAACAAAATTACCCCTTGGCGGTCAAGGTTAAAACGCATCTCTACCAATTTCAATGAATACGAATAGTATCTCATACCGGATCGGCCGTTTACCGGGACAACAAGGGCCGCGTCCCTCAGCGAGGAACCAGTCTGAGGTCGAAAAGTCTGTCACTGGAACAAACTCTTCCACACACTAGGTCACCAAACCCGGATTATCGCCAACCTTGGACCAAGTGTCTCAATGCCAAATCGACTAGTAAAAATTAAACGAACGAAATGGAACCGCGAAGAGTATCGACAAGTTATGACATCCTTCTTCACTGCACTCGAAAACCCAGCAAAGAACACCACCAATCAAACATACCAAATATGGAGAAATATGGTGGGAAATGATATAAGACCTAACCTCAATCCAAACATGCTTGCCAATGTCCGCAGAGATATCATGCGAAACAACAGACTCTCAAAGGCAGAAATAGATAAGATAAAATTAGATATAAGACAAAATACTATGACCCATCACTCAAACTCTGTTGAGACGAATGTTGAAATAAAGAATGCGACAGGGGATGAGGTGGATGCTAAAGCGAATGAAATACAAAATAATCTCCCAGGAAATGAAACCGAAGATTCTGCCTTAGACACAACCTCTAGTTCTCCAAAAATTGTCACTGAAGATGACTCCAGGTACATTAATTTAGAATTCCTTGAAAACCACGAAGCTGAAATCACCGAAGCGAAAAATGACGTAATCCAAGTACTCAGCAGAGTAACTTTCATACAATTGTCAGACAGAGACCAGCTCCCAAAAATCTATATGACAAATCCCAACAAGCACATCGTGAAAATATACAATGCTGCCCTGGAAACACTGTTAACAGATAAACCACCGGGAACAGAAGTTAACAACGTCATATACGCAACAGCTCTAGCAGCGACTCGGAAGCTTGGTGTCAAGACAATAAATAAAATTAACAGACACAGAGAACCAGCTTGGAAAACCAAACTGATACGAGAAATAAAACAAATCAGATGTGAGCTGTCTATATTAGATGAGCTCACCAGAAACCCTAATATTTCCACACGTAAATCCAAAAAGATCAAACGGAAATATAGCATTACATCCCTAATTGATATTCCATCGATCAAGGAAATGCTGAAACAGAAACTTCAGCTAAAAGCACAGAGGACAAGACGATACGAGAAACTTTGTAGATTCTATCACCAAAATAAAATATTCCGAACAGATCTTAAGAAATTTTACAGGCAAATGTGAAAAACAACTATACATGTCGAAACGCCACCATCGATTGATAATGTACAGACATTTTGGGAAAATATTTGGAGCAACCCAAAGAAATGTAACCCAAATGCAGAATGGATACGGCGTGAAGAAGAACGACTGCTGGATACACCTCTGCAAGAATGGGAAAATATATCCACAGATGATGTTAGGCAAGCACTAACAAATCCCAAAAATGGAAATCCCCAGGAAATGACAAGTTGCCCAATTTCTGGCTGTATCATCTCTCATCTACCCATGGCATACTTGCAAAAACATTATCAACGCTTGTAAATAATCCCAATAAAATCCCGGAATGGGTTACTGATGGTATTACATACCTCATACCAAAAACAACTGAAACAGACGACACGAAAAATTATAGACCGATAACATGTCTTTCCACAACGTATAAGTTGATCACGTCTATACTGACGAACCGTACTTATTTCTTTTTCGAAACAAACAGCATTCTCCCGCTGGAACAGAAGGGATGCAGTAGAGGTTCATATGGCTGCAAAGATCAACTTCTGATAAATAAAATGATCCTGGAAAATTGCAGGAGACGACGCAGAAATCTCAGTGGAGCGTGGATTGATTATTGTAAAGCCTTTGATAGTGTTCCACATTCTTGGATCCTTAAGACTTTGGGAATGTACAAAGTCTCCCCTGTGGTATTAAATTTTCTTAAGCACAGCATGGGGATGTGGAACACAAAACTATACCTTAGGCACACCGGGGGCACTGCCATATCCAACCGTCTGAATATCCGACGTGGAATTTTTCAAGGAGACTCTCTGTCACCCCTTCTGTTTTGTTTATCCTTAACCCCTCTTACACATGAACTGAACAGTAGAACCGAATGGTTACAAAATAAATAAGAAAATATTCAATCACCTACTATACATGGATGATCTCAAACTCTTTGCCAAAGACGACAATGAGTTAAAAGGCCTCCTCAATATTGTAAAATACTTTAGTGACGACATAGGTATGGAGTTCGGATTAGATAAATGTGCAAAAGTAACATTCAAGAAATGTAGAATTACAGAAACACCCTCAATAGATTTAGATTTTGTCACAAAGATTAGGGAATTGGAGCATGAAGAAGCTTATAAGTACCTAGGAATTAGCGAAGGAGATGGAATACAACACCCCCAAATGAAAGAAAAAATAAGAAAAGAGTACTACAGGCGTGTACGTCTGATACTAAATACTGAACAAAACTCAAAAAATAGAATATCAGCTATAAACACATTGGCTGTCCCAGTGGTGCATTACAGCTTTAATGCCCTTAACTGGACCATAGCTGAAATTAAGCGAATGGACGCCAAAACGAGAAATCTTCTCACTTGCTATCACATGCATAATCCCAAAGCTGATGTTGATCGTCTGTATGTGCCCAGATCCGAAGGAGGCAAAGGATTAGTTCAACTAGAACTGTCCTACAAAACTACAACAATTGACTTCCAAAGATACTTGGAAACTACAGAAGACTGGATGATGGTATGCGTCAATGAACATGAAAGTAGTAAGCGTCTTTACTCCGTAATGAAAGAAGCCAACAAATTCAAACTGGAGCTTCAAATGTGCGTAGAGATGCAACTACAGCACAATACACCGGCTGAAACTGCAAAATAATTGAAAAAGACAGCAAAGACGAATGCAACCGACCAGATACAGAAGCGATGGCAAGATAAACCGCTTCATGGCCAATACTCTGCCCGTATCAAACAAGCTGATGTAGACAAAACCCTTACCCATCAGTGGCTACGCAGTGCAGGGATGAAAGCGGAAACTGAAGGTTTTATCCTTGCTGCGCATGACCAATGCTTGCTAACTAGGAATTATCAAGCACATATACTAAAATATTGTGTCAGCCCAAAATGCAGATTCTGTGATAAATATCCAGAAACGATTGATCATCTTGTATCAGGTTGCACGATGTTGGCACCCACTGAATATAAAACCCGACATGACAGAGTGGGCCAATATCTGCACTGGAAAATCTGCAACTTCTACGGGAAGGAAACTGAAAGAAACTGGTACCAACACCACCCAGACCCGGTTACGGAGATAGGACCTGTTACAATTCTATGGGACTACACAATTCACACTGACAGAACAATCAAGGCCAACCGACCAGATATTGTTATTAAAGACCACAAACAAAAACGGTGCCTCCTTATTGATATGGCAGTTCCTGCTGACTGCAATGTATCTTTGAAGATATTCAAAAAGCTGTCAAAATACAAGGACCTTGAAATAGAGGTCTCGAAAATGTGGCATATGTGAACATCAACAATCCCTGTTGTAGTTGGAGCCCTATGACTGGTTGGAAAAGATTGCAGTAGACTAATTACAGGGATTCCTGGAAGCCCATGCCTCAAGGAGATACAAAAAATTGTTCTGACAAGTACAGCCCACACTTTACGAAGGGCTCTATCTATGTAATTTTAATTTTATTTTTTTTATTTTTTATTTTTTTTTTTTGTCAGTGAAAAGTGTCATGATGTCATTTCTAACCTTAGGTCCCTGGGTGGGACCCGGAAAGAAATGTGTAAACGCCAGAAAGCAAAGAAAATAAAATTAATAATAATAATAATAACAATGGAAAGAAAATGATTTAAATTAAAATAAAATAAGAAAAATTATTCGGTACAATTTAGACTGTCCACTAACTGTAGAAATAAAAGAATATTCGACAAACATAAAGGTAAATTCGCGGAAACAATAGAACTTAGAAATGAACCTCAAATTCTTAGCAAATAGTAATAAAGAAATCAACAAATCAAAACTTCATAAACGCAATATTATATCGTTCAACCCGCCCTTCAACCTCAAAACTAACATGGGAATTTCATTAAAAATTTAATGCACAAACACTCTCGCCATTCCCCAATTCTTACTAAGATTGTCAACAAAAACATCCCCACAATAATAACTGCAGAAAGCCTAACAAGTAAACTGTAAATGTATGTCCAAGTCGTGAGTTTATAAAACTGAAATCAAACATAGTGATGAGATCAAATTTTACGTGGACTCTGCGGAAAACAATTGAAAATTGCATTTTACCGTCACCGAATGACATTTGGCAATATCAAATTTCGAAACAGCACTGCCATTTCTAAATTTTTCTGGCAGCTAAAAAGCTAGAATAAAAACCCAATTATTACCTGGGAATTAGTAGCGAAAGCTAAGCCATTCAGTGGGAAAGGCAATAAATGTAACTTATGGCTTTCTGAGCAAATAATAATATATATATGTCTAATTTCCACACGTTTTTTGCTTCGTGTGCGTCGTTAACATGATCAGGTCAGAAGGAAAGAGAAAACTGTGTTTTTTTCTATTAACGCTGTTAATATTTATATTCTTTTTGGTAAAAAACAAAATACAGACCTGAAATTTAAACCAAATGAAGAAGGCGGCCTGGAAAATTTAATACTCGCAGTACAGATCCAAAGTAAAAGAGACAGAGGAAGGTAATACATAATTTACCTTGTGAGCTAGAGTGAATGGATGGTGGTACAAGGTTTTGGAGAAATGGCAAAAACGATGAAATTTATTATTGCTACAAAAGACAGGAAATTGTGGAGAGTGATGATCGCCTATCCCCTGAAGTGATACGGCACATAAAAGAAGTAGAACGGGTTGATGAAAATTGCTGGTAGAACAGGGTTTACGGGAGATAACAACAAAAAAATACTAAAAGCTACAATTCACGGAATAGTGGAGAGACATTTCTTTGATGGACGTTGCACATAGAAGAAGAAAAACAATTTGGTGTAAATTGTTGACGGACCGAGAGTTTGGAGAGATAACAAAAAGACTAAATTCATGAAAAGGAAATTCTGAAAGGCACGTTACGTAAAAGAAGAATGAAGTTCTTTGTCTGGAACGTCTATTGGAATTCCTATATTTGTACCATTGCTAAAATCCGTGGAAGAATGTTGGGATTCTTCTGCAGCTCGACAAAATACATGGCTCCTCCTGTCATAATCTATTCTCACAATATTTAGATTAAAAAAAAAATGGATTACTGCTGCCATATTTGGTCTGGTGTTGCCCAGTACTTACTGTCTGGATCAGATTGAGTTCAAAAGTTATTAAATGGTTTCGTGAGAAATTAAGTATTTTCCACTCTGAATTCCCTCAGACAAAATGCTGCTGGCCTCTCTTTAATCTATTGTTATTTTTTGTCAATTTTCCTGAGCAGCTAGTTTCTTTAGTTCCACGACTTAAGGCATTCACAATATGACGTACACAGATTCGAATTATCCTTATTCACATTATATACCATTAGCAAGGAGGAAGTTCTACCAATAGAGGTTCTTCCCCAGAACTGTTAATTTGTGAAACCGACTCCCAAAACAATGCTTTTCCGATCAGTATAAACTTCACCTCTTTAAGTCTACGTTCAACCTTTTTTCTACGCGGAATATCCTCATGATTGGCAATACTAACTTACTCCCGTTACGCTTTTAAACCACTCCTTTTCGTAAGCCTCCACTTTAAGAGAGACGTCGCATTTGTATTAGGTGTACAATAGTATAAAAAATACTTTTATTTGCTATTGTACATTGATTCTATGAGAAATGTTTTTTGTTAGTTCAGAAATTGTTTCAAGATCAGCTAAAGAAAATCCCATAAGGCAATACAGAGAAATAAAAAGCTTCGTTGGCGATCCCTTATCCTTGATATCAGCTTAACGACGCCGTTATATTTTTAACCGTAGCAAAATCTTGTTTGACTAAAACGGAAATATTGTTTCGAATGTTCACCGATCAATGTGCATAATATAAAATTATTCGTTTTTCTTTCAATAAGTGCGCATAAATTCCTGTTCAATATTGGAAACTTATTGTACTGCCGTATCTCGATCTAAACCAAACAATGTTTTTATCCTAATAATTCCTCTTTTGGAGTCTCATTGATATTTTGTCAAATATATTGAAGCATAAATTCTGACAGACACCAGGAATGTCCACTACGAGTAATGATTGGTGTTCGTCGAAAAAAAAACAACAGGGGATATAGATACATCGGGAAAAATGACGGTAGATGAAAAAGAATCCCTGCAACAAGAAAAAAACAAAAAACAAAAAAAAAACGACGACGCGTGTACTTTGGTTTAAATATTTATAAAGAAATAAAAGCGAACGATAAGAAAATATCAGAAGTTTTGATTTCATCGCAAAGAATATATTTCTAAATAAATACCGTTAAAACATAAGACAAGAAATGTGGAAGCAGTATGTTTGTATTAATTGACCACATGCGTGTATGTGCCTATATGCGTATGCACGTCTATGTATGTAGGTGTATGGTGTGTGTGTGCGCGATTAGTAGAAGGTCATTTTTCGTATATGTTAAATGAAACACACTCAAGGCCTGTGTTTGCCGACGGCTCTCCTTTTTGGAATACTACTATCCAAAAACATTCAATTATTTTACATGTTAATTTGCCTGATTTGAACTTGGACATTAAAGTGATATTCTCCGCCATGTGCTTCCAAGAAGTAAGATATTCTGAAACAAACTATGATCTGAAATTGGATAGAAAGCAGTAAGAAATTATATCTTAAATCTATAGTAACCATTGTTCAATACTAAATATTTCAGATGCTTCGGATTATTGATCAGCTGTCACAGTGTGTAGCAGACATGTTTGTAAATAGCCTCGTCAGATCGAGATATTCGTAAGGATATCATTCAAGGTACCAAACCCGTTCAGAAATATCTAAAGAGCCATCTGGATACATGCCACGGGCTGGTGTTAAAACAACTAGAGTATAAATCAATTTGACATTTAATCTCCTTTGTAGTAGTCCCCATCTGAAGACATATGCTTTATACAGGGATGTTTTCATCAACGGGAATATTCCTGGAACTTCGTTCTTTGGGAGAGCGAAAATCTGCTACGTTGCATTTATTTAGATTTGCTCGACATCGTTACTTTCAAGTGGGATTTGCCAAATACTGCAGAACAGGTCAATGTCACCGATGGAACCTTTGTGATGTGATACGATGACCACACACGACGTAATTTCTATCCAAGGACTTCTAGAAACAACGGGAAGAAGTTCAAGGTCAGTCTTTGCCAACCAGCTATATTGCGTTACCGTAGCAACAGTCCTGATAATATATATATATATATATATATATATATATATGTATGTGTGTGTGATTCGCGAACAGTACTGTTTCACTTAATCACAGCTCCTCAGTGCAGCGAGACATTCTAATGCCTCAAGCCAGGATTGAAACCCAACCGATTTGATGTCTGTCAGAGTTTCTACCACTGAGCTCTCTTCTTTAGACATAGTATTGTTTTTACGAAGGGAAATGCCAATCAAGTATCGGTAATGGATCCGTTGGTATGTAATCCGGGTGGATTATATACCAACTTCCTAGTAATAGTAGTTAGATTAGTACCTCCATAAGATCGCTAAGAAAGGAGCATAGCCTGATGAAAAAGACGCCAAACTTGACAAAAACAAAATTTTATCGTCTCAATGCTAATGTTATTATTAAGAGGAAAGATCAAAGCTTATTTTAATTATTAAAAAAAAAATGTCCTTCTTTGTAGAAGATTCTAAATTTTGATGAAAAAAACCTTGTTTCTCTTTTTATCACCGGAACTAGTAAAATAACATACACTTTTGAGCACGTTTTTTTTTTTTTTTTTTTTTTTTTGTATGAAACATTAATTTGGAAAATCTTGCACAAATAAAAATAATTCTCGGATATTAATGACACTTTCAGAAACTATTCACAGATGATAGAAATTATTATAAATATGTTTATTTTTATTAATGTTATTTCAGAAATATATTTTTTTATATTTATTACTCCACCTACCTAATTTTATGAAAACGCTAGAAATTCGATCGCGTCAAGTTTAGTGATTACAATAGTTAAAAGCACAAGGCTTTGAGGAATACAAATCATGTTTTTTTTTTGTTTTTAATTGGACCACCACCTGAAAATCCGCTCTGAATTGTAACATATAAAACTCAATAAAACAAATATATTATTTAATTTCAAATGCTTTTATTTGCTTTTAGTCGTTTTTATGAATATGGACAATATTTTACTGAAAGCAAAAAAAAAAAAAATGTCAATGAAAAATGAATTTTTAATACAATTATTTGTTAGTTATTTAATTATAATATATTTTTACATTTAAGTTGATAAAATATTATAAAACTAGTTAAACACCGTATCGGGTTTCCAAAGTATCCTTATGAGAGAGGTCTTTTTTAGCGCGTTGTAAATTGTATCATTTTAACTAATCAGAAGATCCGCTGTAATTAAGAAATTTAATTTTTTGTTTATAATCGGCCTGTAATTATAAAGTACGGAAGAGAAACTAGAATACAATTAAATTGCGTTATTCGA
Organism: Acanthosepion lycidas; assembly: GCA_963932145.1. Classification (NCBI taxonomy): domain Eukaryota; kingdom Metazoa; phylum Mollusca; class Cephalopoda; order Sepiida; family Sepiidae; genus Acanthosepion; species Acanthosepion lycidas. The sequence goes on along the minus strand of OZ010606.1, from coordinate 64,077,211 downwards.
GTGAAGCATTGTTTCTCCGCTGTTAAGGGATTTTAATTTTGCGAAACACATGTGGAGAAGTTAATTTGACTTTTAAATTTCAACTGAGAAGGGTACCTACAAGTATCAGTATCATCTTATGAAATTTATATGATCTTATTTTTATATTAATTTCAGTTATGACATTTTTCCATAAATGAAATATCGAAATTAATAATAAAATGAATGGAAATACAAATAACACAGTAAAATGTAATAAATGTACATAAAATTATAGTATTTTATGTACACTTCTGATAAATTTTCATAAGAAAGGTACCTATAAATTAATTAGATACATTTATTATGAAATATGAAATTTAATCTTACTCTTAACAGTCTTATTTTAATTTCGTTAGAATATATTTTCCATAAAGCATCGTAAACGTAAAGGTGAAAGCTTAGTACAAAAAAAAATTAAAGCGCTGAAAGTTTCCTTAAAAATAACGAGGTAAATAATTTGTCCATTTAAATGTAAATAATTTCATTTTTCTCCTTCCGTAGAAAAAAATATCCACACGGAATCCTTCAATATGTCATTCATCACATGTCAAGTGAGGGGAAAATTTATGACCATAGTGTTTATTTTCAAATTCCATCTTTTCGGCGCAGAAGATAAGTTAATGTTGGTTGAAAATAAACATATAACATATAAACATTATAATTTCTGATTTTTAAAAATAAGTTTTTAAAAAAATGATATTTAAAAGAATTTCAAACTGAGATATTCATTTTTTTTATGTCAGTTTTGCTGTCTCAAAAAAAAACAAGATTTTTAACAAAAATTTCGGACGTGCTGGGAACGATTAAAAAATGTAACAAAATACCCCCAAAATACTTTGATCTTTCCTTTTAATAAAAAGATAAAACTTTAGACGATAAAATTTTGTTTTCGCCAAGTTTACCATCAAAATAGAAGTAATTTTTTAAATATGATGGGTATTTTTTGTTGTGATATATATAAAGTCATCAACAGGCAAACTGTTTCGCAGCTCTTCAGTGTGGCTAGACATCCGGTTGCCTCTAGCAAGGATCGAAACTCGTCAGAGGTTCTACCACTAAGCCGTCGGCGCACGGCAGGGATAAATGGTGAATTTTAGCGTATTTTTAGATAAACACACACAGTGACCTAGCGTGAATGAATATATATATATATATATATATATATATATATATATATATATATATATATATATATATATATATATATATATATATATATATATATTGTTTATAAAAAGCAGTAAATATTCGTTCTCCGATAGGATTCAAACCTGTATACTATACGGGACAGTCATTTAGCTTGTCCTGACTTTACCGATTTGGCCACAAAAGTGAGTACGGTTAGCAAGGACACATTTAGTGTATTTAAACTTCAAACTTCAATGAATCACTCACGTCCATTCATATCTCCTCAGGACGTAAAAATGAAAACAAATGACGTCACACATGAAATGAACAAAATCCGACAATTATTTTAAGACATTTTTATGTTTAACATTCTTTTTATAGATGGTATTTATCAATCCACCCACGAGGATTGAATGTGGCACAAGGCCTTTTTAATGTGGGTATCTCCGAGCCCGTAGGCCCAGCCAAAAATAAATAACCATCCAAACCCCCCGAGGGGGGCCAGTTCCGTCAACCTCCCACAACGAAAATCTACCCTTCGGAGGAGCATCGTCAGGGTTCCTCCCTGCAATCAGAGAGTTCGACAGACACCCGACCCGGCAGCTCACAAAGCACAGATACTACACTTTGATCCTAGCCTCCGGGCCGGTATTCTTTTAATAGATGGTATTTATCAATCCATCGACGGGGATCGAATGTGGCACCAGGCCTTTTTAATGTGGGTATCTCCGAGCCAGTAAGCTCAGCCAAAAATAAATAACCATCCAACCCCCCCGAGGAGGGCCAGTTCCGTCAAACTCCTCCAACGAAACCCTACCCTTCGGCGGAGCTTCGTCAGGGTTCCTCCCTGCAAGCAGAGAGTTCGAATGACACCCGACCCGGCAGCTCACAAAGCACAGACACTACACTTTGATCCTAGCCACACGGCCGGGCGGGCATGATTTTTTTAGATGGTATTTATCAATCCACCCACGAGGATTGAATGTGGCACAAGGCCTTTTTAATGTGGGTATCTCCGAGCCCGTAGGCCCAGCCAAAAATAAATAACCATCCAAACCCCCCGAGGGGGGCCAGTTCCGTCAACCTCCCCCAACGAAACCCTACCCTTCGCTTGAATTCATGTAGTTTGGGAACCAGCGGAAATGCTTCGTTGGCGCAGTTACCGTGAAAGTAATTCCAGAAAAGACAGAGAGAAGCAACTGTTCATCTGTGAAAATGTGACTATGCGCGATGTCAGACCAGGTCCAACCACATTGCATATCAATCTCTGAATTTTGTCGAGGCCTTTGAGACGAAAAGCGGGGACTTCAAACCATATATGACAGCAGTATTCCATTCAATGGCTAATGGTTGATTTATCGGTCTGGAAGATGGACTAAGCCGAGGAAAAAATTCTGACGCGACTATGAGAATTCCTTGCAGTATATGAAGTGATTGATTCAATGTATTTGTTCCATCTTAGGTCAGCGGACAGCGTGAGACCAAGCAGGCACAAAGAGGCGATCTCGTGGAGTTGAGCACCAGATATTCTAATGGGAGGCAGGGAGGTTTCTCTGTGGTGTATAAATTGGAGCAGTTTTTCTTTTTAGGCATTATAGTTTACCAGCCATTTCCTGCCGCAGTCAATCACAAATTGGAAGTCCATTTCGAAACCAACGGCTAGTTTGCTCTGTCAGAAATGCTGGATTTGCTACTGAGGCAGGAGTAAATAGTAGTGTCGTCTGCGTAGATGCCTACTTGGAAAGTGATAACATCAGGAAGATTGTTAATGAAGATCAGAAACAATGTAGGATCCAGGATATATCCTTCGGCAACACCATCTTTCGTGAGAAAGGGACTGGAAAAGAATCCTTTTAGGAAGACCTTCATTTCACGGTTTGACAATAATACTTGTATTAAGTCCAATAATTATCCTGAAATGACGTATCCCTGAAGCTTAGGAAGAAGGCCAGCATGCCAAATTCAACCGCTTCAGGGATATCTAGGGCAACAGCTCCAGCTTCTCCGTTATGTTGACGTGCTTGGTAAACAAATTCATTTATAGCCGTGAGCACATCAGCGGCAGAAAGTTGCCCGATCGGAAACCATATTGCTTGTCAGAGAGCAGAATTATGGTATGTAAAGTCCTTAATTAATTTGGCGTTGATTAAAGCCTCAAAGACTTTGCTGAAGAGTGGTAGGCGACTGATAGGACGGTAGTTAGATGGGTCAGAATGGTCGTCCAGATTTCTGAAAGACAGGGAAAACAGATGTGGATTTCGAACAGGCTGGAAAGCAAGTGTCGTTGAGGCAGTAGTTATATATTTTGGAGAGAATAGGAGCCAGTTAAGGAGCACATCTCTTTAGGACAAAGGCTATTATCCCGTCCCCACCAGGAGCATTATATGAGTCTAATTTACAGAAGATTGTTATGTGCATCTCGCACAATAGACCCTTAATTATAGGGCGGAAAATAGGATGCGGCTGAGTCGAGCGTTGAATTTTATGAGTATTTCCATATATATATATATATATATATATATATATATATATATATATATATATATATAATCATTTATATTTACCCATTTTCTTAGTATTTGTTCATTTATGATAGTGACATCAGATCCTGTAAGTAGTTGCAATTTTAATTTTACATCATTAATATACAAAAAAACGAATTTCCTCATTTGAGATGTTAATTTAAAATTTAGGCTTTTTATCGTTACTCCATGCATTTATCATGTTCACATACGTTATTTTTTTCTCCATTACTTGTATCTGCAACACGTACTTTTGTGTCGTAGTCTCTCATATTCATAACATTTTTTGTTCTTAAAAAAAAAAAAAAACAATTACTTTTAAAATACTTAATTCCACAACCGTGAAAAGTATTCGGTATTGAGGGTGGTTTATCGCCCTTTTTTCCTGTTCTGTTGGGAGTTTAAAAAAGATTGTAGCGTTTCTCTAAAATGCTCAAACACTATGCACCTGTCAATTATCTTTTTCCTCGATCCTTGAGGTATCGAATTTCAAATTCACAATTCATTGACATTCTCTGCTATTTTCTGGAGAGTTAATTTGGAATTAATTTCTAATTTAGCAAGTATCTTGGATTTTATCTCCGCATCATAATTAGTAGTTAAAACCTGTACGGATATCAAGCATTTAAAAAAAATTTGTTTTTATTGTGGTTTTTTGCTGCAACTTTTGTTCTTGTTGTTGATTCTGTAGCGCCAACATTTGAAGCAGGATAGCATTTAGTTGTACCATTTTGCTGTACACTCCAGAAGGAATACTCGTGTAAGTTCAAGGATTTCTTGCGAATCCTTGCGAAACCTTGTCGCCGCTTTTGTGATACCAACGATTACTCATTGTCACTTTCGTAATGCTCTTCATAGAAGAGACATGGTAATCGCATATACAACTATAGTACGTCGTTGAACAATACTGGTGTCAGACGTCTTCGAATAATACTCGCGCTGGTATTACTTGCTCAATAATTCTTGCCTGAATAGTAACCACCGGACTGATCCGAATAGAGAATAGTGTAGAGAAGCGAATAGAGGATACGGCTCCGTATAGTAATAGAAGATAGAATAGAAATAGCGATCCAAATAGTTATAGAGAATAGAATAGAAAGTGCGATCCAAATAGTAATAGAGAATAGACTAGAAATGCGATCGTTAGTCATCAACTACTTCTTGCATATATGCGTTTTCTCTATTAAGTTTTCAAAAATGGGATCGCCTGTATTTGCTCACTGGTGATCTATGTTCAAACTCAAGTGTCTTATATAACCCAAGCCGAAGACACACATCCTTCTATGCTTTGTTTTATAAGCAGAGCCTTTCTTTATACGTTTTCCGTCTCTTTGGTAAATATTATTATTGGTCTCATTAGTCCTTAAAAATTTCTTCCAGAATATTTGTCGAGCATCTCTGTACTTCCCTGGAAATTCCAATCTGTTCTTCCCGTTCTTACTACTGATGCATGACTTCCGTCTAGTGTTATGACGTCTATATTTTTGCTTTCGAAGTCATCTTTGTACGATGGATTGCGAAATCTTCACATTTTGCACTGTGGCGGGGGGGTGTTCTTGCTGATGTCGCCGATCTGTTCTATGTTTCTTGCTCAGTATACCAGTAGTTTCTTTCTTTGTCAGGACATTGCAAATTGTTGTATTGTCTTTGTCCAATAGTTGACCAATGGCTCTAATCGTTTTCCGAACTTCTCAATTTTTCAGCCTCAAAATGGATTGCTTTCTCCTACAGACATCCTTCTCGTTTTCTTGCTGGCCTTTTCTTTTTTAACAAGAAATGCAGTCTGTAGAGATGGAAGATAGGGGTAAAATCCAGAGTAGTCATTCATAGCTATAAAATGTTTAAACAATAAATCTAAAAAAACAACACCGGGGCAACAAGAAACATCCTTGAGTCACGTGTTCCAATAGTTCTGCATATTTGAAAAATAGGTGGGTTCAAACAAAAAGTTATATATCTTAAGTTGTTTAACACAAATAAATGTAAATTCCAAAAATAAAAGCTGAAATTTTGAGCTCTTGTCATATAATCATCCATTGATCTTAAACACAAATGTCTTCAGTGAACAGCAAAAACAAAGATTTAGCCTTGCCGTTGCAATACTTTTGGAGGGGGCTGTATAGAGATGATATAAATTTATAAGTAACTAGGACATTATTGGCACCGTTGTTGAAATAAACGAGCGATTCAATGTTAGTCTTTGTACGCATCCGCTGATGAAAATCATGCGTTCATCTCTGATCAGCTCAGCTGACAAGTGGATTTGTACTATTTGTATGTCTGGGAAACAAATTATCGGAAAGAAATGACAGAAATTAAATAAGTTAATTTGTTCTTGTCTGGGAAAACTTATTTTCACACCCAATAAATCAAAAACTTTCATTCGGTTTTTCGTGTCAACTCTTACGTTTCATCGAATTCTTGTCTCGTAAAACGTAATGATCATTTAATCTCACGGAATGATATATATATATATATATATATATATATATATATATATATATATATATATATATATATATATATATATATATATATATATATATATATTTTTTTTTTTTTTATTATTATTATTAAAACAAAAATAAATTGTTATAATCCACACACATGTATCATTTAAACATCTAACAACGTAGAATAGTATGAATTGTCTCTCGTATGTCAAGATGATTTCCGTTAAAGAGAACTGTGCGTTCATATTTATGTTTGTTCAACATCCACAGAGCTAAGTTGAGGTTTTAACTGCAGCTATACTGAGCGTAACTGAGAGAAGTCATAAAATTTGGCGTGTTCTTATCCTTGTCACAATATGTGTAAGATCAAATACTCGGAAACAATAATTAGTTTTTCGTGCTAACAGAATTATCAACAGATTCTAAGCAGTTGGATCAAGCCATTTCCGATGGAAATGGCTTGCTTCTATGCGACACTTCTCAAACCTCAATATTCAAAATTGCCCAGGGTAAGATCCGAATCCAAATTTCCTATTCGGAATGCTAACGTTTTAACCGGTCGGCCACTCATTACAGATAAACGGTAACTGTACATATATACATAAATGTTAATGTTGCGAGTTTATTAAGTATTAAGAAATCACATCCTATCCTCAAATATATATATATATATATATATATATATATATGAAGAAATGTGGTTTTAAGGTAAATTGCTCAATATCAGAGACAGAGCGTATGGAAATACAAATATAAAATTGAACATTGTGTCTAGCATGAAACAGCCTGTCGCCTCTAATTGTTGACTTCAATATATATATATATATATATATATATATATATATATATATATATATATATATAGTGAGAATGAAAATATTTGTCTTTCGTTGTTTTAAGCTTTATCTAATTGCGATAACAATGTTTACTCTGTATCTCAGAAAACAGATTACATTATCAACCCTTCGATAAGAAATCGAAAACGCACCTGCTGTAAGCCCACTGAACAATTTGGCTAAATTGGCAAAACATTAGTTCTCTGTACTATTTAATGCCTGGAACCTAAATCCTACAATTTTGAGCATCTCTTTTGATTGCAGAGTCCAAAGGTAACACACATTAATCTCGAGATATCATTATAAATTTTATAGTCATCGTAATACTAAATTTACTAAGACACCACGAGATTGATACACCTTTGGACTCTACAATCTCAAGAGATGTTTAAAATAATAGAATTTGAGCACGGCTGGAATTCGAGTAAGCGTCTTTCTCGTTTTCTAAAAAACTTTCAACACACTAAAGCTCAATCAGGAACTTACTATTCCGTTAATAAATGATTAAGTTATAACCGAACTTTTTATATTATAGATGATTGCATTATAACTGAACCTTCTATATCTTAATTCATTAAGTTATATCTGAATAAATTCAAAATTTTATCTTTTGCAACCATTTTATGAAATTAAGAGTATTATTTTTTTAAAAATTATATCACAAAATAACGTGTTTTTCGAGAGAAAAAACGATCTGTAAATAAACATTGTTCATAAAACAGTGTTGAATATTGGATTTCCAAACATACTTGAAAATCTAAGTATGAGTTTAAATAAACAATCTATTTAATTTCATTTTAAAAATGAATATATATATATATATATATATATATATATATATATATATATATATGCAAATATATAAATATTTTTATTTATTTGCCTATAGGTAACTTAAACAAATGCAGAAATATGATTCATCTCTAGTGACCCTAAATAGTTTCCTTGTGCTAAATAGAATTTAGACTTAGTGCAAACATATATGTTAACTCATCACGTTGCCATGGTTATCCATTTGATCTTATAGGTCAGAATAACTTATTCGTGTGATCGATATTCACCGTGTACGCCATTATAGAATGACCGTATATTAAAAAAGAATCTACTTCAATTTTATCCTAATTCGTGACAAATAATTTCCTATAAGATTTATTCATCTTTGTCATTTCATCGTGCTCGATCTAACAAAAATATCTAAACGTACATATAAGCATAATTATTATCGATTCATTAAACGAGAATGACATTTATTGACAAGTTTGATGAATGTATTAAGCACGCATTAGATCAACAATGAATCTGAAGCTAGCAATTGACATAAGATATGTTGTAAACTAATTTTTTTTACAGAGTTTGTCCTATCCTTTGTTTATAAATTTTTTCAGCTTGCTCTTGGGTTTTCATGCGACGATTGAGATCGGAGCGATGTTTTTGGTTTACTGACATATTTCCAGCAGCGTACTGATTGTAATTTGTTATGGTCTACCAATGTGACTGTTTTTGTGGCTAACGTGGCATGTATTCAACTAATATATTCTGCCATATTTATCACATTGTTTTTATCTTTGCTTGTTTTCACACCATATTTTTCCTGACATTTTGCCTGCTTTCATGAATTATATTCATAAACATAGATAGTGAAATTCAATGTGTGACTGGGTAATATTAAGTAGAAGACTCATAATTACAAAACAAACATTTTAGGAATGCTTTCCATGTTCTTAATGATCTCTTAAATGGCTCTAAAGTAAGTAATTCTGTATTGGGTATATGCGATTATTCAAAGAACTATCCGATTATCTGGATGTTTGCATTTATGATATAGGAGTGGCTCTACTTACTAAAATACAAACTTTGTCAAAAGTTCTCTACAAGAATCTCTTGCTGGATATCATATTGATAGTTGGGGTGTTCTGTGCCCACGTTTGCTTGTGTATGTCTGTCCGCGAGAAGCTGACACGGCCACATTCTTCACGCAAAATAAGATGATACGTGACCCATTGATGTCTTCCATGTATCATTCTGGCTCCTTTCAGCTCAGCATGAGCAGCTCTGTTGTTCTCAAATTGCCCAACACTTCAACATTATCAACAATAGCTACATGGTGATTGACATATCTCACGTATATGAGAGCCCCTCTTATCATCAATGTTTATCGCTTCAGTCTCGCTTTGGTGTCCATGGCTCCCAAGACCACACTTTATCACAGCATTCGATATCATATGTGTAAGGAATATATGATGAATAAATACAGTATAGTTAATTAGATATCACTGTGTAACAATATGTGAGTTTACAGTCATGTTGCAAGGGGGCGGGAAATGAGTCACACGCTTTGGCGACCATGTCCTTGTCCATAGCGGCGAATGCCTGCACTGATGGCAGCCCTGAGTGTTGTGCTCGTGCTTGTTGGTCTTGGCCTTGATCCCGCCCTAGAAGAAATAGTCAAGTGGATTGCAGTCGGCGGAGGAGGGCAGTCACAAGTCTGGTGACCAATGGTGAGAAACGTTGTTGAGCAGCCTCGCCTGGGTCGTCCTGGCATTGTGTGCAGGAGCGGAGTCCTGCTGGAAGACGCACGGGCGTCCGGCGGCGATCTCGTCCATCCAGGGCTTCACCACGCTCCTCAGCACCTGCTGGTAGGTTTCAGCGTTGAATCTCAGGCCCTTTTGAAAGAAGAACAGAGACATGATGTCCTTCGCGCTGGAGATGACGCCAAGGAACATGATGGAGGAAGGAAACTTCGTATGCTTCACGACGGGAACCTACTTGATGTCTTTGCAGATGCACCTGTCGTTCTGCCTGTTGCTCGTCTGATCTTGAATGAAATTCTTTTCATCTCAGAAGAACCTCAGCATCCCGGCGGACCCGTGCTTGAGTTCGTTCAGGAAAGTCGCCGCCTTAACCTTCCTCGACTCCTTGGAGGCATTCGTAATGAGCATGCGGCATTACTTGCGGTAGGAGTAATCAATGCCCTGATCGTTCGACAGATCGTCGACTTGTGACATCCCATGTCATTGGCGATCTTGGCGTAGCTCTGGCTTCCATTATTGTCGAATGTCTCCTTGTCGGCGGCGACGAACCCGTCGGCCTGACGGCCGAAGAACGAACATTGTATGCCTTTCGTTTGGCAGTAAACTTGTCCTTGTTCTCACACACCTTCCACTTCCTTCAAATGTCCATGACCATGGTCCTCTTGAGCTCAAACCAGGCCATCACTTCCGAAGGTTTTCTTCTCGATGCAAAAAGATGCTACTACTTCTGCTCTGCGCTCATATTCCATCCTGGAGAAGGATAGAAAGGAAAACGTTAGTTAGCTGTCAAAATGTCGGGTATCTGCATATACAACTTTTGCTTTTATTGCTTATTTCGTTTTCTTTTTGTCAATTGTCAGATTTTGCTGCAACACCCTGTAGACAGGTAGGTAAATATATATCTATGAAGGTTGTAATATTAAAAGACTTCACACTAATGATGAAAAGTTAACAGAGAGCAAATATATATCCATAGAATCTAATATACTTCATTGTCAATGCACACCTCAGCCTACCGATCCTTCTAATAATAGTTAGTTCGACCATTACAAATTTCAGATATATATATATATATATATATATATATATATATATATATATATATATATATATATATATATAGTTCTCCACAGACAGACTGTTTCAGTGTGGCTAGACATCCGATCGCTTCGGGCCGGGGCCAAAACGTGACTGATTTTGTATCAGTCGAGGATTGTAACTTCTTGGACATCAACGCCCGGAGGAGAGAAAGGTGTTTTTTTGCGTATTTATTTTTCATATACACAACAGTCACTCAGAGAACTCAATCTTTATGAGAGTCTTGCATTATCAGCAGTATTGATAACTGTTTAAAAAAAAATATATGTATGTGTGTGTGTATTTTGAGAAAAAATTCTTTGGTGGTGTCAAATCAACAATTTACAATGGTCAACCGTAAATGAGAACTGTGACGCCCAGCTTCATTACACACACACACACACACACACACACACACACACACACACACACACACACACACACACACACATATATATATATATATATATATATATATTCGGCTATCCCATTGAACTTATCGTATGATGGTCAAGTACTGTTTATACAGCGTGTGATAGGTAAATTGTCGCCATTTTCTATTTTTAATTTCGCGCATGCTCATTGTTTCCTTGTACGTTTGTCGACTGCACAGTATAGTAAGGTCAGTTGTCCAACGTCTGTGAGAAAAAATAGAACTATGACGCAGTTCACTCCGCCAAAAATTTTGGAAACGGCATACTGCACTGCTTGGAATTTACGCCGGAAGCTCAAATACGCACATTTCCGAGTGTTTGGCTGTCAATCTGTGTATAATACAGATTATTCGGAAAGAGTTGGATGAGTCTAATGGGGATTACGAAGGTGTTTTGTGTGATCAGAAGTAATGGCTACATTATGATTTCATGCATCATCCTACACGGCATCAGATTCAACACGGAAGTCCACATTAAATGGCTTGAGGAGGTAATGTCTGCTGGATAACCCTATGCTTGACAACAATACTCTGCACCTTGCCACACAATCGGCAGAACCCAATCATGGCTGTCAGGTAATTTTTGAGACTACAATACTTCTTACATCTGGCCCCCTAACTCCCTAATTTGCAACCCACTAGTAATTATGTGTGGGGTGCAATTGAGCAAATAACAAAAAGAAATCCTTGTAACACCAATTATGAACTGAAGACAAGGATTATGGCAGCATTTACCAACTTAAAGAAGAGATGCAGAAAATTCCGAAGTCGTCTGGAGGCAGTCGTTGAAACCAATGACCATTTTATTGAATAAATTTATTTTCCTGTTTCATGATATGTTTGTGTAATTTTTGTAAATATATTTATTAAAATGAGATGTCAGTATTATTTTCATTTTAGCGTAAATTAATTTATCTATCACACTCTGAATCAATATGGACAGTGATATTTCGCTGTTTCATGCTTGTAAGCCATCTTCTGACCTGAATATATGTACACTTCTAGTCAAAATCTTAAGACCAGATAGAAAAGGGTTAAAAAAATATAAAATTCATTTACTTTAATCAGAATATATTTGTGAAACATTTACATTCAACTCGAAAATGTATTTTATAAAAAAACAAGTGACAATTTTAAGCTTTTAATTGATTAATTTAAACAAACATTGAAAACATATTTTTTGGTTGGTCATAAAGATGTATGAAAAAAAATACTGTACAAAGATTTTAGAATTAGTCAGTGTGTTCATAGCTTCAGGTGTGTAGGCATCTACCTAGCTCATTTCCAGTATTAATTTTCAGATTTGAAAATGGCTAAGGGTAGCATTTTAACAAAGTTCGAACAGGGCATGATTGCTGAACTTCAAAGACGTCTTCTTTGGCAACACGCCATTGCAAATGAAACTGGCCATAGCTAACTTCATTAAAAATACGGATAGGTATGCTTTGAAAATAATCAAGCCGCCAACCCAAATCTCATCATCTGTAGACAGAAACATTAGTCTAGAAAATAAGAGAGATTCAAGCCTAATATCAAATCAGATAAAAGCGAATACAGATGCTGAATGAAGCACTCGAAAAATTCGACAGCATTTAAATAAGAAAGGGTTTAAGAATGAACTTGAAACGGCTGCAGAGGCATCGTCTTCTTCACCATGAAACCTCCCGTTTACAATTTGCTTCAGATTATCAAATTTTGGATGTGGATAAATGGAAGAAAGTGTTATTTTCAGACGAGAAAAAATTCAATCTTAAAGGCTCGGACGGTTTTCAGCGTTACCGGCATGCAAAAGATGCTCGAAAAGAAATTTTCTCAACACAACATAGTGGAGGTGGATCAATTAGGGTCCGTGGTTCATTTTCGTACAATGGAACTCTTAAGTTACAGTGGGGAAAAGGTCGTTGTCATGAGTCCTTACTATAACTACAGAATGAACTCTTCCTAACACTATGTATACTACGCCTCTCAAGAGAGAGGGACGAATCGAGTCGAGCCGATAGTAGTTCGCTCCAAACCAGACTGAGAGTCATACTAACATCTTCCACATCTTGTATCATTATTTCCTGTAATATACCTTCGTTATTTCGACTCTTGTGTTCGTATTGTTCTTCCTTGGTCCTAACCTGGATCATAACAGTCGTCGAACAGCTTCTAGTTACATTGACATGACATGATATTAAAGCATCGCTAATTATTGGAGGCCCTCGTCAATGCTGCAATCCACGATGATCACAGGTCGAAGGTGTTTTTTTTTTATAGAAAACAACATTCAGCTTTTGAGCCATTCACTGTGCTCTACAGTTCGATACCCAATCGAGAATGTTTTGGGATGGATAGCAGCAGAGGATGCCAAAGGATGCATATAAACATGGATCGCAATTTTAAATTGTAGATGCACTTCGTGTTGTAGTTTATGCATCCTGGGTGAGCATCCCAGGAATACTCATGCAGAAGTTAATAATGAGAGTGCCAAAGAAAATTTTAGAATTCGCAAAAAAATAGAGAATATACTAAATATTAAATTGTCGTTGTGACTTATTTATTCTGTATTTTCTATTTATATTGAGTTATCATTATGACCGACCTAAAAAGAAAAAAAAAATTTTCAGTGTTTGTTTAAAATGATAAATTGAAAGCTAAAAAATTTCATTTTTTGTTTATAAACTACATTTTCAAATTAAATGTAAACTTTTCGCAAATATATTATAATTAAAGTAACAATATAGTAATTTTTTCTAACCACCTTTCTGTATCTGATCTTAAAATTGTGAACAGGTACAGAGACACACACACACACATATATATATATATATATATGTAAGCAAATATAAATGGATATAAATCCGACAGAATGGAGAAAAATATGTGGAAAAAAACAAACAAAAAACCTTAAATGCAATTATGTTGTTTTAATATGAATGAAATGTCAACGTCTGACGTTTCGGTTTAATAAACCTTCTTCAGGACAACATTCATTAAAATACAATTAACATAATCAGTTCAACATGACAAAGACGATGGACATAAAAACAAGACTTATCCAAAACAGATAACTGAAAATTTTAAATGATCAGCTTTCCGTTTAAGCATGGTCACGTTGTCATCAAATGGGCGACGCTTTCAAAACGTATTCCTAAAATTTGAGTATTTTGAATGAAAACGAAAAAATGAAAAGAATTCTATTATGATGGAAAATTGTATGTACGCTTGTCGAGCATTAATCTCGCTAAAAAAGGGGAAATACTAAAGAAACCAGGTCTAGTATTCACCGTGCGTGAGATGGATATTATACCTGCTTCATAAATACTCCTAAGATTTTTATTATGAAAATATTTTAAAATCTTCACGGAATCAAAATCGAAATTATGATCTGCTTTAGTTATGTGTACAACTAAAGCATTGTTCAAATTTCCGAGGCGAATATCTCGTTTATGTTCGAAAACAAGAGATTTTACGGACATACATGTTTCACCCACATATTTTAGGTCACAGTTTTTGCATGAGATTTGGTAGATGCAAACATCGGATGTAATATGTTGTTTGCTGGTGCTATTTAATAAATTACGGATAGTTCTAGTAGGTAATATTGTAGTTCTAATTTTTAACGCATTTAAATTATTGGAAATACGTTCGGTCAAATGGTTATTATACAACTCTTCTTCACGTCGGAACATACACACACGCACATACACACACACACACACATATATATATATATATTTATTTATTTATTCATATACATACATACATACATACATACATACATATATATATATATATATATATATATATATTTCTGAAGAAATATAGTTTAAGGTATGCTATATTTATGGGATAAAGTGCTGAGAATCAGATATAGAGCGTATGGAAATATAAAAGTTAACATTAAATTCAACACTCAGAGACTTTAAGGTGTTTCATGCTAGACGCAATAATCAGGCCTGAAGATTGCGTCTAACATGAAACAACCTGTCTCCTCTGAGTATTGACTTCAGTGTTCAATTATATATATATATATATATATATATATATATATATATATATATGCATACATATATATATGCATACATGTATACATGCATACATACATATATATATATATATATATATATATATATATATACATACAGACACAAACAAACACAGACACACATATATATATGGTATTAGTTTCAAAACCCACACACACGCACACACACACAGACATATATATATATATATATACATACATACATATTTATATATATATATATATATATATATATATGTATAATCCCAAAAAGTAGAATCCAGGCAGAATGTGCAGGAGAGAGTAAAAATATAATATAAAAGGCTGAAATACTAATTATTCCATGGTTAATTTTTTATCGATTTCTTTTTAAATTTGTAGGTCTGATGAATTGGATCGTGATTACGATTCCAATGTAATAAATTATAAATTGTTCACTTTTATATTTAAACACGCTCTATCTCTAATTTTGAGCACTTTATCCCATAAATATACCGCACCTTAAGACTATATATATATATATATATATATATATATATATATATATATATATATATATATATATATATACATAGTGTCTTTGTTTAAGTTTTTCATACAATTTCTCATGTGATCTTATATATATATTTTTTTCTTTTCGTTAGATAATTTATATAGAAACTCCAGTTGCTGTTTTTTACTGAGCGTTTTCGGATATACGTTTAACCATTTTCTAGGTTGAAATATATTAACTGTTAACATGAAATAGATTGTTGTATGTATGTATTTATATTTCATTTTCGGAACACGGTCAGGATATTGTGTCCATATTCATAGTTGATATTACTGAGTGTTTTTTTGTTTTTTTTTTGTTAATAATGCTCTCATTATTTTTAGCCTTTTATAAATTGTTGCCGATGCTATTAAATTTGTGTTATATGGTACGAATAGGGAAGTTGGATACAATAGGTTAAAATGTAAGAATGCACTGAAGACAACACCCAGAGGCAAAGCTAATTGAATTCAAACATGAAATAGACTGTCGGCTCTGGGTGTTGACTTCAATGTTCACTTATATATTTACATATGTTCTATCCCAGATACTGAGCACTTTAACCCATAAATAGAGCTTATTATATATATATATATATATATATATATATATATATATATAGCGAGAGAGAGAGGGAGAAGGCAAGTGTTTGTATGTGTATATATATATATATATATATATATATATATATATATATATATAATTTAACAGAATTTGTTATATATGCACCGACTTAATGAGATCGATTCATCCCGGTAGACTTAGATAGATAGATAGATAGATAGATAGATAGATAGATAGATTTATTAATATTTAATATATATTAATATATATAAAAAACCAAAAGAAAGAAAGACAGAAAGAAAGAAAGAAAGAAAGAAAGAAAGAAAGAAAGAAAGAAAGAAAGAAATACACATTTGAATAGTTGTGGATGTGTACGAATGTTGTTCACCAAATCGGATTACAATTTTTCTTTCTTGTTAGCCTTGCAAATTTGATCCTCTTTCACTTAAAGAACATTTACTAATTCTTTTTCCATAGCAGGAAAACAGCTTTCACAAAAAAATGACAAGAAAAACATCCCCGGATGTCCATCAAAAAAAATATTTGAGAAAAACGTTCTTTTGCGTATTTATATTTATTTATTCACATTTATGTTTTTATTTTGCATTGTATATCTTTCTTCTTTACGCATTTTCTGTGTGATGGGAAAAAAGTCGGGATTTCGTAATTGAAAAGTTGCCTACCTTTTAGAGTATATCTTGTCTTTGCTTTCTCTTTAATTTCTTTATTCCTTTGCTTCAAATTCGTCCTTTCCTTCCATTCTTTTCTATTGTGTTCTTTTGTTTCTCGCTTGATACGCAAAAAGCTCCAGAAAATCGGCACTAATTGGAATTCCTAACAATAGTCAAAGAATGAAATCGACAATGTTGGAATCGAAAACTCTTCGAGATTTGGGAAATTAGGATATATCATTCCTTCCCGAGGAACCGCGGCTCTTTCAGTTGGAGAACATTACCAGAAGGTATCAGTGTGAAAACCTCAGAAAAAAAAAATGATATAATCTGAATTTAATTTTTGCAACCTTTCTTTCTATAGATACGCTTTTATCGCCACTCCGCACACCACGTATAGTAGCGACCATTACTTGAATGCTGTTTACCTGTTTGTATGAGCTCTTCGTTATTTATTTTCAATTCTAGCATATATAAGAATTTTGGCAATACAAACATCTGGTCGTAATGGAGAAGTTCATGGATAATTGATGAACAGGGATTATATTCGTTTTCCACGAGAAGTAGTCAAACTTAATCCATTCTAAGACACCTGCAATAACATTTTGGTAAAGCAAGACAGTTTGTGCGTCGGCTGGAACATTACATTTAAAAATTGGTATATATCGTAGGATTTTTCAGTTCGTATATTTTACGAAAATAATTGCCTTCAAGGATTTTCTGCTCTAATGAGGCCATTAGGGATTTTTGCAGTTAAATACACAGCTGTATATCAGGGTAGTTAAATATATCCTGAATACAATAATATACTATACATACATATATATATATATATATATATATATATATATATATATATATATATATATATATATATATACATATATATAATATATATATATATATATATATATATATATATATATATATATATATATATATATATATTAAATTAGTTCTAATGCTAACAGTTTGTTGATGCAAATAAGAGAAAAATATATATATATTTAAAAAATTGAGAAATGTTTTTTATTGTAAAATTTATTGTGACTAAAAAACAAAAAAAGATGATTAAATCTTTCCTCTTGTCATAATTTCCCTACTTTAGCTTTCATTACTACAGAACAAATTTTTAGCCTTTGTTGCAAAATTTTTTCAATGTATAAATTTGATAATTATTTCCATTATTTTTTCAATGGCTCTAAGGGCGCTACTTCATTTTTTGGATGGAATGGTTTAATTCTTCTGTCATGTTAATTCCTTGCTGATTTCGGTGGTGGCATCAAACATTGTACTGTATTTAGTTTATACGGTGTTCAAACTAAGTTCTGTATCTATCAATCGAATTTATTGTGATGTTGACAATAATATTCTTACAGCATTTTTATGAAATGTATTATATGTTTCTAAAGGCGATTTTAAAGACACTGGTTTCTGTCGGCATATATACATACATATACACACACACACACACACATATATATATATATATTCAAGTGTATGATTGGTGTATTCGGAATAAATTCCAATCACAAACGATTACTATCCTTAAAAGTGTGCTCAAGTAGAGTGAAGCCAATATAATTATTTATTTAAAAAATTATAAAATAAATATGTTATAAAATCACTACAAAAATAGCCATTTCGTTTCAACACCTATGGTGTCTTATCAAGTGACGATGTTGAATGTAGATTTTATATATATATATATATATATATATATATATATATATATATATATATATATATATATATATATATATATATATATATATCAGTGTGTGTGTGGGTTTATATATATATATATATATATATATATATATATATATAGAGAGAGAGAGAGAAACAGAGGTAGAGTAAGACAGAGTAATACACATATATGATAATATATGTATATATATATATATATGTGTGTCTGTGTGTGTTTAGTAATATACGTATATAGTAACATATATACATGGAGGTATTAATATATAGTAATATATATATATATATATATATATATATATATATATATATATATATATATATTATTTATACATATATAGTAATATATGTAGTATATATCTATTATTTATCTCCATATATAAAACAGAAAAAGTAATATATATATACATGGAGGTATTAATATATATATATATATATATATATATATATATATATATATATATATATATATATACATTATATTTATACATATATAGTAATATATGTAGTATATATTTAGTATGTATCTCTCTATATAAAACAGAAAATGTTTGTCAGTCTGTGTGATACCTTTTCACGCGAGATCCATGCAAGCGATTTTGACCTAACTTGAAACATATGCATATGTTTTTAGCGTAAGAAAATTGACTATTTTTAAAAAAATCAATAATCGATAAAACCGATCAAAAATCGATAAACTCAAATTTTTACACCTATTTATGTCAAAATCATTATGTAGGTTACTTACATCAGGAAGCGCTCAACGATACCTCATTTTTATTTCTATGCCACTGCATTTAGCCAAAAACCGCGAGAAATTAATTCGATTTCAACACAAATAGATTTCAAAACAAATTTTAAACTCTCATTTTTCAAACAATCTAATACAAACTTCATTCAGTTGTAGCCAATAATAAATTGATTGTTTAGCAGTCAATTAACTTGATGATTGAATCCATATATGCATATATTGAAAACTCGCGTAAAAACTAAAAATGACGATTTATACTGGTTACTTTCTTATTTTTCATTGATCGTTCAACCAATTTTCATCAAACTTTATAATTGCTTTCTAAATGTATCCTCTTTTAGATTCCTGGTAGAACACCGAAAAATTGAATTTCAAAAACTCCAAAACAATTGTGGTCTGAAGTGGATCTTTCATGCTAGACGCAATCGTCAGCCGGCCTGACCATTGCATCTAGCATGAAACAGCCTGTCGCCTCTGAGTGTTGTCTTCAATGCTCACTTTTATATTTATATTTGCATACGATCTATCTGATATTTAGCACTTTAGCCCGGAAATATATCACACCACACCTTAAAACTATAAACTATATATATATATATATATATATATATATATATATATATATATATATATATATATATATATATATATATATATGTATGTATATATATATAAAGAAATATAGTTTATAGTTTTATATATTTATATATGTATGTATGTACATATATATATATATATATATATATATATATATATGTGTGTGTGTGTGTGTGTGTGTGTGTTTGTGTGTGTTATCCCGTTACCACTGGATATATCCTAACTTTCGCTTTCTAATAACGCAGTCTAGCTGACTACTTTGTTTCCAAGCACTAGTTGAATTCGCAAGTTTTCTTGTCTAGGTGAGTCATTATTTATCGACGGGTAAAAGCTGTCATATGCTTTCAGGTATAACTGAGTAATTCGTTTCCGAGCAGTAGCGGAAGTCAAACGTTTTCAGATCTAGCTGACTCATTCTTTGCCGAGCAGTACAGGAAGTCGTACGTTTTCAGGATATACCGTTGACGGAAAACGTATGTAAATAATGGTCTGGGACGTCGGATAATATAAATGATTGTATGAAGATTGGTATATGTGGAATGTTAACCCTAGTTTAATAGATTATACTCAACCTGCTAAGAAGAAATTAAATGGTTTTGAATGGTACGTACAAAAAACACAAAGAACTAGATGAAAATATACCCCTCTTGTTTACATTAGTGCTCTCAGGTGGGAGAGAAAGCGTGCAGTGAATAAAAGAAAAAAAGAATCGGAAAATAGTGCGGTGCATTCTAACAGACTATTTAGGAATGGTAAACCTATCCCTAAAAATCGATGTATAAAATCTTGACTGATGAGCAGAAATAATATTCTCTACAGTTGCTAAAATAATACAAGGTCCAAGCGCCACTCATGTTAGAGTAAGTACACAGTTTATAGGACTATGTTGGGGAGATAATGGTTAAGTCTATATATGAACAGATTAAGATTGTAATGATCAAGGAAAGGTCTTCTTGAGAGTCGTTACAAAAAGTAGAGCTCCGTGAGAAGAAGCTGCTCGAGTGAAACCTATATCTCACCAATAAAATAAATGAAGGTGATTCGCTACGATTTAATAGTTTAGAACTGGTTGAAGCAAGCAATATAGTTATTGTCCGAACACTTTCCATGGGTGTAGTGATAGAGCAGCTGTCTTCTCTATCAATATATCACTGAAAACTTTCGATGGACATAGTGATAGAACAGCTGTCTGCTCTATCAATATATACATGGAAAATGTTGACGCGAGGACTACAGTGCTTGGTTCAACCATTTCTTATCTCACAGCACAGACTTGCCACTTTTAGTCTGTGGGGTCATGAGTTTTATTGTGAAAATTAATTTATCACCCACAACGACGCCGATACGCTTTTGGACTATCAAGACTAGAAAGTGAGGACTGGACATCTCCTGATCATATATATGTCAGGAATACTCCATTTTGCCGTCTTATGTGGATCTTGTAAAAGCACGGATTAGCGGGAGGTGCAAGGTACTTCCTGGAGCAGTACAGGGAACCGATCATTTTTCTAGCATCTACTTGAGGTCTAAGTGTAGCATAATTTCCAATAGGCGTTTAAAGGTGGGTGCCTCCCTGAAAGTTACTGTGGACGGACAGATGCGTAGTAGACATTTGCGTGCCGGAAAATGTCGTACCAGACAACTGAATCCCTGGACATTTGCGTTGTTAACCATGTTTGCCGTAGTGTTTGAATATGGAATCCAGTGAAGTACGTCATGTGTTCAATATCAGAGGTTGGCAGTGAAGATATTTTGGAAAAAAATAGCAGCTGTTAAGTAATTCTTGAAGTCTTCGATATCAGAGGTTGGGAGAAAAAACAAAATGGCTGACTTTATACACGTTGTATTGAATATTTTGAGCTTTCTGATTGGTTAACACTTCTATTGGTGAACTATAAAATGAGTCAGTTCATTTTGGCTAGCTCACTAGTACCAACGTACCCCAAATTTCTAATATGCGTCACGAAACAAATGCTTTCCCTGAATAATTGCGTACCTTTGATAATTTTTTGAAGTTTTCTCTCTTTAAGGTGTTGTTTAATATAGAAATTTAAATTCATTTCCCGTCAGAATCCCTATATAATTCAATCAATAGCTTTAATTATTCTACATAAGCAGAAAGGTAGTTACCATAAATAAAAAGAAGAAAGACAATTTTCTTTTTTAAAGGAAGAGAAAATTAAGCTTGCAGTTTCAGTTCACTCCAGCAGAGATTACAATAAACATCTAATATATTCTGGATTTTATAGATTATATTTTTAAATATAATATATATATTTTATAGATTATATTTTTGAAAATCAAAAACTGTTGGAAAGATTTTTTTGGACGAGGAAAATTACAGCTACAACAATCTTAAGAAAAACGTCAATGAAACAAAAACATACTGGCAATTTCATTTTAAACAGAAATAAACTTTATTTTATGTTATTTTTTTCAGTCCTGTTTTTAAAAAAATATGATTACTACCTATGTTTTTTTTTCAAAATTTATAGTAACTACATTTAAAAACTTCAAAAAATATCAGAGGTTCGCGATTAGCAAGGCTCATATTTCTGGGGACGTTAATCTCCAGGGACGCAATTGTATTGTACGCAATTGCCCGAGACGTAAATGTCCAATACGCAACTGTTCCAGAATCCTGAGAGGACATGCGTTCCGCGCGATAAGCGAAAATTCAGTTTCTCCTCGGTGAAAAAACCTTAATAGTTTTATTTTCACGGCAATACATGTGACCAGACATTTACCAACAAACCCAAATTGTTAGTGTTATGTCAGAAGGGAGATCAGCTGTCAAGCTCTGGTTACCTAGATTTTTGGAGGTGCGTACACATACCGTTGTACCATTAACAAATATATTCACAAAAGATTGGATTATACTCTCAGGAAGAGCTGATTTTATTAATAATGCAGATATATCTGCTAGGGTGAAAACCTCTGATCGTTTTTATCCATATCATCTAAAACGTAGCCAGAGACTGAAATGTCAAACGAAGAATTCTCCTCGGCGGTTAAAAAGCCGACTTTTCTCGCTCGGATTTCAACTATATACTTGTATGTCAATCAGCATGTTTATTTGGAAGTTCTGAAAGAAATACGAGAATTCTCTGCCATGTCAATTCTTCTATGATGTATTATGAATTGTCGGGGTCATGGTTAAGCAAAAACGGGCCAGGACCTTATTTACCAAACTTAATTGTGATTGATTTTTTAACTGTTTCTAAAATTAAAAATGCCCTAAACTGACAAAAGACTTGTTGAATTCCCTGACATCCAGAAGTAATTGAACTACATAAACTGAAACAGATAATTCAAGGAATCTTTGCAAAATTGCGATTCGCTTCTTTTGAAATACGTAGAAAAATAATCTTAATATATTAGCTTATTCAATCTGCGAAATTTGAAGTGAGGAAATAATTTTATAAATCTTTATTATTATTTATTTTATATATTATGTAATCATCAAAATTATTTTATCGGTTCAATAAAATGTATATTTATGAGTATACATGTTAAGCGTATTCAATTTTAACATAGGGAATAAAATGGAGAATCAGTATTTTGATGAATTTACTTTGAATATATTGCATGCAAGATTATCATCTGAAAAATCTTTATATAAAACATGTAATTAAAAAAAAAGAGTCTTTAGTAAGATAACATTACTGGCACATTTAATTAAACTTCGATACTGAATCCTTTTAAGGTGACAACTTCTTGTCGTTTTCCAATTTTCCAATATTTTCGTTCACTATTTTTTGACATCTGGCCACTGATCCTTCATTTTCAGCTGTCTCAGCAAAATTTTTTATCGAATGTGAAATGGATGTGACGTGTGCTTCCGACCATTTTCCTGTATAAGAAAATTTTGTAACTTTTAGCAAGGTTACTCTTGAAGTTTAGTTCTCATATCTCGTCTGCATTCTTATGTGCCATTTTAGTGATCATGGCTCTCCACAATTTCCTGTCCTTTATAGTTCCTCATACATTTTGGGTTTTTGTTATTTCTCTCAAAACTTTACTTCTTCGTTGTCTACCTTCATCCTTCTTACTTTTAATCTGTTCTCTTGTTTCAAGTCTCTTCCTTGTCGCCGAGGAGACTGTCTAAATATTTAAACTGATAATTCAGTTCATTAAAAGAAAATTAGCCGTAATTTACGAGCACATTAATCTTATTAACAAATATCTTTACTATTTTCCTGAAGTATTTTCTCTTATTTCTTATGCAATTTTCAGTAATAAATCCTTTCAGATCTTTTGTTTTATTGGCTAATAGGTTTTTTTCTGGATGCCAATATATATATTTATTTAATAGAAATGAAAGATGCATTTTCTTATTTTTTATATTAAACTTCACACAATTCCCAAGGGCCTCTCAAGGTAAAGGTTTGCTGTTAAATCATTTATGATAAATACGGTGTTAGACGAATGAAAGGAAAGCTAGTAGGAAATAGAAAATACAAGGATAGGGAGGATTGGTAACAAGTGACACTTGAAATGAATTGATTACGTTTTTAATGTTTAAAGAAGCATCCATGCAACATGAACTAACAGTTATTGAGCAAAAAAGCTGGAAATGGAAAAAAAGAGCGTAATTTTTTTCTTACAACTGTAATACGGGATACATGAGTGTGATTTGCCTCTGTAAAAATAGTATGGTTTGTCACAGTTATAAATGTCTGAACTAGTATGATTAAAAAATGCATCTGGACATTTGACTTAGAGGAAGATTTAGTGTAGAGATAAGCATTCGAGGTTGCGTCTGTGTAAAAAAAATGTAGGGGAGGAAATAACTCTTCACCCGTAAGAAAACGTAAACACTTTCGAATTTTATCAAGGCTTGAAAATAATAATTTGGCAGCTTTTCATATTAACACTGGTGGAGCAGGACTGCATCCTGTAAACTACGCCGTTTCTGATCTTCAACAATGACCTCCTCGATGTTATCAGTTCCCAACAAAATATTTATGCAGATGACAACCATTTACACAAGTATTAACAGAAAATCCGACACATCTGACAATAGAATCCTGACAACTGTTCTCGAAAAGGCCCTTCAATCAGTTGCTAACTGAGGCAAGTAATGAATGAATTTAAACGCGTCTCCAAAACAAAACTGCTTTCATTTAATCAGCATGAATAAAATGTTTTAGCCCGTCAACGGGATGGTGGATGCTAAACACGGGGATAGCAACACATTACTCCTTTTTGGCCTCACGTTTTCCACTGACATCAAATAGGAGCAACTATATCGAATCAACTGCTTTGTCTACTGTTTCGTGCCATAAAAAGTTTCCCGTTAAAATTTATCTTGCATATATATATATATATATATATATATATATATATATATATATATATATATATATATATACCTCTATCACCCCTCCGTGCATTGAATATTGTTGGCATATCTGATCTGGTCATCCTGCTGCACATCCCGAGATTCTTATCAACATTCAAGGGTAGATTTGTAATTTAATCGATCCTGATCAGGCATCTCAAATTCAGTCACTTTCTCACTAACATGGCGTAGTTCCCCTTGTTTTTTTTATAAAGATTTTCATGGCAACTGTTCTGCTGAGCTTTTACTCCTGGTGCCCCGAGTACATGAATATAAGCATGCTACTAGATTGGCAAATAGCTTCCATCGTCTTACTGTTGAATTATCTAGATGCAATGGCTACATCTACTCTAACAGTTTATTTTCTCGCACTTGACACCTGTGAAAATATCTTCAGATTTCTTGATTTCCGAATAAATACAATCTTCATAAATTAAATGCAACCTCAATTGCCATCTTCATTCTTCTTAAACACTGTTCCTTTTTATCATTTCCTTAATCAGCCTCATTCTTACTCTTCAGATTATCTTTTATTTTCATTATTTTCTGTGGCCAATATAGGCTTGTTTTGGGTGAAACAATTTAAAACAATCTCCCGTTTAGATATGTGAACGCTAATCTATTTTCTCTTTTAATCTGTGTTCCCTTTTTCCTATTTTACTGAAATTAATATTTTCGAATAAAATATATTTCTAATTTGTTGCAGGCACCATACGAAGGTTCCGTGGAAACCAACGATTCGAAAGAACCTAAAATAGAATAAAAAACCTTAAGATTTTATCAAATTATTCCAACCATTGTTTGATTGACTGATTAATGTAATTTTTAAAGAATTATATTTGTTCCACATTCAATATCTTATCAAGAATAAATTAATACAATGAAAATCTTTCATCAGCGAACACAGAGGGATGAAATATATTTTTTATGCTTCAAGTCAAATTGTTTATTCGGTACAAATTAATTTAATTCTAGAAATATCACGTTTCTGTGTCCTCAGTAATTTTTGCACACTTTCACAAATTTAAGATTAAAATTTGATACACATCTGAATATCTTCCCATCTAGCATTGAGAAGAATCCGATAAAAATAAGCTAATTACTCCCTTTTGAGATAATAGCATTTGAAAATCTTAAAATATAGCAGTAGCTGTTTCTCCGTTTTCTAAACCATTAAAAACATGAGTGGAATAAAAAGGTTTTATATTATCTCTAAAAAATGTCTTGCGTTACAAAATAAAACAACAAAATATTTCGTTGGATTCAAACATAAAAGAATTATATGCTATTTAGTTTTGCATTTTGCTAATTAATTTCTTATAGAAATGCATTTCAATTAGGAAGAAAGAAACCTATGCCCCCATCATAATAAAGTAATTATAATTATTGCTTGTAATTTTTCTACAGAAATGCACTGAAAATCAGAAATAAAGTCATTTTCAGTTGTCAGTAAGATGAGTGTAAATGAGAGAAACGGTGTATGAAATAATTCTTTCTAGCATTGAAAATATTAGGTTGGTGGAAAAATAATGTCGTTTTCATACATATGTTACTATGTGAGAAAACGACATTGTTTTTGCACCAACCTAATATTTTCTAGAGAAATATAAGCAGAAATCGAATAACGTGAAATGCTTCCCACCAAAATTTTATTCAGCCGTGTCTCACTGTAACCATTACTTCAACATATATCACAAGGAACGTTGCAACAGAAACCTTACTGAATTCATAACGACCCACAAGGAATGCAATTCCTTTCCATGATTTCGGAATAATGGAGGTTGTAAGGACCATAGATTGACCAATTTAATAAGTCATCTCACAGAAAACGAGACAAAGAGAAAAAAAGAGAAGTAAAGATATAAAGAAGCAAATGTTTGAAGCAAGAGTGTGAGGAAAAAAGTGGGAAAAGAAGAAAAAGAAGAATAAATTTATATATATGGGCATATTGCGGTTAATTTAAAAAATACAGACTGATATATGTAAAATTTAAAAATTATCAACAAAATAAAATAGGAAAAATATATTGCGAATATAAGATAAACAAAAAGCATTAATGTTATTAATTTTTAAATTAACCGCATTTTTTCCACTTTTTTGTCTTTGTCTCGTTACCTGTGAGAAGATTTGTATAGGTCAATGTCTGGTCCATACCCGCCTCCCTTACTCCTAAGTATTTTCAGAAAAATAGATTTAAAATTATTCCTATCTCTCCCTTCATTCTCTAATTTCGACCATATCTGTCGTCCTCCTCCGACACCTTTCTCTATCACTTTACATCAACTTAAAACTATCTCTGGAAAGTGTTAAAAAGTAATACGTAAATTTAAAATCATTTTTATGCTTGGAAATGTGATCTGAGGAACTAGGAAATAACCACCTTCCTGAGGAAATAAAATATAATCAATGGATCCTTAAGATTGTCTGTTTTCTAATTAATTTAATATTTACTCTGGTTTGACATTGAGCTCTCTAGATTACATCCTCCTTGGAATTATCCATACGGATTACCAAACTTTTCATTATATATATATATATATATATATATATATATATATATATATATATATATATATATATATATATATATATATAAATGGAAGCAGTAGTAGTAGTAGTAGTAGGAGTAGTAGTAGAAAAGAAGAAGACATATATTTTGACGGAATTGCTGGAATTAAAGTCAGGATAAGTTCATATATCACATCATCGCAGAAAGTCGGACCCGATTTTTATTTTTGACATAAAATGCCGCAATATGACACGTGTGTTTGTTTTGCAACCAATTTCATTTGTTTTTCAAATTGAAAAATTGCATCGTTCATTTTTCAGTCAGACATTGGTGAGTAGTTTTATCCACAAATGAATGGAGAATGGAAAGTTTTAATTTCGCTACGTATTATGCTCTATGAATTTCGGAAAGAAGTAAGGCGGGTTACTGCGACGAAAAAACCCTCGGAAAAGTTTATTCGGATAATTCTTCAGCACATCCGATAGTCAGAATGTGATTTGGCAAAGTGAATTTAATCTAAAAGAGTAGACAAACTGCGCAAGACCTTTTGACGTCGCTCTGCTTGCCGTTGTGGAGAATAAACTGAAAATTTTGACAGAAGAGATTACTAAGTTTTTGAAACTGGATATATCAACTGCTTTTCGCTATTTGAAGAGACTTGAATTCTTTTCCAAACTCGACAGTCGGGTGCCGCATTCTCTGATGGATCAGAACAAGATCGATCATCTTTCTGCGGCGATTTATTTACAGTTAGGCCACAAAAAAGAAACGTTCCCGGACAGCATTGTCATATACGATGTAAAGATTATCGTTTATGATAAACGTCGATGCGAGCGCAGTTGGAAAAACGCGTGTAGATGTGCAGAAGTCGTGGCTAAAGCTGATTGGTAAGCGATGAGAGTGTTTCTGCCCATTTGTTGGGAGAGCAGGGGCATATTTCACTTTGAAATTCTTTCAGTAGAATAACTCAAAGAAGTATTGCGACCAAATCGCAATCGGGCTTAATTTCCCATCACGACAACACAAAAAGCATGTTGCAAAATAGATCATACAGAAGCTTAAAGATTTGGAAGTGGAAACACTCAAGAACTTGCCATATTCTGCTGACTTTTCTCCTTCGGTTTTTTATTTGTTGCGGTCTTTACAGAACAATTTAAATGACAAAAAAAAAAAAAAAATGACAGTACACTCAGTCGAAAATTATCTCACAACCTTCTTCCAACAAAAAACAAAACAAAAGCTTCCTACAAAAGAGGCATCAACAATCCTGTTGAACGAGGGGGGTGTTAAGGTTGTAAAAACAACCGAGACTAAGCACTTGACTAATATTTCTTTGATGGTTATGTAAAATTTTGTTTTTAATTTTTTAATCGCCATGATCTATTATATATATATATATATATATATGTATATATGATAGACACACGCACACTCAACCCCCCACACATATATATATACATATATATATATATATATATATATATATATATATATATATATATATATATATATATATATATATATATATATATTTACAGATTGATGGATTCTTTTCATCTTCTATGCTTTTATGCTCGTAGACATACTTGGTAGAATAACATTAAAGTTGTACGTACGAGACTGCGATGTAAAATCATTTTCTGAGGAATTACGAACAGATCATAAAACGAGTCATTGTCTTTTCTTTCAATTTCCTATTTATTTTTTTCTCTTATTGTTTCACTTTCGTTTCTTCGACGGCATTTATTTTTCTAGGAAGATTTGAATTTTTCCGTTTTTAGCTTCAATTTATTTTTTCTATCCATTTGTACATTTTAAATCTGGAAAAGAAAAAAAAATTCCCGTCCGTGCAAATATCTTTGCAAAAAAAAAAAAAAAAATGAGTAACGTGTATTTAATAAAAGAATCGTATTCTGGAAATGTCAATAACAAATCAAATAAGTAAAAAAATGTACAACAAAGATAAAAAAAAAAACAGTAAACGAAAATACAGGAAAAAATACTGGGAAATATACAGATATATACAGAACAAGCGAAAAATATATTTAGATTGATAGATAGATAGATAGATAGATAGATAAGACAGTGATAGTTCTTAAAATAAATGGATAGAGCGAAAGAGATAAATAAAACAGTGATAGGTGTTAAACTAGATAGAGAGATAGATTAATGTGATAGATAGATAGATAGATAGATAGATAGATAGATAGATAGATAGAACACCAAAACTAAAGTAGAGGTTTAAATTGTTTAAAATTAAATGTATCAAACTGAGTAACTAGACGCAAAATAACGTGGCTGATTTAGTGATTAATGCATTTTCTTTACATGTTCGTATTGTTTTGTCTTTTAATTACAGTAGCATTTTAAAAATGTAAATTCTTGTCAGTCTCTTCAGGATAAGCATCTAATTCATTTAATGTGTCGTTTTGTAAACATTCCATTTTATGTGACACTTGTCATATTTGGGTGCGAGTTGCCTATACATCAATCTCCAACCATGACAGTGTCCAAAATCATCTCCCATCGCTTGTGGTTGACGAATTATTCTTCGCCCTTCAACCTTATCTTCTACAGCCGGGATTTGACAAGCTTCTCGCTGCTCTGCTGCTACATCCACGGAAAGTGGTCGGACGAACTATATTCACTGGACCCACCAATCAAATCTTCACAGCAAACCACCCACATTCTCTCCGTATTCCATCTCGCTTAGCACTGCCTCCACTCTTACTGATTCCAAAAGTGTGTGTACCCGATAACTACAATTTTGACAATTTCATGGTTAGGGTTAATCGTTATCTTCCATCACTGTACGCACAAATCTCCTCCTAATGTAACCCCCGAAACATATGGCAATTATTACAGGCAATATCGTAAAATAAAAAATTTATTTTTTGTATTATTAATTAATTATGTTATTGTTTTAGACATTGCTTTGACAAATTTTATGTGGAGTTTAGATAAGTTATTTTCACTTGTCGTTGTAATAAAGTTGGTGGAGTTAGAAGCAAAAATCGTTGCGACGATGATGAAAGATATTGGCACCTTTAAAGTTGATAATTTATCCACAATGAAAGTAAAAAAAATTAGCACTCTCTGTTTTAAATATATTTGCCAATAATCAAGGATTTATAAAATTCAAATAAAATTTTTAGAACTTAAGTATTGCTGAATACTGTACTGAATATTAAATGATTTTGTCAAATATTTTC
Source organism: Acanthosepion lycidas (assembly GCA_963932145.1). Lineage (NCBI taxonomy): Eukaryota > Metazoa > Mollusca > Cephalopoda > Sepiida > Sepiidae > Acanthosepion > Acanthosepion lycidas. The sequence goes on along the minus strand of OZ010606.1, from coordinate 64,046,314 downwards.
AATATCGCGAGTATAATTTTTAATTTAGTGGCATTTGTGTAAAACGAAATCCCTGAAGATATCGATTATGAACATAGAGAAAACTCGGTCTACTTTTACTAAAAACAATTCAATAAAATTCAAAACCTATTTTTTGAGCATAGGTGCTTGCAATGTTGAATTATGTCCGTTGTTATTCGTCACAATTTAATAAAGACATGTTTAAAGATTTTAAAAAATATAAAGTACAATGGCATTTTCCAGTGAGAACGTTTTTTATTTTTTCCTTTTCGCAACTTAGATTATATTTGGTATGGATGTACAAAAATAAATAATTCTGATATCTCGCGTTGACTGATTCTATTCAATATCTGAAATGTATTGTGATATTAATGTAAATTCTGTTCAGTCTGTTTAACATTTTTAATAAAACTTATAGAATAAAAATATATATTCCTAATCTTAACTTTAAGGTCAAAGAAAATTTAGTTTTAATCATAAATAACAAATGTTTGGTTATTCCACCTTCAGGAATTTTAGCCTTTACTTTTAATTTTTGCCGCACTTTTTCGAGCATTGAGAGAATGATTGTCTCTCTGTTGTGTCTTCTGGCCTCCCAGGCTACTCTACGTAAATAGAACATTATTTTCATTCTGTTTTAATTAAAACATAACCATTACTTTTAGAAAATCCAATTAACCTTTAAGTTTATTGACAGACATGGCAACATATCTCTTGTATAAATATTAGATTTTAAAGAAAATTTTTATTTTGTTGTTTGTTCGTATCCAATGGAGGTTCGCAATGTGAGAAAAATCTTAATAGTTTAAAAACGATTAAAATTTTTTTTTACCAAGAGTAATAGCTTTAGGCTCTTATGTTTCAAACAGAACCGACATTTAACTTCAAAACGACATTCAGGAATTTTTAGGCTTTACTTTTTATTATGTCCGGTTCCTTGTACGACGGTGATAGTCCAAGGTAGAACCAATAAAGAAGAACTCGAACACGTATATGGAATAACACAGATATATTATAAACAGGAATATACACAAAGAAGTAGAAAGTGTTAGTACGAACAATCAGGTTTAGTGGTAATTGTCTGAACGCGACTCTGTTTCGGACTGCCTCTGACTCGACTGACTGACTCGCTCGCTCTGACTGACTGACAGACTCCTGACGGACTTCACTCCAGATTTCAGACTGAACAGTATTTAGTCACCTCCTCCACGAGGGCATCATGTGGCACAATGCTGGTTTAAAGTGGGATCTCCAAGCCCGTGGGCTCGGCCAAAAATATGCCCTTTGAACCGTATACACGGGTTCAGGGTCGGTTTACCTCCCCGAAAGAGACTCCGCCCTTCGGTGTAGCCTCTTTCGGGTTCCTCCCGCCCGAAGGAGGAGAGTTCAACCGATCATCCGATCAGCCGGTCACTCAACTTCGGAGTGAACAGTATTTAGTGACTCCCCACGAGGGCATCATGTGGCACAAGGCTGGTTTAACGTAGGATCTCTGAGCGCGTAGGCTCGGCCAAAAATATGCCCTTTGAACCCGTATACACGGGTTCAGGGTCGGTTTACCTCCCCGAAAGAGACTCCGCCCTTCGGAGGAGCCTCGTTTGGGTTCCTCTCCGCCTGAAAGCAGAGAGTTCAACCGATCAGCCGGTCGCCCGTCTTCAGACTGAACTCCCTGCTTCCTCTTGAGGCGCAGTATTTATTACGTATGGAATAGTCCATTATGTTATTATGGATAAGGCGCCATAAAACTTTTCATTTTTCCCTCGCTTTTTTGTGCATTAACAGAATGATTGTCTTTCTATTGTGTCCTCTAGCCTCCCGTAAATAGAACATTATTTCATTCTGTTTTAAAGAAAGAACATTTTTAATTTGTTTTTTTTTTCTTATCCAATGGAAGTTCGCAATGTGAGAGAAATACTAATAGTTTAAAAACGCTTAAAAAAATTATTTTTATACCAAGATTAATAGCTTTAGGTCGTTTTATCTTTCAAACAGGACCGACTTCAAAAGAAAACATTTAAAATATTTAAAATATATTTTTAGTTTTTTTTTTTTCAGAATTTCCGCGGCTGTAACTAATGAAACACTGCAGCTCAGCAACCAAGGAGAGATTTTCATGGAAATAAGTTCATATTGAGTCTATGGTGTGATGTTCAAGGAACCATACATTGTCAACTGTTAGACAATAGTCAAACTATCAATTCAATGAGTAAAATTCGTTGGTTGAAGACGCAAAGAGATGTGAGCTCAATACATGGCTACAGCTGAGGTGAACAAAATCTTAGAGGGTTGAGATAAAGATTAATGAGATGTCCGGAAGAGGTATGGCACGTTGAACTACAACAATGGACACCTGTTGAGAAAATAAAGTGTCCAGCTTGAAATTCCCAGAAGTCTGGAGCGTACAATGCCCGTAGTGACTTGAATATGACACTGAAGATGAGGAAAACAGTCCGAACCTAATGTAAATAACACATTATTGTATCATTAATGTTTATAAAATCAATACTTAAAGAATCTAGGACATATCTTTCTGCTACTACAACCTCCTTAACGTAAAGTATTTGACCATTACACAAAAAGTCGCCAAAACAGTATGTGGACAATCACTATATAAACAAAAATGCAAAATCCATTTCCGACGTTTGTAACATTCAATTTAAAAGAGGGCTCAATACAAAGTATAGCAATAAGATATTACGTCGAAAACGTGTAAACACGCTACACAAATGCAATCATGGTTCGATGTGTATTAACACATCTCATCAGGGTTAGTAAATGACTCGAAAGATGATTGCATTTGTGTAGCGTTTTTACATGTTTTTTGATGTAATCTAAAATAAAGTATATATATATATATATACATATATATATATATATATATATATATATAAAGAAAGACAATTCATATAGTTTTTTTCTCATAATATTTTTTCTGAAAAATAGTTGTTGCATTTATTTCCATATGTTTTGTTACTGTAAGAAACTTGATAGTTTTGGCCTAGCAGTTTGCCACGATTGGAGTTGTGGAGGGTTTATAGAAGACTACATTCTGTGAGTTTAAATGTCTGTTTAATCCTATAGTATTTGTTTCTATTTTGAAAATGTATTTTAACTCGTTCTTTCGGCGTTCCTGTTGGTACTTAAGTGAAGACACTATGAGCACGCAGCTGACATTATCATTTTTTTTTCACTTCACGCCTCTGTTAATCTATACGCCATCGGCAGGTTTGATTGGTTCAAATAGTTATATTTAAAATGCTAATAAAAGCCACACATAAGAAAGTAGATTTATGCATTAGCTTTTTGTAAATTAATTTTAAAATTCTACAAATAAAATTTGTAACACGATAGAACTTGTCGAAAGAGTTTGTACCAATATTAGTTTCAAGAGACACACTTATTACGGGTACGATTGTTAACATTTGCCAATATTTATTAAAACCTATAGCAATTTTATACCTAAAATGAAAAACATATTTATAAGTATGATATTTATTTATAGCAGATCATTGCAAAAGTTCAGGCAGATTTTTTGTTAACAGAAAATGACCGTTGGCGTCGATTTTTGGTGTGTTCTCGACTGAAGTCATTCATTGAACACAAATTAATGCCTTAAAGATGGAGGATAAAAAGATGGCATTTCTCTCTATGAATTTCAGAAAGGTGGAGGTGACGGAACAGTCAGAAAAAGGTTATTTGGATCGTTTTCAAGTCCTTCGTATTGTCAAAAAATGGTTTAACCGATTTCATCAGGCTGATTTAAAACTATACTATCAATCACTCTCGGGGCGACCTGCCGCAGTCGATGAAAATGCTCTGCTTGTTATCGTGGCAAATACAAGAAGGATTTCTGCTGAAAACATTGCAGAGAATTTGAAAATCGATATCTCAACTACCTTTCGCCATTTGAAGGGACATAGGTGCAAGAAAAGCGGCAATTTTCGAAAGTCAAAAATGTGTCATTTTCCACGGCGACAATGCATGTTGCAGAATAGATCACGCAGAAGCTTAAAAATTTGAAACTGGAAATCCTATTCTCTTGTCTTGGCGCCATTGGATTCTCATTTATTCTGGTCTCTACAGAACAATTTAAATGACAAAAAATGATTTTCAGTTTAAAACTGCCCGCTATCCATGTACGGACAAAAAATTTAATTTTCTAAGAAGATGGCATCAACAATCTTGTAGAATGATCAGAGACAGTTATTAAAAACAAGAGAGACAATGGGCCTGATTAATAAATATTTCTTAGTGAGTATGTAAAATTTTGCTTTTATTTTTTTTATTCGAGCACAAAGTTTTGCAATAGTCTAATCGCAAGGACAACCCTTAAGTGTCATAATATATCTAAAAAAATATTTAAAATTATTTATCGCTTAAATATAGACATTTATATTTCCTAGATAAATACCTATTTTATATTTATCATACTTGCTTAATAATTAAAGTCCTACGTGGAAAATAAAAGGAATTAGTTATAAAATTTCTTTTGACGCTCTATCATTTCTGTAGAAACATTTTCAGGAAGACATCTATATTCTAAATTCCCTTTTTCTTTTTTTCTACGCCCGATTTCTAATGTTAAATTATTATTATTATTATTATTAATAATAATAATAATAATAACAACAACAATAATAGCAATAATAATAATAATAATAATAATAATAATAATAATAATAATAATAATAATAATAATAATAATAATAATAATAACTAGTTTTAACACGAAAAAATTCCCGGTTTGCAGAGTTGAATTTTCTGATGAATCTTAATTTTTAAGTTAATGATTGTGCAAACGGTAAGTTCTATGACGATAAAAATCCTTACAATATCCCCTATCGTATCGTTAAATGCTTCCGCTTCGCATTAACACAATATTGCAATAACAATCATAAATATTTTTCTTCTCTTCTTGCTTTCATTTTCTCATTGAAATAAATAGAGGAGAGTCACTACTTTTCCTTATTTCCACGCGATCAAAGCCACTATTTATGAGGTATTGGCAGGACATAACGGCCGAGCGAATAAACGAGGGTTGGACAAGCACAACAACAACAACAACAGCAACAATAACAATAACAATAATAATAATAATAATAATGATAATAATAATAATAATAGTAATACTAATACTACTACTACTACTACTACTACTAATAATAATAATAATAATGAAACTGATTCAAGAAACTTAACTATTTTTTGATTGGTCAATACGATACAGTTTTAATAAAAATTAATTAAACATATTATATGGATTTATTTAGATGACTCCATTCGATTAATCTATATTAATGTGAAAGACGACAGAAATTCTTATTATGAACGCTAACCCACCTCTGATTTTGACAAGGTAGTTATAAATTCTATCTATACAAACACAATAATTTGTTTAACGAATTATTAACAGAATCGTTGCTTATATTAAAAATCCGAATTAAACATTAATAAGAAAAAGAACTATTTATGAAAATATGCTTTTAAATATTCTTATGTGAATTAAATAATACTACTTATATTATAATCATCATTGGTTCGTAATTTAATAAAAAAAATGATAGAAAGTAATTACAATTTTGGCTGTTTGTTCAAACCATACAATGTGCGCATACAAAGATGAAATTTAGTCATGCGCGAATTTATTACAGATAAAAAAATATACCCTAAGAATTGCTTTATTAAAATTTTATAATGATTACCAAATTATAATAGAGGTGTAGATATTTAGATATTTCGAATATATTACACCAGAATTTATAATATAAACATCTGTTCGCAAATTGTATTAAATGCCAAGTGTAACATATTTCTTAAAATATGTAGCATATATATTTCATATAATATTCAGATGAAATTATCCGCCATATTTTCTTTTTAATCCGAATTATACCGCCTACTGGAATTATACATAGCACACGATGCAGTATTTCGTGAGTTACAATACTATTCTCATTGTTCTGCAAAACTGAATAAGTTTTGAAAGATAGCCTTTCTCACAATAAAGAATTGTATTTTGCAAATATCTCTGTAGAAAAGAAAAATGCATTGTGAACATTCAGAGTGAAGCGAGAAAGAATATTGGGCCGCCAATTGAAACCCATATTTTTTTGATGATTAATGGAAAAATGTGTCGAATGTGTTATCTGAATTGATAGAAGGCAGTTTTGTTTTTTTGTGAGGTAAAATATATATGGAGAAATGCGTGTATAAAATATATTAATTTATATAAGTTATTTTTAAAATCATTTCTCACCAAACAAGGCGATAATACCGCTAAGACGCTAGAGGTTACTAAATTTAAAAAAAAAACAACAAAAAAACAAGCTAAAACAAAGGGACAATAACAGAAGTACTTTCAGTAAAAGGGAAGATGACCACTGCTGTTGCTTTTCATTTTTTGAAGATCATTAGAAGTAGAGAAGCAAAACGCCAGAAAAGAATTCCACAGGCGAGAAGTGTAAGAGAATAAATATGTCAGCACTTCAAAAATAAGTCCTAACTGTTAATCCAGTAGTACGACTGAATTCATGCGGTCGAGTTACCAAGGTAAAAAGCCCATTAAAACTATTGAAATGACAATATTTATAGAGAAAGCAGAGGGAATACGACTAAGAGCCTTCTTTATATTTTTTTGTCTAATCCCGAGATATATAGCAGGGACATCAGGCCAGATAAAAGAGCAATAATTAATACACTGACGAATGATAGATTTATAAATGAGCAGGATTAATTATCGGGAGAAACATTGTCTCATAATCCGGTGAACCAAATGTCCCAGCAGCAGGCCTTAGCATTTGATCCGATATAAACATATCACTTCATGTCAATGTAAAACATAAGACTAAGAAGCTGTGATGGAAGACGAACATGATACTATTTATATTATTTCGACTATTGTCCTTATCTTTGTTGCCACATTTATTACAACGTTTTGGCCATTGTACGCTTCGGCCTTCTTCAGATGGTTGGAATGTCTAGCCTGAATAGCGTACATAATACCTCATCTCAGAAATATAGACAGATGGCGAACATGATGTTCCGTGATAATGCAAAGATATCAGTTCAATTTTGAAGGCGTTAAAATTTTATCAGATTTTTCTTGACTCATTGAAGGTAATTTTCGAGAGTATCTGCGAGTCTTACTTAAAATAGGAGTAAGTACTTGTGTCATTAGCATAAATGCCTAGCAGGGAGGTGATGTCAGTGGAAAAGTCGTTGATGAAGATAGGAGGCCTTGTGTCTCTAAAGATGGAGTACTAGTGTGTCCTCGCATTAATATGAAATAACCTACAAACGTGGGCATTCAAGACAACTTTCATTACGCGAATTGTTAAGTGATTTGTATTGTCAAATACTCGGCCAGAGATGCCACAGAACTAGAGATTTTGAAGAAGGCTCTTATGCCAAACCCAGTAAAAGGCCTTCGAGTCCCAGCCTTGCTGTTCTTATCTTGAACTTAGACAAATTCACTAATAATCGATGATTCATCTACAGAAACGAAAACCGTATTGTTTATCTAAAAGAAGGCCTTATGAAGCAAGATATTTAACAAATTTGGAGTTGGTAATGTCCCACGACGTGGTATTGATTAATTAATTCCTTTATTCCAGGCTGGTTCACTGGTTTTAGGTTAATACACGCTGTGATGGATACATGACGCAAAAATATAAATAACACTAAAGTCTCATTTTAACACATATATTTACCAAATTTACACAAAAATAACTTGAAATACTAAAGAAAAAATATATTCAGTAAAATCGACATTGGCTTCAACCACGGTTTCCAGACAACTGCGGAATCTCCCGCATTTCTTCTGGGTGGTCGCCTCTTGTTTAAGAGGAGACCACGCAAAAGAAATGCGAGAGATGTTAGTATAACCATTGCCTTCAGTTCAGATACAAGGAGTTTTGATATTCTCTCGCTCAACTTTGCTCCACACATAATAATGAAAGGGTCCTAGTCTCAGGAGTAAGGTGGTCAGAATTAAAGGGTGATATAGCCGTTAAAATTGTCTGACAGCCATAACTAGATTCTTCTGCTAGTGTGGCATGGAGTAGAGTCATGTTGTCAGACATGAGGTCTTCTAGCAGCCACACTCTTGATCCAGGGCAGTACTACTCCCTCAAGGAAATTGATGTAGGCCCTATGTTGAGTCTGAGACCCTGTTGGAAGATAAATAGAGGCATAAGATTGCCATCACTAGTGATCACTACAAACACAGTTGTAATCCCCATTAAACTCATCCAACTATTTCCGAAACTTTGGACTGTCATCAGATTGACACCGAAAGCCTCTGAAATATTCGTCTTGGGAATTCTGGCGTGACTGCCAGGCAGTACAGTATGCTGTTTCCAAATTTCTGGTGGAGTGAATTGCGTCAATGTGTCCTTTTCTCAAAGATGTTGTCCACCAAATCCTACTATAGGGTGAGGTCGACAAAATCAAAAACAAAGAAAACGTATACACGTAATTAAAAATATAAAATTGCATCAATTCGTTATCGCATTCAGTATACCGATATGAATTTTCCATTAATAAAGAATTTTGTTATTTTTTATTCACTAAATTAAATTTCTCGATGGTTGCAAAACTCTTTGACATAAAAGTTTACATCATTTTCAATTATAGAATCATCGGATATATACATGACAGTCCGTGTTTCTCTTTTGTTTTTCCTTTCATTTATTAAATATATTCAGTTCTTTTATTCCTGAAATTGCTTATATTTTATTATTACATTTCTTGATTCGAGATAATTTTAGTCTATAAACTAACTTATATATTTGAGAGACTGCTGCTCAAATATATCTCAAAAAATGATTTATGCAGCAGACATTAATAATGCAGAGACGCCTCAACAACGTATCATGGGGGTCTGCGAAACCAGTGGACTCTGTATTGGAGTATTTGAATGTATCCGCTCATCAATGAGTCAATGGATACATGCGTGTTTAGAAGCAAGCAGAGGATATTTTGAACATCTCTTATGAGTTGCTGTGTTGAGGTGTCACAATGTCATTTTCGGTATATGTTCATATCGGTATTTAACCTGGTTTTGGTATCAGAAAACCCTCCAGCGTCTTTCTTATGACAGGAAAAAGCAATCTGTGACAGTAAGAGTCATCTACTTCCTGAAGTGACATATGGCTTTAAAAACTATTTTTGTTTTGATTAATACCGTAGGTAAGAATAGCTTCCGTAGAAAGATACGTACTAATAAAATCTAACATGTTTTACTTCCAGTTTATCGAATAGTAAATCTGGTCGAATCTTAAGGCAATATAGGTTTTTTTTTTTTTTTTTATCATTTTACCTCAAAGAATAAGAAAGAAAGAAACATTATTAAGGAGCGAGAAAAATACAATGAAAATAATCAACCAATAATAACAATTTGCATTAAAGTTAAATTTTTGAAGTTTAAATTTGACTGGAAAGCGGGAAGATACGTACAATAAAAGAAAAAGACTAACATAGAACTTATTTTAGACTGATCAGACGTTGTTGGTAATCCACTGTTGCGCTTATATTCATAAATCAACGTACCAATATCGGTGAGTTTATCCGAAAGATTAGCATAAAAGTATTTACAGAAAAGATCCAGAGAAGCTGGGTTACGGCCGTGGGAAATGGAATGATGCCGAGACGCCAGGCCACGACCAATAATACAACGGATTATTTTAACTCCATTATATTATTATTAATAATATTATAATTATTAATATGAATATTATTAATATCGTTATTATTATTATTATTATTATTATTATTATTATTATTATTATTATTATTTTTTTTTTTATTTCCTTTGATTTGTGGTGTATACACATTTTTCCGGGTCCCGACTAGAGAACTAAGGTTAAAAATGACATCATGACTTTTCTCACTGAGCAGTTTTGAAAAAAATAAATAAAATCGCACATATTTTACATAGATAAAGCCTTTCGTAAGGTGAGGGCTGTACTTGTGGGCATCTTTTATTTATTTCTTTAAGGCATTGGCTACCAGGAATCCCTTCATTGAATCTAGTGGAATGCTTTCCAACCAAACCGAGGGCTGGTACCACATTTTTGAGATTTAGAATTTAAGGTCCTTTTATTCTTCTTCTTCTTCTTGTTATTATTATTATTATTATTATTATTATTATTATTATTAATAATAATAATAATAATAATAATTCTTGAGATTTAGAATTTAAGGTCCTTTTATTCTTCTTCTTCTTCTTATTATTATTGTTATCATTATTATTATTATTAATATTATTATTAATATTATTATTATTATTAATAATAACAATTCTTGAGATTTAGAATTTAAGGTCCTTTTATTCTTCTTATTCTTCTTCATATTATTATTATTGTTATTATTATTATTATTATTATTATTATTATTATTAATAATAATAATAATAATAATAATAATAATAATAATAATAATAATAATAATAATAATAATAGTATCATTAGTATTTTTTCCATAGTGCATTTAGTCATCGATTTTATTTCATACAATATAATGACTAATACTTCTACTGAGATTGTAGAATCTTTTGGATATTATTTTAAACTGGAACTCAAATACTTTGAAGTTGTTTGCAGAAATCAGGAACTAGAGCAGGAATGAAATAAATAAAATATAAATTTTTAGATGAGAATAATAATAATTCGTGATTAGTATTCTTTGCCTTCATAGCGAATGATTTTCTCTAAAGAAAATGCATATTAAAAATAAGAAAAAAAAAAGATTAATCAGCTTTAGTTTTAATACACGCATTCCTTCATAATGAATAGCTATAAGAAAATGTCGTCTTTCCATGTTGAATAAAGTTAACTAAATACCAAAGTTAAAAAAAAAGTTTCTATACATCGTCAATTTCTGCATGAAGTAAATGTGGAGTTCGTGTGGATCCATCTTGTCTTTCAAACAGACATTGCGGCGTAGAGTGATTACAGCGTCGACATGAAATTGTGGTAAAATCTGTGTGAACTTTGACTGCATTTTGCACGACTTCATTTTCTATTTCTTTTTTTTTTCCTAATCATTTCACCCCAAGCAAGTCAATAAAATCACTAAGACACAAGGGGTCACCTCGTGCAAAAGAATATATTGCCAAAAAAAAAAACATTATTAAGGAGCGAGAAGAACCTATTAAAGAGAAGAGAAGAGTGGGAGAGAGATAGAGAGAGAACACAAATAAAAATCATTTGCATTTAAATTTGTGAAGATCAATGTTGACTGGTAATCAATATACAGGTAAAAACTTTCACCAGCACGATAGAAGAAAATGTTAGAATATAACTTACGGTTACATTTGGCCATTCCAACTAGTAGTGCGATTAAATTATTAAAAATCTATGTAGCATAAAAGAAATTTCATCGGAACAACTCCCATGAAATTATTTATATGACAGGAACAGAGAAGCTAGATTACGGCAGTGGGAAAATAAATTAAGCCTCGATGCCAGGTTAGGACCAATAACAGTGCATATTAGGCATTGATTTTTTAATGATCTCAAAATATATAGAAGAATAACCAGACCAGATGCTAGAGGAATATTAAAAACCTCGAAGAATGGTAAACTTATAAATATGTAAGATTGATTCTGACAAGAAAAACTGTGTACCACGACACAGTGAACTAACTTTGCTAACAACTGACTTAGTACTTGATTCGTTAGTCCGAAAAGGCACAATGAGTCCCTCTTCCGAAGGGTAGCATCAGTCATACTAATGAAAGGCAAAACAGGCCCTCTCTGACGAATAAAAAGCGTTTTCGTTTTTGAGTGTTTAAAATTAACATGTCATTTTTTGTATCAGTTAACAGCATACTGTAGGGAACTTTTAGATAGCAATTTGAGTTTATTTAACCGATTAAGTTTACTAACAAAACAGGGGTAAATAACTTTCTTATTAGATTAGACATCTAGAACTGATGAAATCGATAAGGTCACAGATGAAATTTAGAAACAATGTCGATTGAACGATAAAGCACTAATGGTGGCATGGATTAATCTAGAAGTGTGGCTAAAACATTCATTTTCGCAATTTGATTAAAAAAAGACCGAATCAGTTGAAAAAATTGTCAAGAAATTGAATAACATTTAACTTGAGATGTCCAGTATGCCAAATGCTGTCCAATGCCTTCAAGATATTGAATGCAACACACCGATCTACACCATTCTTATCTAAAGCTTGATAACTGTTAAGCTAGAACTTGACCTAGAGAAGCAAAAGTCATATTCTTTATATGAAAGAAGACCCTGCTACTTAAGAAGCTGAACCAATTCAGAGTTGATGTGCCTCTAGTAGACCTATAGTTAGAAGGACGACACTGTTTGCCTGAGTTCTCAGACTTGAAATACAGAAGAGGAATTCCAAGAAGCAGGAAAGTAAGAAGGCGCAACTTATTTATTGTACAGTTTAGAGAACACAGGAGACATTTTAAGAGGATATTTCTTAAGGAATATTGCATGAAAACTATCGAGTCGACATGCTTTGAGAGGATCAATTTTAGAGACGATAGAAGAAATGGTGAATGGAATTATATTCATATAATTCAACAGGTACTTCCTTCTTGGTGGAGGTGATGCCAGGCCAGGACGAAAGGGTATTGCAGATTCTTCTTTGGATTTTATCAAGAATCGTTAAATATAAAATAGAAGCAACATACCATATGTGTCAGTAACATTCTAAGTATGAAGAAATGTTTGACTTGTAAATATATTAGATAGACTTGAGCAATAAAAATGACCTAGTACGACCCAGAAAACAACTTTCCGAGCAGCAGGCCTGGTATTTGATTTGATATAATCTTTGAAGTTCATGTCAGCTTAACATATTAGCCCGACATGGCGTAGCCTGTCACACTCATGGTAGAGAGCATTAGCCATGCTGATCGAAGCAGAAATTATTCTTGTGATTAATAGAGAGCAGTATCGTTTTGAAGGCGTTAAAATTAACAAGACAACCTTTGCTTCAGTTACCAACAGAATATAGGTCATTTTTTACAACAACTACCAATTTGAACTTATCGAACCGATGAGACGTACTATTAAGACAGGAATAAAATGGTTCTGTCTTCAGCATAAATACTGACTTGACATCCGAAGACATCACAAAGGTCTTTGATGAAAATTAAGAACAACCTAGGTCTAAAGATATAGTCCTGGGGCGGGGGAGGGCGCTTGCATTAATGTAAATATACCTAAAAGAATAGCCGTTCTGGACAACTTTCCTTTCGTGGTTTTATAATATCAAAACTAGTGACGAAGACCAATTATGCCAGCCCCCGTCAAATACCTTGGAAATGTTGAAAGCAACAGGCTTAGTGGAAGTAATGCCAGATCAGGACAAAATGTATTGCAGATTCTTCTTTCGCAATTAGATGAGAAAGACTGAATCAGTTGAAAAATTAGTCTTAAAATAGAATAACCTTTCAACTTGTGAAGTCTGGTACGCCAAATCTAATCCAGTGTCTTCAAGATATACAAAGCAAAACACCATTCTTATGTAAATCTTGACAGAGTCTTTCAGCAATAATTGTTAAAACATTAGCAGTTGACCTAAAGAAGCGAGAGTCATATATCCCTTATCTGAAAGAAGAACCTGGTAAGAGAGATTCTTAACTAGTTCTGAGTTAATTTGAACTTTTACTACTATGGCACAAAAAGTAGAATGCTAATAAGCCGAGAGTTAAAAGTGTCAGACTGTATACATTCTTAAAGACGGGAACTATAAAAGAGGATTTCTAACAAGAGGGAAAACAAGGAGAAAGGTATTTATTGCATAGTTTAGAGAGAAAAAGAACCGATATAGGAGCACACTTAAGCAGGATACCATCAAGTCCACACGCTTTGTTGGGATCCAGTTTACAGATGATAGCAGAAAATATGGATGGAGTTATAGGAATATCACTCAATACAAAACTCAATTTTAAGTGATTGTCAGGTAAAAAGACTCCAAGTGAGGCAAAAGTAAAATCTGAAGTCAATTTATGAGCAAAACATTCTTCTTTGTCAGCAAATGTTAACACTTCAGATTTAATGAAAATATTTTTGATATAGGAACTACATTTATTTAGCATTTTATTTCAGTGACCATTGCACTGACGAGAACCAAACAGTTAGACCGGCTGCAATCGAAGACTATAGAATCCAGTCCGACCTGCTATTTACTCATAGCCGGGGGAGAAAAAGAAGCTTCATGCCTTTCTCAAGCACCTAAGGGAATATAACGAATCGGACTAGAATTCGAACTCGGCTCCCCGATTCCTCAATCGGAGCCAGTATCCATGTCTCCACTATAAATCCCACCCCTATCATTCAATACAAAACCCAAAAAGGTACTCAAGGCAAAATGGTAGTGAACATCGGAGGAGAATGTATTAGGTTGGTGCAAAAATAATGACGTAATAATGTCGTTTTTTGACCTATTTTTTAACGTCAAAAACGACATTACTACGTCATTATTTTTGCACCAACCTAATAATAAGCGTAGATTATGAGGATATGTAGGTAAGTTTAACCCTTGATCTCTTCAGGTTTAAAAGTTTAGTGTTCAGGGGATGTTCTCTTGGGAGTCTTTACAACAAAGCAACCGACATAAGTTGTCTGAAACAAACTACATTCTTATTAATGTAATAAGAAGTGAATGAAGATAATTCACGTGTACATGGCATGGTTGTTAAAGGGTAAACACGTCAAATGCATCTCGTCCGAAATATTTTCAGGGAAATAGCAATATAATGGTAAGAGACATTCAATGCTTCGTCTGTAACGAAGGCGTTGTAAGGTGAATATATATATATATATATATATATATATATATGAAGAAACATAGATTTAAGATGTACTATATTTATGCAATACAGTGCTCAATATCAGGCATATAATGTATATAAATACAAAATATAAATATATATAAATATGAAACTGAACATTGAAGCCAACACTCAGAAGCGACAAACTGTTTCATGGTAGGCGCATTCATCAGGCCATATATATATATATATATATATATATATATATATATATATATATATATATATATATATATATGTACAGGATTTATCAAAAATACTTTTACAAACTTTGGAGAAAGTTCCCTGACATTAAAACAAGATAAAATGTCTAGATAAATATATATCCAAAAAGTCATAGCTGCACCTCAACGCAGAAACACATAACAAATTATCCGTGGTGAGAGATCAGTAGGGGAATACCCAGTACAAATGATGCGTTTACTAGAGCGACTCCTGAAGTATCCCCGATGTGCTACTATGCGATGTACGATATGCTATAACCACTTGACATGCGCTGATACCTGGACCGTCTCCGACAGCCTGTAGAATGGGTTCTTCGAGGTCATGTGTACCAGTGAATCTTGGTACTCTTTGATCCATAGTTTGTGGTGTCACGGACCTTGTCTCATCAACGAGAGGATGAACAACAGCAAAGGTTGGATGACTCGGCTTACCCTCCTGAAACGCAATCTGATACAGCCTTTCAGAGTCGCCTCTATTACGCGGACGTATGTAAAAATCATATCTGCCTGCTCACAATCCTGGCATTTTTAAAGAGAACATTTATCCTTTACCTAACTATTACACACGTTAAACATTGAAGACTATCCAAAATTGTACACGAATGACAAATGTAACCTAGTCTAACAACAAACAGCGCGATCTACCTTACACTTTCTTTAAAGTCGAAAACAAACGATTTTCGAACATACGTTTACATTGATATTGTATTTGTTTTGATGTGAGCAACTCACCCCAAAAGTTTGCAAAAGTATCTCACTCACAAGCCATATATATATATATATATATATATATATATATATATATGTAAGATATAGAATTATATATATATATATATATATATATATATATATATATATATATATATATATATATAATGTAAGATATAGAATTCGGAAAAAGTTTTGAAGAAATTTGACTAATTGAAAACATTTTCATTGTAATTCGATTTGATTACCCGTTTCGCTTTTTACCATAAATGCAATACAGAAAAGTTAGGAGAATATATAAATAACTTTCAACATAAACTAAGACTCGCACATGAAACACAGAGAACGGGGAAAATTCTCCTGCCTGCCCTTAAAAATGGTCGATAAAGCATGATATGTACATCTTCTAAAAATGTAAGTCTTTAGCCGCCCGCGTTTTGCGCAACACCCTAAAAGCTTTGTCAGAATATTTCAAAGTACAACCAAGGTTGTTCACCAAATGTAGTTCAATCAGCGAATATTTTCATTGCCCCCCTCCTATACATGTTCAATACGATTTATTATTAAAATGGGGAAAAATAGAAGATGAAATGTGGCAAAAACAACAATAAATAATTCTAGCGAGTATAAAATGGCAAAATCAGGATTTTCAAGTCTCCGGGTAATGAAAGAGAACGGATAAAATTCTCTTTCTGTCGACTCAGGATATTTTAGTCGTAGATTTTCGTTTCTTCCACGGCTGCTTGGCATTTTTCAATTTTCGTGCTGTTTTGACACTTTGCAAATTTCGTTAATATTCTATTTAAGTTGACAACTATTATTCTGATCAGGTGCTGGCCATAAAGGAAAAATGCAGTTTGTTCAAAACAATATATGAATCTGTGTGTGTGAGCACGAGTGTGTCTGTGGCGGTGGGGGGCGAGTGTTTGTGTGTGTGTGTGTGTGTGTGTGATTGGGATGTTATATTCAGGAAGGTATTTAATCTAAATGAATTTGTTACAAAAAAAAAGAAACAAATTAAAACCTTCGCTTCCCCTCAAAGAAGTAAACACTCGTAGAAATGGCTTCGGGAAACGGATTCCTTAAAGCAGTTCATCGTTGAATTCAGCAACATTCTATTAATTTCTGTGACGGTGCTGGAAACAGGGATATCGGCGTTTCCATAATCTGAATCGTCGAGATGTGGCATCGACTGCATGGATAGCAGTCTATATTCCATTTTTGAAACATCAGATACCATTCAAAATTCTTACCATCATGTCTCCTGTGTCATTTAGAATGTCACTGAAAGCTCAAAAAGAGAGAGAAAAAGTTTCAACAGCCTCGGATGTCGTATCACATGACTATTCATCCTGAAGAATATCCAACCTCTTCGCGTGCTTTGTCAAATACTTGCGATCGACATCTACAACAAAATGGCTGCCATCGCACTGTTGGGCTTACTAAATATGTGTGAGCGGTTTCGGTAGTTTAAGCAACGTGTACAGATATACAACAAAACAGTTTAAACTCATGAAATAAAGAAGTATGTGGGGATTATGCTTAGAAAGTGTTGAAATATGTAAATGCTTTCTTCCTGACCC
Source organism: Acanthosepion lycidas (assembly GCA_963932145.1). Lineage (NCBI taxonomy): Eukaryota > Metazoa > Mollusca > Cephalopoda > Sepiida > Sepiidae > Acanthosepion > Acanthosepion lycidas. The sequence goes on along the minus strand of OZ010606.1, from coordinate 64,028,978 downwards.
TGAAAATGAAAGTTATTTCATAATTAAAAGTTGTTCTTAAACAAAGGTCCAGCATGTTATGTTACAGATGGTCTATTTACCAACGCATCGAGAAAGATTCTTCTCTTCACAGTGTCTTCTGGGATAGTGTTGGTGTACTGTCTGCGAATCATTGACTGAACTTTAGGAGTGATATTTCCGACCAAGCGCCATGTATATTAAATAGGGGAGAGAAAGAACACTTTAACTAACAGAAGTATGCCCCATTTTCTAACATCGCATGTGTATGTACCGTACTCCATCATAAGATGACCGAAGACAGTAAAAGTTTAATACGAATATAGACTACTTCCGACGTGATTATTCGACATATCTGCCGATTGTTTGATATCAGTCTGTTCTTATTCAGATTCTATTTCTTTTCGCAGTTTTAACATGTCGCGGGTACATATTTGCTCGTACGTATTTTAATAAAATCATTCATTATAAGCTCCATGTGTATCATCAATAGTATTCTATTAAAAACAACAGCTTCACTAGGTATTTCTATCACTGCTGGGTACTCAATATTCTCGGACAGGTACCACGTCTGAGATACGCTTATAAATCAATATTAGAAACCATACTTTGCGTCAAGTTTTTATACAAACCTAAGCATTATTATTCCAGAGCCGCGTTTATCTTATTTTCCTCTGTTGCCAACTTGCCTGTCGATTATAATCTATAGATTTTTTGAAAATCTCCATCCCTTCTTGTTAAATCCAGACTGCAGTTGAACACTGAATGTATCAACTTCTCTGTTTATTTAAAGTAAATAATCAATTATGAGTAAAAGGCAACAAATTCTAATGGTTAAAAAAGAGGGCCCGATTCACTAGGTTGTTCCCGACGGTTTACCAAGGAAGAAAAGTTAAAACAAGACACACAGTTAATTGTTTTGTACCAGAATTAAACGGAATCTAAGTTACTACGAAAAATATATAGGCAAAAATTATATGCATAATCACAATAGATAATCATATTATATATATATATATATATATATATATATATATATATATATATATATATATATATGTGTGTGTGTGTGTGTGTGTGTGTGTATGTGTGTGTGTGAGAGTGTGTATGTGTGTTGTCTGTGTGTATGTGTGTGTGTGAGTGTATTTATGTATATATATCATAATCAATTCATCGAGTCGAGAAGAATCCTCAACAGGTTGTAGAAAATTTTCGTCCTATTTTGGGGACCCATCAGCAGTGCGCATTCACTACCATGAATCAAGTCAGGACCGTTACGATATGACGCAATCATCATAGCCACTGGAGCAACGGGTCTAGGTGACGGAGAGGTAACGAACCAGACTCAGTATAACGCCATCTCTTCACAAATTCCGTCGTATGACTCATCCGAGTCTACCTATACCAACGGACTGTGCCAGTGTGAGTCAGGAAGAATTAGAAGCTGGTTCAAGCAGTGATATATATATATAGAAATTAAGATGGATATGAATAATCACTATTAATTCAAGTCTAGAAAAATCCTCAACAGAATGCAGAAAACTATATCGAGTCTGGTTTGTTACCTCTCCGTCACCGAGACGCGTTGTTCCAGTGGGTATGATGCTTACATAACGCTTATCGTAACAGTCTGGGTTCGATTTTCAGTAGTGGATGCGCACTGCTGACAGTTCCCCAAAATAGGATGAAACGGCTGTCTAGTGCATTCTGTCGATGGTTCTTTTAAACTTGATCAATTACTTATGATTATTCAAATCCCCCTTAACATAGATATATAGATAAATATATATATATATATATATATATATATATATATAGAGAGAGAGAGAGAGAGAGAGAGAGATTTTCACAGTGTTCGATGGATAAATTGCCATTTGAATTATTAAAAATGAAAATAAAAGTGACATCTTATTTTAACAGGTTAGTCTTGAAGTTTTTCGGTCTGTCGATCTACTGCACCCCAATGTGGGCTGCAGTTAGATGGCCAGATATAAAGGGTGATGTGGTCACAAAATGTTTGACAGTAATGACTGGGTACTTCTGCTTGAGTGGCATAGTACAGAGTCTTGTCAGACATAGGGTATTCCAGCATACACCCTTTTGATAGAGGGCAGCATTATCTCCTGAAGGTACATTATATAGGTCTCCGTGTTGAGTCAAAGTCCCTGTGGGAAGATGAATGTAGGCATAATTCTGCCATCATTAGTAATCACGCCCAAAACATTCGTAATCACCATTAGATTCATCCGACTCTTCCTGAATCCTCTACACTGTACTTAGATTGGCACCCAAATAGTCTGAATTGTTCGTATTTGAAATGCTGGTGCGAATTCCAAGCAGAAAAAAGAGGCCTTTCCAAATTTATATAGTAATAATTTACGTCATGGTGGTCCTTTTCTCACATATGGTGCCCAAATGAACTTACTATAATGTGCAGTCGACAAACCCCAAATCAAACAACGCGCATGTGCGAAATCAAAAGTATAAAATGGAGACAATTTATCCATCGCACCCTATATATATATATATATATATATATATATATATATATATATATACATATATAATGCGTTTGGTCCTCAAAAAATATTCAACTTGTTATTTCTGTTTTCACTTCGAGCACTGTGCGCAATCAAACATTGCAATATCAATAGATATAACTGCAATAACCAAACTTCACACCTTTTTTCCCTCTGAGTTTCCCGGAGATAGTCTCTGCTCTCCAGTGGGCTTGATAGAAAAGATATGTATAGAGACAGAAGAAAAAAATAATTCATTTTAAGTGTAATACATGAACTTATGCAAGCTAAGTGTATTTTTCAGTTCCTTCTTTCTTCACCCAAAAGACGCACACTCTCTGCCCATATATATATATATATATATATATATATATATATATATATATATATATATATATATATATATATATATATATATATATATATATGTCTATGTGTGGGAGATAATTATGCACATTTATATTTCTCTGCCCATGTAAATATCTGAATAAATCTCTCGCTTTTTACATATCTATATATCTATCTATCTATCTATCTATCTATCTATCTATATCTGTGTGTGTGTGTATGTATGCGTGTGGAGAAAGTACTTGTTTATATGTTTACTCGCAAAGACCATAGATAAAATAGGGAAGCAGTTGAACAAAGTGGCTAATGAGTTGATCTTTTCTTCCATCACAGCAAATTCAGAAATGAAATTTGTACCAACTTTGAAGGCGAATAAATAGAAAATTCTTTGATGTTTAATAAACAGCGGAGTTAAGTAAACAGCATCAGTTCACACAATATTTTGCAATCGGCACAAGAAGGTAATACAACATTTTACAAACTTCCTTCTTATATCTATTCAAATTAGAGCCTTTTATTTGCTTTGACCGAGAAAATATTTTTGAAAAATGTAAGCATTCAAATCGTTAAAAGACGCCAGTGAAAAGGTCTGTTTATTGAGAGCTCAAACGTGTTTATTCTCCGAAGTTGAAAATAGAAGATATTTATCTGGACATGTTTTATATGTATACGAAAAAAGCGATGTATTTTTCATTAATAAACCTGCTGCTGGTTTTTACAGCTGTGACCCATGGCACAATTTCTTCGTGTTCGAAATGAAAGAGGTTTGTGCCTACAAATTGTAATCTGACTCGATATTATGGAGTTTAATGAAAATAAACAGAAAGGCCATTGGTAGGTAAAACTTTCACGTAAAATGGTGGGGAGGTTAATGTAGATGGGAAAATCCGGCATGGGACCGAAATGTAACGATCTGTACACGGAACAAATATGTTAAGAGGATGCATCTTATATCTACGCCAATTCATTACTGTTTCATACGTTTTTATTGACGTGTGCCAAAAACTCGGTGACAGAGACGAGCGACAGAAGTTCGGATGGAAAGACAAGAGATTGAAACCTTTATATAACCGATTTTAAAACTTTCTTTACATTTCTGCCTGTTAAATATTTTACTTGTTCTTTTTATTATCCCGTGAACAAAATGTACCAAAGTGTCTTTTCCGAAAACCGAGAATCTCGGTATTTGCCAGACACTCAGAAAATCTTTTTCTACTCATTTTCTTTAAGAGATTTCGTCTGATTACTTCTCTGAACAAAATTTAATTAAACTTTAAATCAAAGGTCATTTGTTATCTTCGTTATGCTCATAATCTTCATTTCTGATATCCCCCAGGTTTTATTCACATCGCCCTCATCGTGCAGCATTACGATGTTGACCACTTTATACTGAGTGGTTCGCTATATTTGTGCTGTGTGATCTTTGCTATATAATGAAACCCCAATTTATAAATAAATGCTGAATGTTTGGATCTGAATTGTACGCAACTCACAGAACGAGGCTTACGATCATATCAAGCTGAAACACTGTTTTTTGCATGCTCACCGAAGTTAATCGATGTGACCGCTTAAGACTACCGGGTGCTGCAAGCTCGGATGTGCGGATGGTGTAATGGATAATGGCTCGGAATTACTATTCGGAGAGCAGAGTTCTAATTGCATTTGGGTTCGTTATATTCACTTACATGCAAATGCGTCTGGAAAATGTATAAATCCACCTCTTCTCCCCATCTGCGGGTTAATTAGTAGGACTTGCATTTGTAAATCATTATTATCTACAAATAGTCTTGTAATGAAACATATTTTCTGACTTTAAATAACATACAAAGTGTTTTTAACCTGAAAAACAAATCAATAAATTAATCGCATTCACGTGAATACATTTATCAATTAATCACATAACAAATCAGTCACCACCCCGCGGAATATAGTATCTTAACACATTGAGATATTCCTTTTAATGTCTGATGACATTAGATAGTTTTGTATTATCACAAATCATCGGTTTCATTTTTAGACTGAGTAAGAGTGTTTACTACGCTGATCTATGATATGAGGTGAATAATGAAACAGTCACTGTCAATAAGAATTAGCAGGGACTTAAAAGAATTAGCAGAGATTAATTAATAGTATATTGATTCCGTTCTTTTGAAGATCTAGGATTATTTCCGATGGATAGAACCAGAGGAAAAACCACAGTATCCGTTGACATTTGCAATTTGCTTCACTGAATGTTCATTTCTTCTGTGAAATAGATTCATTCGAATTCCACAGTTGAAGCATCCTACGCATTTCAAAATATTGAATTCTTTGACTTTCACCGACATCTCGTGAATACATTTATCTAATTTCTTCAACTTATCAATATTCTGGAGATGATCCAGATTTGCTGAAATGCCCAGACCGAATTATCTGAGACATTTCTCTTAGATTTTGAAGCAGTTTTTGTTCGATTTATTTTTTCGGTGTTTTGATTGTTAATCACTGATGCACGTAATCTATCGCATTGATCTTCAACATCGGAATTCCCAGTACAGAAACCAGTGCCGTACTGTCCAATCACAAATAATCCTTCCCCGATCTGTTAATTATGACCAAGATTGAACTCATGCCAAAATAGTAAACACTGCTATTCCTTTTCATGTTCAACATGAGTAGCATATAATGCTTTGAGTTAAATTCTGTGAGAGATTTTGATATAAAATTAACAAAGATGATATTTAATCATTAGGAATGAATAATGATTTTTTGTGCAAATATTATAAAGAATTTAAATGCTATGCTAATGGCTATCTACTGTACTTCAACGTTCTTTTCACTTTCTAAACATTGCTAATGTTTCTGTTCCTAATTCTTACACACCCTGTACCCCCTTGTGTGTTAGTGGTTGCATTTCTTGCTTGGGGTGGCCCTGATTAAAAATAAAAAAAACAAAAAAAACAAACTATATTTATAAAAAGAAGTAAAAATTCTGTTAGGGGAGTTTAAAAAATGCTAATAAATATTCGACAGATTTGGAGGATACTAAGGGATGTCGTTTAAACAAATAAAGTAGAGTAAATGTTTTTGCTGTAGAAAACAAATAGAAAAAACTTTCACTATTTAGATTCAGACTTTTTGACCTCATCTTTGTTCCGGTTATCCTAACGCTTCGTCCACTGGGCCCCGAGATCTTACTTCGGACGAAGAAGTTGAGGACAACAATCCGAATATAGATAGTGTCAAGAATTATTACTACTCATCCCAGACATTCCAATAGAAAAAAAAGTTCATTTTGTCTTTACTGACATTGGATTTAAACAAATATATTGTTAGTAATAACTGAATCTTTACAACACACACACACACACACACGTGAACAGACACACGAACACACACATTCATAAACACACACATTCATAAACACACTCAGACACAAACAAAATAATCTGAAACGTAAACGTTACCGATCATCCAAATAATTGTTAGAATAATAAAACAGACTTAAACATAATGCACCACTGACGAGAATATATAAATAGTCGATCCAAAACAACGCTCATGACCTGAAGATTAGGTTTAGGCATGAGACAGAGTGTTGTATACATTCTATACATTATATTAAGCTATAAATATAGCCTAATTAAAACTATATTTTTAAACAATTATATATATATATCGAGTACACCAGTCTACTAGAGCGGCTAGCCAATCCCTTTCGCAGACGCTCACTCAGACACATTTGTGCTTGCTCAAAAACCACAATGCCAACAAGAAGAATGCCAGCACGCGCAAGCCCTCGGCCACAATGACTTGAGGCTTCGTGCTAGCAAGGCTATCGACGGCCAACAAGAGTTCCGTTGTATGATTTTCAGACACTTTCCTTCCAAAGTGTTCCGATAACACATATAAAACAACCATGGGTCTCATGTTCAGAAAGCAAACGTTCTAACCACTCGGACATATATGGGGGGGGTTAGTATATATATATATATATATATATATATATATATATATATATATATATATATATATATGTATATATATATATATATATATATATATATATATGTATATATATATATATATATATATATATATATATATATATATATATATATATATTCGAGCAGATATGATTTTTCGGAAAAGGTCGTGGGAAATTTTCCTAACCACACGATTCGTCTCTAGCTAGTACATCACGTGATGTCAAATGACGTTTCCGTATGGGATAGAATTTCGATTCTTGTTGGAGCACACATAATTTTTACGAAATTTCTTGGACATTCGGGCCGGTAAATGTAAGTAATACTGTTTACACAGCATTTACTTGAATAATTGTATCTATAAAAATAACGTATATATATATATATATATGCCATTGAAAACGACAGCCATTGTACTACGTTTGACCTTTTTATTTAGTAGTTTTAGTTTTTGTGTTCGAAAAAGTGTTTTTTTCTGGAGACAGTGTGTATAGAAAACTTTACGAATTTCTGTAATCCGTGCGCTTTCGGATATACATTTATCCATTTTAAAGGATGAATTTATTTTATTTTAAATTTTATTTTTTTAACTGAATGTATGGGTTGTGTCTATGTATCCATAGTTATTAGTATGTTTTATTTTCTGTACCTTTTCTGTCGTCTTTAATGAAACATTTATAAACGAGTGCTTTCTGCCTAATACACAATATATATATATATATATATATATATATATATATATATATATATATATATATGAATAATATATATATATGTATGTATGAATAATATATATGCTTTATAATATTCATATATATAAATTTATACACACACACACGTATATATATATATATATATATATATATATATATATTATAAAGCATAAGAATTTTGAATAAAAATTATTTTTTTAAAAAGTTTATTCCATGTAATCAATGAATAGGTTATCGATTATTGTATAAATTACATTTTTCATTACTAATAAATCGTACGTCATAAATAAGCCGCTACATTCACGAGCTGTCAAGATGGCCCATAGCTTCAAATGGCAGAAATCATAGATAGCGGTTTTTGTTCAGTTATTCCACCTCATCACTCAATGTCATTTAGCGATAAACAATCTGAAAAAGAAATTGTAAAGCTCGCTTGAAAAACAAAAATCTACGAGTACCTGACACATAATCCTTCAACGGAACTTAGATGTAATTCACTGTTGTTTTTTTTCTTTATTTTTACTAAGCTCACATTGAACTTTCACATCACCGTAACGAGAATTTCTCAAACTTGCGTTGTAATAATTCAATAGGTTTTTCTTTTATCAGCAAACGCAAACTTTGTATCTCTTCCTGATTAGCAATGTATTGTATTTCACTTAAAATGCATCGAGATGCGAATTCTTGCTCGATCTGGTGATAACACGTTTTCAAAGGTTGCAAGTGGAATTCATAACAGAACTTCTGTAAAATGTGTCACAAAATCAAGATATTCAATGGAAAATTATAGCAAAATAAATCAATTAAACCCATCCAAATAGAAAGGGATTTTCAATCGACATGACTACAAGAATTCCAATCGTGCTTATCACTTTAAAGCACACCAAATAAAATAGAATATAATCCTCATTTACATAAAGACAGCAGTGAACAATCGTGATGAATTTGCCAATTGAGATTAGTGCTTAATGCAAAATTTGAGATTTCTGATTACCAAAAATTAAAATTGATCCAGTAGCGGCTTAAAATAAGGCTACCTAATATTTTCATTGATAAGCCGAGTTACTGCATTAAATTTATTGGTACAATTGACGCATCGGAAATATCTACTTTTGTAAATCTATTTTAATTTAATACTAGGTATTACGCAACCTCAAATAGAAGATGATAAAATAGAGGCATAGGATTCATACTGCAGATGTTTGGGAGAGGGTCTGAGAGTCAGAGAAACGAACATCTAGAATAAGGCATGTTCTGATACGTATTTATTTCAATTCGTAAGCAATGACTCTGTTGTCCTTTGTAGAAGTCAAATTTTCCAATTGTTATATTAAGGTTTGAACCATTGTATCTTAGAAATGATTAAAGATATCTTATTGGAATTCTCTGAGGTTTTTATAACACTATTGGACTCTACGTTGAACAATAAGAATGTATTTAGCTCTAAATTGAAATGATTATCTCTGTCTCTGTTTTGACTTCTTGATCCAGATTTCCTCTCTACTGGTCCCTCTTTTTAAATTTATTCACCGTTCTCTCGATGGTTCTTGAATGGACTTTGAAGATGGAAGCCAGAGTGTTAATGTTGGTACCATTAGAGAAAGCCTGAGTGATCTTTTTCGTTAACCATTTCCCAGTTGGGAAGACATAGTGGGGATGAACCAAAACGATATTAACTTGTTCTCTTTCAAGCTGAATAAATTAAAAAAAATTGTAATGATTCTTACGAAAAAAAATTGTGTTATCTTGGCTAAACGTCTGATGTGGAAATCTGAAAAAAGAAACTTATTTTAGTGGATTTTTAAACATTAAACATTTTGTGGATGTACAATTACCGCGTGCTGCTACACGATTTGAACAATTTTGCTATTGGACCCGATATGTATACAATGTTCGCCAACCCGTTTTTGATTACACCAGTGTGCTTGGGCGGCTAGACAATTCCCGTTTTGCAGATGCCAGCTCAGTCACATTTGTGTTAAATACTCACTGCGCCAAACTGAGTTTTTTTTTATTTCAAATATCCTAAGTGAAGCTTAGTTGCAGTTTCTCAGAAAGTGCGCATCATTTGGCGCAACCTACAGTTAGAATAAGGCCAATTCGCTCAAAACCTCGGTCATGGTGACTTGTAAGTTTCGGCTAGGTCAATCATCAATGGCCTTCGAAAAGTTCCAACTACCAATTTCTCTCATAAGGCTTCGATTTTATTTAAGTAACTAGTGATTTTTGTTGCTTGTGTTTGGATGGTAGACAGTTTTTTTTGCAAGGTAAGAATTTTCTTATTGTTTTGTAATTATTATTATTGAAGTGGCAATAGCTCCCAAAGCATTTTAATCTTTGAACAATATTGTTTTTACATCGTAGCATTTTGTGTTAATCGAAATTAATTGATTACATATTTTAAAACTCATTTGTACCATAGAATTATATTTTAGTGGTTTTATACCATGTATATAGTTAGGTTGCATCTAATTTAATTACGTGTTCAATTTTTCTTTTAATATAAGGGTGGTTGCTTGATCTGTCTATCTATCAATCTATCTATCTATCTATCTATCTATCTATCTATCTATCTATCTCTATCTCTCTCTCTCTCTCATATATATATATATATATATATATATATATATATATATATATATATATATATATATATATATATATATATATTGAATAATGTAGACAAGTTTTGCCTACTTATGTTCAACTGGATCGTTTCATATTCACCATAAATTTTTTGGTGTTGTTATTGAAGAACGAGAGAAAATCGTCGTATCGATACATATTATTTACTTATTCCGCGTACTTTCGACATAGCACAACGCTATCATCGTGGTGTTGCAAGACAAATGCGCATTTTAAATTACACGATCTAGCAGCTTACCTAAATATAAACACTTGGAATTTTAAATGTAGCTTTGCGAGAAGGCTAATTGAAATCGACGACAAATTTCACACTCTAAATAGCAGCATACAAGATATACACAACAAACTAAAACATACAACAACACCTGATCGACTGAAAGATATTACACACAGACTCGCAGAAATTATCAATACATCATTAACCCAACAGTGCCTAAAATACAAAATAAAAACTAAACGAAGTATTTATCACTCTCCCTGACGAAACGGATAATTTATTAATAATTCTAACCACAAAATGACTAAGCGTGAAAAAGAATTGCTTAACCTGGGACCCAACTGCCATATTTACCGGAATTATAATCGTCTGATGAAAAAACTGAAATTGAGGCGCAATTTCAAAGCTTTGAAAACTCGAGGACGAACAACTGATCACAACAACACCTGAATTTCGCAAATTACCCAAGGCTGAGACAATTAAGGATAGACACGACAGAAGCAAAAACTTTTCAAAAATATTAACAAAACAACTACAAATTGCCGATAAGGAGTTACGTAATCATCGGGATATAATTGTCAATAAAGCAGAAAAGAAACTAAAATCTTTGTTGTCGGACTACAGCACAAAACTCGAACAAATACTCAATAACCAAAAAAATAAATAAATAAATAACAGAAATCCACCCAACCAACCAACAAGCTAAAATTAAAATTTAACAAAACATATCACTGCTAATAATACACAGAACAGTTTAAAACTTCCTAAAATCGTCGGCCAGTTACATATATGGCGCTATAAAAACACACACAAAACTACCCTTGCCGTCCTATTATATCACATAGTAACACACCTGTGGATCAATTATCAAAAATCATCAACCAACTTATCACACCATACCTTACCAGTAAATACAAAAAAAAAATCAACTCTTGAAGTAATTTAAATTCTAAAATAGTGTCAAGCCTAACAATAAAAACATAGCCACAATTGATGTCGAAAATATATACATTAATGTCACTGTTTGGAAACTATCGGTAATATTATAAGAAACATATATAATAATTCATCTCTACGTCCAATTAAAATTAAGCCTAGGAAAACCCAGGAAACCGACAGCCCGACAGATTTGATTATATTGGGGAAGGTTTCATGCAGGACCAGCCACACTTTTTGAAGGGTCGAATACAGAGACCTGGTGCACCAAACGACACTCCGCAGGTTTTGAATTCAGAATTGCCCTTCTCCTAGACCAGTTGCCACCAGACTGTCCTGCTATTTACCCATAGCTGGAGGGAGAAGAAGAGGATTCACACCTTTTCCAAGGGTATTAGCACGAAAATGAATGTAATTCAATCGATCGGAATTCGAACTCGGCTCTCCGATTCCTCAATCCAAGCCGCTAACCATTAAGCCTCCTCCTTTTATATACATACATATATATATATATATATATATATATATATATATATATATATATATATATATATATATATATATATATATATATATTAACAATTGTGTGTGTCCCTGTATATATATATATATATATATATATATATATATATATATATATATATATATATCCGGATAATGTCACCATCGGTTCAGTTCTGTTTCCAAATTTTAGCAATTTCTCGGTCTAATCTCAAAAATAATATATTCAAAAATGAAAAAAAAAAAAAAAAAAAAAAAACATCTCCCTAAGATACGTCGACGATGTCCTTACAATAGTCAAGAATAAGGGGAAATACATCAAATCCAAAAACAATATCATTATAATTCTGTTCTTAAGTTTACATACGAACGTAATAGTAGCAACAAAATTCCGTTTCTACATACATTGATAAACACGAATAGCAATAAATTCTCTATCTCCCCATATAAAAAAATACTACCAGTATAAATTCATGCACCCTTAATTATAAGGGCGAATGTCCAAATTGCTCTGAAGTAGCAATTATAAACCGCGCAAAAATTAATTCATAGACAAAACAGATTTTCTACAGTGAAGTAAAAAATATAAAACAACTCCTATTAATAATAACTTCCTTAAATGTATTATTGATGGACAAATAAGATGTTCCATCAGAGATTTTTATACTAAGCAAAGAGAATATAATACTTCTTCAACTAATCCCAAATTTATCAATCTATTATATCTCAACCAAATACATTCTAATTATAAACAAAACGAAAATATTCCAAAAAATAAAAAATACTGTTATATCCACCACAGATCCTAGTAAAATATAAAAACTACACTAAATCTCGTATATTTAATACAAACATTAATAATGACTCTCCCTCATTTTCTAACGTGTTGCAGAAAAACAACATCGTCTATAAATTTAATGTCCTCTGGGAGATTGTATCTCAAGCGGTAAAAATAATATTTATGATGGACACACTACAACAACGTTCTCTCGGTGTCTGAGTTTTCATTTGAATGATATGTTCAATATTTATAAAATTTAAAACAATATATCTCACCACATTCGCATTTAAGAAAAAAATCTTGTCGAAATTAATTTTTCATGAAAAGAATAAACATAAACTAACAATTCTCCAACTATTTATTAAAAGAATTGAAACTCCACCTTAATAAAATTAATTACAGATAGTGCACAAATGTCTTAAAATGTTTACAATAGGTAGTTTAAAATGTCAAGGTTTGCATTCATAGTATTTACTACTTATTTCGTAAAAAAGTCTCCACAACCATACTGAGTTACCTCCCCTGATGCGGTGCCAAGCGATCGTACACTGATCTCACTCCACGAATAAGAAATTTAACTTACAGATGACCACAACAATTTTGTCTTCGGTAATAATGATCACTACAATACTTGTCTTGCAATAAACAACACCCTGAGGATAATATTGTGTTATGTCGAAAGTGTTTGGAATAAAAATAATATATATCAATACGGTGATTTTCTCTTGTCCTTCAATAACGATACCAAAAAGCCTATTCGTGAATATGAAAGGATCCAATTGAAAATAAGTAGACAAAACGTGTCTAAATTATTCAATGAAACATGTTGCAAATTATACACGCGTATATATATATATATATATATATATATATATATATATATATATATATATATATATATATATATATATTTCTAGAATGTTTTTTGTGGTTAAGTACCACGAGTCCATAATCAAACCAACTTACCTGATTTATTGGACCAATTTTCCATGATGCAAATCTAAGACTAGCTTTTCCCCTGGAAATACCTACTGTTGTATTCAAAGAGAAGTCTATGATCACGATTAGATCATCTTTATTGTCAATAGTCCAACAAGAAACATCCAGAGGACTACCGACTGCTGTAAATCGTATTTGGGGTTAATGAGGATAATCATTTCCACACAATATACTTCGTGGACCAATGAATTCATGTAGGACTTTTTGTCGTACCGTCAACATACCTCAAAAGAGCAGTAAAGCGAAGTTCATTTTGATACAAGGAACAACTAGCGGTGTGTAGATTTCTCTGTAACATTTTCTCTAGATGCATAACAAGCCCAGCTTCGCAACCTGTATTTGCATTAGTGTTATCAACAAGAACGGACTTAAGTGTCCCCACATTTTTAAATTCTTCCAAAACAACAGCAGCATCTTCCTCTGTAAGAGTGGCACCAGTTGCACCAATATGAGATATACATTTTCATATCCCATCTCCTTTGTGAAAATCAACTAGCGTCATTTGCTTTTTTCAGTCTTTTCTCTCCATTGGCTTCGACAATTTCTTTGTAGAGTAAAGTTTCTTTGACATTCCTCCCATCAACTCCAATACAAACAAGGATTTCCACCATTTCGTCATGCTTTTCATGGGCATTTCTTTTCACTTTTATCTTTCCTTTATCTATTTTGTATTTGTCAATGATGATATTTTTCACATTAACACTAGAGTTGAGAAGGCCCATAGACTGTAAGTCCAAGAGCAAGACGTTAGCGACGCTGGTTCCAACATTATACGAAACATCAGCCCTCATTAACTCAATAGCATACCGATGAATTTTTATAAGGCTGTAGTCTCTTTAGGATGACTAACTGGTGCCAATTACTCATCTTCTGATTTTATTTGCTTTGTCTTCTGGAAGCATATAACGTTCACCTTATTCACAATACACGTTGCATTTAACAAAGGTAAAGGAGAGTTATCTGCCTTTCTAATACTAATCAAATCATTTGCTGTTAATTTAGAAGTAGCAAAATTTGTTAAATGTGGATAAGTATTTATTAGGAAATAACTGTATTGGATAACTTGTCGACAAACTGAAGGTGGAACTAAATATTTTCTGGCACCTATACTGTGGGTAGAAATTGTAGTGGGGTTTCCTACCATTTTTACCAAATTATCTGAAATATACATATATATATATATATATATATATATAGTATGATATTATAAGAATTTACAAAAATGAATATTTCAAAATCCAAATTGAAAAAAAAAGTTACCTAAGCGTAAATAGAAATGTCTTGAGAAAGTAATGCATTAGTAGCAGAAGCAGACACTGTTTTTATTAAATTTACTCTTTTCCCTAGAGATCACTATCGAAGGGACTCCGAGAACTTAAATATAGTCATCCATAGGCAGACTATTTCGCTGTATCACAGCTCTTATAAATGCTCCGATATTAAATATAAAATGGATAATAAAAATATCATGAGAAGAAATAGAAAGAGAAAAATCATTTGATACACACAACCATTTAACCAAATAAGTTAGGGAAAAGTTTTCTTCCTTTGACTGAAAAACACTTTCGAAGTAATGATCCTCTTAGCAAGATTTCCAATAAAAATACGCTAAAATAAAGTTATAGTTGTACTGAAAATTTAGAAAAAACGGTAAAAAAACAGAATAATAAAATGTTAAATGTACAATTAAATTAAAATCTATAATATTAATAATAGATTATGTAACTGTAGAAATCCCATAAATTGTCCATTGCAAACAAACGTCTTACAGAATCTATAGTTTACGACTGTACTATTTCATCTATTGAAATCCAAGTTAATTAAGTTGGTGAATTCTTTCATAATCTTTGCCTTGAGTTCATCTTTGGTGTTGCAAGGAGTTTTGCTGGTCAACAGTGCCCTGCACATAATAATCTTGGTGATTGCAATTTGGGGAGTTAAACGGCCAGATGTAAGGATTGATGTGGTCGCAGAAATTGTCTGAAGTCATGATAGTGTTCTTCTGCATGTGTGGCATGACGGAGTGTCCTGTTGTCAGACACAGGTTCTTCCAGCAGCCATCCTCTTGACCTGTGTCATCACTACCTCTTCAAGGCACTTGAGGTAAGCCTCCGTGTAGAGTCTGAGGCCACCAACAAATTCGGTAGTACATTTCTTATCAGATCGATCATCCCTACATTCGTAATCATTCATGCCATCTTTGCGAATCGGCTGCAGTGTACTCAGATTGACATCTAGACACTCTGAAATATTCCTATTGGAGTATTCAGCCCAAATGCCAAGCAATACAGTATGACGTTTCTAAAATTAAGTTCTGGGGTGGGGACTGCCTCATGGTACACTTTTTCTAACAGACGGTACCGAACTGACCCTACAATTCCGTGCAACTTAAAAAATAAAAAAGGAATGCGCATATGCGAAATTAAAAATATAATATGACAAAAATTTACCTATAGCACACATACACATATATATATATATATATATATATATATATATATATATATATATATATATAATCATTATTAATAATAATAAAAATCTTATAAGTATTAGAAACTATACCCCTTCGGAAAACGTTCAGTGTCTTGATTTGCAAATAATCAAACCAATACCAAAGAGAAAAAAAAGGTATAAAAAAGAAAGAATCAAAAACATGTACGATAGCCAAAAATAATCGTCCAGCATGCAAAAAAAAAAAAAAAAAAAAAACGATACGAGTACGCAAAATAACTAAATAAAGTGATCAATACAATGAGTAGAGCATACATAGTTAAACCTAGAGAGCCAGACAAACCTACCAAGGTTTCACCTAAGCGGATCGTCAGGGAAGGCTGGCTTCCCTTATTATCCGCTTAGGTGAAACCTTGGTAGATGTTGGTTAATCTTGTACGTGTTGGTTAATCCTCATTCTTTAATCATTATGAGTGGGTGAGGTATGTTTGGCTTAAGTGAAGCAAGTCAACATTACTTCAGATTTTCTTTCATTTCCTAGCATTTTCCCTCATTTACCAATCACCGTTTTTATAGTAGGAAACTTGTTATATTCATTGTCAATTTATCGCTTCTACCACTTCTACTTAATACAACTGTCTGTACCATGTTTCGCCTAAGGGATCAGACAACGATTATCAAGGATTTCGTTTCGGGCAGACTTTGCTGCTGAGACTAGCTGATCATTCCATTTAATTCCTACGTAGCTTGGGATCCAGCATAGAATACAATTTTGAGTCGACTCTGTAAAAATTGCAACATTCATGGCTAGAGATTTTCCTAAAAGAAAAAAAAATCTATAAATTCGAGAATAATAAACTTGGTTGATTCTAACAATGAAAAGAAAGTTGGCTATACAATCGTGTAGCAGTGCAAGTCAAGACGAAAAGAAAGAAAAAATACAAATAAAAATAAATAATTTGAAGGTGTCTAGGGAAAAAGAGAAGAGAAACAAGAATTTTAGTGTCGTTCCCATGAAAATATGAGGACATATACCAATTGCAAACAAAAGACACTATCGTCAAAATATAGTTATCATTCTTTATTTAAATATAAATAGTTAAAGAAGACTCGGCCTTCATTCATATTCAGCGACTGACCCCTGACCACACTGATAAAACTATCGTCATCACCACGTAGATAAAAGAAGAAACAGAGCAATCGGAAACACCTCTTAAATATGAAGATCTATAGCCGCAAAACATTGGGCATGAAAGCCGATATATCTCCAGTTATCATAGAAGCTCTGGGGAATGAAAACTTTCACAAATAGATTCTCATGCATTATCAAAATACCGTCCAGAAGCTCAAGCTTGTCCTGGAAATATTGGCAATCAATTGATAGTTTCTTTCGAGCAACTTGGATGAAATGCTTGGAAATTGTTCTGCAGGGTATGAAGCGTGAAGAAAATAATAACATCAACAATTTTATAAAAGAGCCAAGAACACAATCATAGGAATACTCTTGGTAATGTTTTGAAAAAGGGGAGAAAATGTGCCATGGGTGAGTTATCATTGGTGATCATGGCTATCCACAATTTCTAAACTTTGTAACGCTTAATACATTTTGTCTTTTTGCCGCCTCTCTTAATACCTACACTGGCGTTAATTTACTCAAGCTCACCGGGTAGGTTATATGTTGCTTTAATCTGTGTGTCTTAACTTCACTCTATCATGTAAGTAGAAGCTTTTCCGAGCAGTCCTTCCTCTGTATGTGATATAAAAATCCCAACTCTTCTGATGTTAATTATGTTTGTTCTTTTTGTCGACATTATCTCTAGAACTTTGCTCATGTATTCGGTCCATGGTGTTCCTGGCATCCTTCTGTAGATACGTATTTATGTTGCTTTAAGTATGAGAAGACTGTCCAGCATTAACTGTCATGGCAACGAATCAATAACACAACCCAAAACAAGTAGATGGGTACTATATGTTTTTTTTAGAAAAAGTGTGGAGAAATTTACCGATTAACGATGTAAATCAATGGAATGAAAAAGAGTAAAATAGATAATTGCTAGAGTCAAGAGGTATTCCCTTGGAAAACAATAGGTAGAGCATTGCATCTAAGTGACACAGGTTGGGAACATAAAATAGACTGCTAGTTTTACCAGACAAAGTAAAATAACAAAAATAAAATAAAGTAAATAAAAAGCGGAAACCATAACATTCACAACTTTCAACAACAGTCACAACAGCTAAAATGGGTAGAAAATGTTAGCTAAAGAGAAATTAAAGATACAATCATATAATGTTATAATATTTTTACTTTTCAAATGCGTAGAAAATGTAAGTTGAAGAGAAAATAAAGATACAATCATATAATGACATAGTATTTTTACTTTTCACGCTCATTCGAACAAGAAGCTAGGGATTAAGCCTCATCAATACTGAAAAAGGCTATAACAGTGGTTTTAAGAATGCTGTTTTACTAAGACAAATATTTTTTTACGAGAAAACTTTCATAACTTTCAATCAACAATGGCAGTGGTAGTTTGGCAAATAAATGGTAAATGGTTATAAATAAGAAAATGTCTAATATTACCATTATCATTATCACTGGAATATGTATAAAATAAACAAAATGTACAATTTTGAATAATTTATTCAAATTCATGTACTCAGAACAAATTACCTGTTAAGCGCCAAATTAAATTTCTTAGCCGTATTTGAAATTCACACTTTGCTTCCATTTTCTTCTCCGAGTAATATCTGCATTTCAATAATGCTACAAATTTTTGGTCATATCTATTTTTCTATTTGTAATCTAAACACATTAGTAAAGAGGAGTCTGTGAAACATTTTCTAAATTCTGCATTAATTTATCCATTTTAAACTACACTTTATTCTATTTTTTATTATGCAAATATTAACAACGTTAATATTTGCCGCCTATTATAAGTGATCAAGTAAGGATAGAGGCTGCTCACTACCCAAATAATTTACGCTGATTGTTTGATTTATTGCTTTGTTTTTTACGGTTTACCAACACAGCCAGAATATATTTTGTATTGACTTATAAACACATCATGTTGAAACATCGAAGTTAAACAATATCGAACATGTTCAGTATTTAGATGGGATTAAGCTTGAATATGCAGATGGTGTAATCGATAATGGGTGGGGATTTTTAATAGGAATCTTGCTAATTGATCTCATCTATGGATTAATTAGTAAGATTTATATCCTTAAATGATTATTATTTCAAAAATTAAAACTTACAATCTAAAAATATTTTCTGCGTTTAAAATTAACCTTTTTTTTTTTGAGTTAAGATTGCATTAACAATTCTTGGAAGATAACACTAGCTTTTGTGAATGAAAGTTCTACAATTATTGTATAGAAGAAACAAAGAACGGAAAAAGTATCACAGAAATCTGCTGTCTCCTTGAATCATCTTCATTTTATTGTCTTGCCTTCTCAGTCATTTTTTTCTGAGTTTCAATGGGTGACTGATCTTAATAAGAAATTAGAAAGTCTATTTTTAAATATCAGTTATGTTCGGTATGTTCTACGTTCTCCACCCGAAAACTATCGCCTAAATCTTCTGACATCTACTAGATATTCTTGAAAAAAATTTATTGAAGTTTTCACTCACAAAAAAATAATTATTCTTAAAATTCAAAATATGGTTCGGCTTTAAATAACCCCGAAAAATGATTAATTAACAGCACAACACATCAATAAATCTCATTTTCCTTCATTAACGCCATATTGGTTCTATCTCCTTTCTTGGGTGGATATGATTAAGACAAATTTAAGGTGTGAAGAACGGGAAGAAACAGGAGAGGCAAAATCCTAGCAGAGTAGAATTTTCCTTAATTTGTATATGTTTCCGTGCGTATGCTTGAGAATACTTTAAATGACACATGCCTACGTAGCTTTAAGAAATATGAAAAGATTCGTTACGAAAAAAAGAAAATATTACTAAACTCTTATCTAATAGCTAACCTCCTATATGGCAGTGAATTTTGAACAATCACCTCAAACATGAAAAAGAGACATGAAGAAACGATGAAGTTTTAGTTTTAACCTGCAACGGGTAATGGCAAACTGCTCACTTCCATGGAAAGTTCCCGGATGAAGTGCATTCCTTGGTTCCGCCAGTTGAAACCTTCCCGTCTAGAACCCGCCAAGCCACACATATTGTAGTAAAACACCTCTGTGTTTTCTTGGTGAGCAGCTTCTTCCCGTGAACCTCTGCCCTGGGGAACAGATATCCTAGAACACTACAATCTTAACCTGTTCAAGTCTAGATTTAACCGTTATCTTCCCCACCTATCTGTAAACGTCTACCACGAGTGGTCTTGTATACACCCTGAACCTCGCAGCAACAAAAAATGGGAACACATTTCGAGGGCATATAATGAGGAAAGAGGGCTTGGTAAATGTGATACACAGCGGACAAATTGAAGCTAATTAGGACAGAGGAAAACAATGCTTAACTTAGTAAGCTTGGGTAAATGGATGGCGGAACAAGGTTTGGGAGAAATAAAAAGAGAAAATTTATTATGAGTTACGAAGAACAGAAAATTGCGGAGAGCAATGATCGACTACGTTATAAAAGTAGAAGAAGAAGAAGAAGAAGAAGAAAAAGAAGAAGAAGAAGAAGAAGAAGAAGAAGAAGAAGAAGCCACTCACACATCTCACGGAGGTATGCATACCGCGTTCATGCTCACATTCAAGGACAGGCGCAGACAAATAGTGGCCGGCAGACACTCAGTTTATTTATGATTGCTAAAACGGAAACTGATTTTTTGTTTTGTTTTCGTCGTCGGGATATTAGGTAATCGGCAATGATTTAGTAAGAAATAAACAACATTGTTTTCTTTTCCTTTTAGTCATTTTTTGTTTTAATCGGTCAGTACAAATCATTGATCAATTTGTTTGGATGAGGTGATGTTTGGTTCCCGTCGGGCGACCGCACAAGTTTTTTTTTTATTGACAACTCTGAACTGAACGGTTTCTGCTTGTACGCCGTGGAACTCTGTATATTTCTTTTACAAAGTAGACGTTTTTTCGGTAGATTTTTTGTTGCTGTTTATCACCAATATGACTTTTTAAGTAGAGCGATCATTGCTTTTGGAATCTTGATTCTGGCACACAATCAAGTAATGGCTGACTGTAAGGAATAGTATAGAATCTCAAAATTATTAACTGTTAAAGGCTTCCTGTATAATAAAATAGTGAATATTATGTTATTTAAAGGGATAAAACTTCCCTGTGAAAATATCTGGAAGCGAAGCATTTTATTTTCAAGATAAAAATAAATTCTTAAATTTTGCGTAAAAGTGAGGTATGGGGTAATTGGTAAATTAATTTTATATGGACTACAATTGCGAAATATTTCAAGATGTTTTTTGTAGAAATCCATTCGTTCTATAAAATTATATTTAATTAAATAGTTTAATATAATCCACACCATCTTAATCCTTTGTGGAAGACGTCATTTTTAATACGGGCAATATTTGAGATTTGTTTCTTAAGCTGCACGGAGCATATCGCCTCGTTTCTACGTGTAATGTATGTCACTGCCTGTGGTGTTGCTCTCCTGTCAGTTTCTCTTGCATGCGGGGTAGATAGATTGGGAATAGTGAGAGCTAATAACAGTAGTTCGTAATAATATCCAATAAGCAGCCATGAATGGGGGGTTCACGCCCATAAGCTGTCTTCAGGAACAGCGCCGGTGTTCTTTTGCTGTCATTTCCGCTTTTGAAGAGGTGCAGGTAAGGATGGAGCAAGTTCAGGGACGAGTTTACTGGAATCAGAAGGCTGGTATTGGTTGGGGGTTAAAAGTAAATCGTCGGTGACCGTGGATGGCCATTAGCTCATGACAATCTATTTTTGCCTCACTTTGCTTTTATCAAACTTAGTAGAATGAGTGAGTTTATTTTCCCTGTTAAAGCAGGAATATAAAAGCAAAAGTTGCTTGGGAAATAGTCAATTCGTATTTCTGGTACATTTTCACTATTTTCACCTGATGTATTTAGAATTAAAATAATCTATTGGAATCCTTATTTTGATGACCTTCGTTTCAGTACGAAGACGGTTACCTCTTGAGAATACCTTGTCCTGAAAGCTTTGTTGTGTGGGTGCTATATACGATAATGGCTTCGAATTCCTAATCAGACAGTCGAGTTCCAATTCCCGTTGGGTTCGTTATATTTAATTACCCACAAATGTCTATGGAAATGTTGAATTCAAGTCTTTTCTCCATAGATAACAGTTAATTAGCAAGACTTGTATCACTAAAACATTATTATCTCTAAGAAAATGTAAAAAAAAAAAGTATAAAAACTATTTCCTGGCTTTAAATAACCTACAAAGTGTTGATAGGACGCAGACAACGAATTAGGCAATCCGTCGTCTTACACAAATTTTGTAGATCATCCGAATAAAATCTTTTTATGGGACATATTATCTAAAAAAAAATTTTTAACCAAACAGAAATATAATTAGTTTATTTCCATAGCAGTACCAACTTTCAGCTTCCTATTTTCATAAATATCACATTTCTGAGCTCCTAACATCGACAAAACAATTATTTTGCTATATAAAGCTGATCTAAAAAAAAAATAATTTTAAACGAGGAATCATTGTCCATAAAGTGAACCTTTTGTGAAATTATATTGAGATATGCAAAAATTTATGCTAATAATTTCTAAAAAGTCTTCAAGTACCTAGGTGGTCTGCTGATTGATAATCAAATTCTAGGACGTGAGTTAGGTTGATGCTCTTTGTTCTTCGAGAGGGAGATCTGGTTTGGTGGTGTTTCATTTTGTGTCGACAGGAAGTTCTGGTACGTTATTTGCTATGTACTCGTTGTCCATGGAGAGGTAGTTCTGGACCAACAATTGCTGGGTGCTCGCTATTTGCTTGATCAATCTCTGGCCTCCACTTTCTTGACTTTGAGGAAAGAGTTTAGCAGGTCCGCCTGCAAATTCGTAACGAGGTGAACTGCTCTTTAGAAGCGAAAAACCTTCGCCATTAATCAATTCCAGAAGATTTATTTATTCATTTAGATATGCAAATATTGGATTTAAGTGACATTGTGAAGAATTGGTGATAATGGATTACTGGTGGAATCGGGTAGTATTGATTTGACGTCTTCATTTTTAGGGGCCGGTTGTAACTTTACTATAACGTTATTAGTCTTCTAATCATAAATTTCATTTGCATTCTTGATTCAGTTTTCACAGGATTTATGCTATACGAACATTTCAAATATCTATCGTATAGTCATGATCAGCTTTTAGGATCTGTAAATGTTTCTCGCGTCTTCTTGGATATTACTCGTACACAATTCGTCTAGCCTCTAGCTATTCAAGAAAATAGTTGAGATAAGACAACTGATCAATTTTGTCATCGAGATAAAGCTGATCTCATCAATTCTATTTAATCGAACTTCATTGTGCCAAATTTGCGTTTACCAGTGACGCCCCCAAGTGTGCAAATATTGATTCTAATAGCTTGGTCATTTTCTGGTCTGGGCGACATTTAAATGAAGGGAAAGAAGAAGAGAAAGGAAAAAACAGACAAAGGGGAAATTCGCTTGTAAAATTCAAATGCCATCCAGAACGAAAATATATCGAAGATAAGAAGATAAAGATCGATGCTTGCCAGACGTAAGTGCCAATTAGAGTCATTCCAGAATACAACGACGCTACAGACATGATCTCATTTGGATACCCGTGAGTATAGGTGGATATAGTATATCCCGAAAATTTATAGATAAATTGAATCTGTGATTAATACAATGTCTATTATCTTTTCTTGCTGAGGCACTCTTCAGAAGATGGACAAAGGGAACGGCATACATTTCCAACCATTTCCTCTTCTATTGTTAGCTTCACTTATTTTATTTTGCGCAGGTGTGAAGTCAGTTTGACTTGAAATGATATTCAATGAACATATTCTATTGCACACAATTCTTTTCTTTGGCAAGTGTTTCTGAAAATGGCCAATACATCGTCATTTCGAGTCTGAAAGTGTTGGGGATGATGCTGTTTTATTTTCGATAAATGTTAGCAAAAGTATGAGACTAAGATCAAAATCAAACAAGTGTGGAAAAATTAAAAATCTGGGAAGTGTTTTACCAGAGGACAGAAAAAACGATACCGAAATCTGAAAGCCTGTTGCGATATCTAAAGAAACATTCTAAAAGTTATGCTGAGTATCAAAAAAATAGGAAAATGCATGCCACAAGAAATAATCTAATAGGACTAAGCTGCGACCTCATAGCTGCCCTTCTGTATGGCAGTGAGCGCTAGATGAAGAGGAAACTTGAAGTAACTTGAAATGTGGTGCTACCGAAGGATACTGAGGATACCACAGATCGAACATGTGAGCAAAGTTGGGTTTTGAAGAAACTATGCGGAACATCAAGAAGAGAGAGTTAGAGTTTTGGGGATGCATAATGAGGAGGGAGTACTTGGCAAATCTGATACTCAAGAGAGACAGAGGGAAACAAAGCATAACATAGCGAGCTTGACGGTGGAACAGGGCTTAGGAGAAATAAAAGAATGACAAAGTTTATTAAGAACTCAAAGTGACACGAAGTTGTGGGGAGTTATGATCGCCACTGCCCCGATGGGGTACGGCACACATAAAAGATTTTTTTTTAATATTCCGCGAGTCAATAGTTAAAATATAGTGAATATTATTCCATAGTTAACATTTAAAAAAAAGAACAGCCATCGATGAAAAATGAAAAAAATGAATTAAACATGTCTCATTGCATGTTTGCTTCTTTTTTCATACACGTATAGACATGAATAAAGATAAATCAATAGCTTTTTTTCTCCAAATTGTAATTATATTCGATTTAGTAAGTCGGCGTTAATAGAAACAGTAAAAGAAAGGAAAAGAAAAAAAACAAAAAACAGACTCGATGCAAAATACTTTGCTATTCAGGATACATGGGCGAGTGGTTCAAACGTTTGTTTTCAGATGATGAGATAAGGGAGCTGATTTATTGATATTATCCGTAACTTCATCATGCGTAACATAAATTGTGTATCACTGTTTGACACAAGACGTATTTGAATTAAATTAGGTCGATATACCAGTTTGGAAAGCGCCGAGGGTTCTGGTATCATGAAATCACAGGTTATCATGACTGAGGTTCTGAGCGCACTCATCTTTGATCACACACTACCATGTGATCACTCTCAATAAAGTTGCGCTATAAATCGCAAGTTGGTTTTCTTGCTGTTGAAGAAACGCAAAAGTGCCTAGCGGGAAACGTCCAACTGGCTATTATTATGGCTTCGAGGGGAGACCCTATATTTTAGAAGAGTTTGCAAACAGAATGAAGGTACAGATTTTTCCTAAAAGTTAGGATCTTAGATTTGATGAATTGAATTCAAATTTTGACCCAGCCTGTTAGTATTTGAGTGTCCTGAATTCATAAAAGCTAAGATTTCCACGGTGATTCCGTTGCTTTTATAGAACGCCGCACAACAATTATTTTTTATCATTTCACCTCAAGCAAGAGACAATAAAAGAGCAAGTTTTCGAGGGGACAAAATATGATGAGTGACATATTTAATTTTTGAAGAACATAGTTGACAAGAAACAAGGGAACGAGGAGGGGACTATGACTATTAGCATAGAACTTGGGGTTACAAGTAGCAAATTCAACAGTGAAATTATGAGACCTATCTACCAAGATAGTATTGCATTTAAATCCATCAAGTCAAGATACGAAGGAGAAGAACGATATTTATTTATACAATGTGTATAAAATGTGGCACAAGGCCTAAAAGGGGGATGGGGAATGACGGTCTTCTTCTGTCTTAAATCTAAACTTAGCTAGTCCCAGACACGGACCCAAACAAACTAACAATATTCCAATCACCAAAACAACACATTCACTCCAACCTTTCTTACTACGTCCACCATAATGCCTCAAATTCTCCATGAAGTCCTAACTAGTCCCCTTATATACAAAATTTGTCTGTGGGGGGAGGGTCATAAAAATAACAATTTTTTAAAAAGAACCCCAAATGAGTAATTACAATATGACTTAAGTATTTACAATAAAAACTAAACAAAACTGTGTTAGTAATAAAAACCCCCACAAACCATAAATGTGACAGAAACATCAGTTAACTAGACGAAATCAATGCGGGGCTAAGGAAAATAAGAAAAAAACATTCATTCCTCCAAGCATTCACAGACACACACACATTCATACACAACAACAAATACGAAAAACCACGCACACGAAAGCGAAAGGCGCCCCGCATCCACCAGAGAACTGATGTCACTGACCACCTAACGAGGGAGGGGATGGGGAATTAAACAAAAGAAAAATAGGGACAGAAATAAAAGGGACCAATGCGCATGCATACCCTAGCTAAGTTTACTAGAAAAAAGGAAAAACTAAAGATTCAAAATCGAAAACCTAGTCTAACCTAAAATCTGGGTTGGTTGCCTATGTTCAACCCTGTTAGGACAAATCCTGTACCTAATCGACATCCAAGTGCCACTCTAGGTCAGCCCCTTTCACTCTACACATTCGCGCAAGATTCACCCACCTTTTGCCAAATTCCGATGAGGTGAGCCGCCGCCTTTCCGTCCTAATCTTGACTTTAAGCTGATGCTTAAAGTACAAGATCAGTTTGGAAGAGGTGAACTTCTCGCCCTCATGGAATCCCTTCTGACGCGTCGTCCAAATCACGACTCTCATAATCCCTAGTAAGCAACAGAACACATAGTGTTCAGCCTTCGTCAATTGCGGCACCACATTGCTACAAACAGAACTGGCTTCCAGGACAAAGAACTTTCCCTGCAGCATGCGAACCATGAGGCCTTCAACAAACTTGCAAAACGGCACTACCGTCTTGCACTGAAAAAAGGCGTGACCAATGGTCTCGACTTTCCCAGTACAACGACGACAGTTTGGATATTTCTCCAAACCTGCTGAACAAAGTCTCTTGCCGACCCAGAGGGCCCCACGAATCATCAGCTAGGTGAGTGTGTCCTCATCGTTATTGAGACATTTCAACCTAGGCGCCCAAGGCCATATCGAGCGAGCCTCCTGCTTACGAAGGAGAAGAACTCGTCAGAACAATTGCTATGAAAATGTTTATACAAAAGTGTAGTGAACTAACGCAGAGGAAAAGAGGCACAAGGTTGCATGCATTTTTTGCAACAGTTAGTGTAACGCTAGAAAATATCATTTAACTTCAGGACAACAACAGATTCGAACGTGCCTCGCATATAAACTGTTCAAAACGGAAAAAAAATGGCGTCTTCCCGGGTCATACATTTAAAACAATTAGATCTCTGAGTGGTATACTATCTGGCGAGATTATCTTTTCACATATGTAAATTTTGGCTGTCGATGAGGATATAAATAAGGAGATAAATGGTCGACAAGCAGAACGCTTACTTAGCGGCCCGGTCGCTAGGATCAATGTATAGTACGCTACCTTTGTGAGCTTCCGAGTCGGTGTTCTGTCGAACTCTCAGCTAATGCAGAGAGGAACTCGGACGAGGCTTTGCCGAAGGCAATGTTTCGTTCGGGGAGGTAGACAGGTTCAAAAGCTATATTTTTGGCCGAGCCTACGCGCTCGGAGAGACCCACATTAAACCGGCCTTGTGTCACATTCGGTCCTCGTCGGTGGATTGATAAATACCGAACGCTTACTGGTGTATCGAGTAGAAGACAACATGTTGTGGGCAGTGGAAGAATTGACTAAACGAAACAGTCTGTAGGAATTTTTAACATGCCAGAGAAGAAAGTACAATTTTACACACTTTTCCCTACAAAAAAACACAAAGTTACGTCACGGCAGTGGGAAAGTGACTGAATCCCAGATATCATCTCCTCTGCTTTTTTATCGAAGTGGAGAGGAGTATATTCAAATAAAACCTATTATAGTAAGAAATACGCCGAATGAGACTTGATGACCTATCAAAGATGAACTAAGTAGATTATTGAATATTATGACTGTCTACTATTTACTTAAAGCTTACTTGCTTTTCATAAATTCCTTGGTGTGTTTGGAGTTTTTCCTAGACACCGTGAAATAATTAATAGAGATTGGTTGTTTCCTATGACGATAAATTTAACTAATTTTTTCTGCTGACCAAAATAAACAACTTGGTGGTCCAAATAAATAAAGAGCAATGCCAGTTTAACAAGAGACTTCAGTTCATTTATAATATTAGTTAAAATATAGGGGAAGCAAAAGAAATTGAACAAGAGACAGGGTTTCTTTATTTCAAATCATCAATCATTTCTAAAAATATTGAATTTAGTTCACTTATTCTGCACTGAATCGATATGCACTGAAAGTTCAAAATATAAAAAAATAAATAGCTTTGCTAAATACTGTACGAATTGCATTTACATGTGCGATACAATTCAATACATTATTATGCACTAATTTGTGTCTTTGGTAAATTACACCATTACATATATACGAGAGTTCTGCTTTGATAACAGTAGTAATCAATATCTTTCTCGCTTGAAGGCTGTCGAAAAATAACACAAAAGAAATAATGAAAATTTTATTTGATCTCAGTTTTGGGCTCAAATATATAATTGCCACGATAAAACTGAACCTCATGTAATTTGCTTCTTGGACAATTTCTAGAAGACACGCTTGATAGGATTTGCAATCTTGTAGACGCGAGTGGAAATCAAAATCGGCGTGTAGATTTCTTTACACGAGCGTATGATGTCTCATTATGGCGGCCTGTTAAAAGCTGCAGGCATCGGACTTAATTATTCCGCCACTTAACTAGCAAACAGACAACGACAGGTGTGAAAGCAGTGCATCCTCCCCCTCATACGCAGTTCAATTTCAAGAAGCATTCTGTCCGTTTTTGCTTCTTTCTGTAGCCTATTACGGCTTCTTGGATCGCAGTTTGATATGAATCTCATGCTTTTTTCTTTATTTGTAGTAACGGAGAAAGTAGTTAAACAAGCAAAGAAGATTCGAGTAAATCGTGCGTGTACCTAACATTTGAAAAGGATATTCGATCGCTTTGGTAAATATTAGGTTGGTGCAAAACAATATCGTTTTTTGACGTTAAAATATACGTCAAAAATTATTTTTGCACCAACCTAATAAAAAAAATGAATATTTATGTGGAGAAGAATTTCTTTTTCTCTTACTTTTGATATGTTCAATGAAGCATCCTCTTACACTCCCTTAAAAACATTTCCCTGGAAAACCATTACTTTTACCATATATATATATATATATATATATATATATATATATATATATATATATATATATATATATATATTACTTTTACCATATATATATATATATATATATATATATATATATATAATTATGGAAGCGGAGACTTTAGAAATCCATCGCAATATTTTATTTCACAAACCAATACCTTGGTTTCGTCTCATCAGACCCAAATCAGTTTCAACAATAAATGGATTTAAAAGTTTTCCAGGCCCAAAGCGAAATATTTAAACAAATCATGTTTTAAAATATAGAACGACAATGAATGAAGGGAAAAAAGGAAAGAGAACCGGGGAGAAAAAGAGAGATATATCTGTCTAGAGAGATATATAGAAAAGGAAACCGTAGTGGATTAGAGGAGACAGGTTGACCTATTTCCCCCAGATGTGATAATTGTGGTAGAGAGGGTATCTTCAAAGGGGAAGAGAGGAAAGAGACAAAGGAAAGAGAGCAAAGGTAAAAGAAAGGAAAAAGGAAGAAAAAAAGAGAAACAAAAGGAAATCTTGAGAGATGATTCGCAAATGGTAATCATCAGTGTTTAAAGTTGAATATGTTTCGAATTTTTTCTCTTCAATGAGTGTAGTTATTTGAGATATCAATACACATGTAATTTAAAAAAAAATTGATTCAGAAAATAAAATAATACAATGAATAATTTTCCCAAAATTATGTAATAATTTAAAAAATATATATGTAAAATGATTTTTAATAATAATAATAATAATAAATTCATAAGAAAAAAATATCATTTTAAGTAAATTTAATCATTTTAAGTATCGTGCACAACACAACATTCAGTACCGGAAGATTGAATTGGGAAGTAGACAAATATATATATATATATATATATATATATATATATATATATATATATATATATATATATATATATGTATCCTTGTGCAGGTATGCAGAAAATAGAAAAGAACACGTTGGGTGCATAATCCGGGGTTCCTTAGTATTTTTGTTTTTATTTTTAAAAAACAGTGCTCCATACAGAAGTAGAGCTTATATTATAATAATATTTTTTGTTTAAAAATATGATTCCTTCGCTACATAAGAGTTCTCATGTTTCAAAAACGTGAGCCGAAATCATCCAAATAATTAATAAAATTAAGTTGGATTGAGGTGTTTAGTCACGTTTCATCTTCAAGCGAAATTTTAGGAATAAGCTATCTCTCGGTTTACGTGTATTTTTACAGAATTTGTTATTGTGGGAGTGGCTATACTTTTTTCATTCTTTAAGTGGTCAGGGAGTTAATTCTTATCAGTAGATTCATCATCCTCTGAGAGGTTTTGCTAAGGTTGGGTAGGGTATCCATTTCAAGGCTAATGTTTACGGTCATCCCTTAGTTGGTTCCCAGTGAAGGATATTTTTATGGCGCGCCAACAGTCGTTCTGTGTCTGGAGAATTGTCTCTTATTCTTGTCTATCTGATTATCTATTTATTTATTTGTTTATTTAAGTGGGTGTTTAATATACAGATCGCTTTGCATTGAATTTCGTTTTTTTTTTTTTTTTTTTTTTTTTTTATGACGACAAAAAGGGGTTTTTCCTATTTAAGGGTTTGGCTGAGCTTTTTAGAATTTTACTTAGCTATGTTTTTTTTTTTTTTTTTTTTTTTTTTTTTTATGCTAATTATCTAATGCGAAAGTCTGTTGATGTCGGCAAAAAACCGTTAACTCCTGCCTATGGTTTAATAATTTTTCATTATTTAGGAATTTAATGATGTGTAGTTTTTCCTGTAAGCATAAGAGGCATGGGTCATCCCAGGTTCTACAGGTTCTTGCTCTATTTACTATTTTCCATTTTACTTTTGGTGTTTTATTCGTTTCCTTTAGGTGCCAGAAATATTGGGATAGAGATGTCTGATTTCTATTTTGAATATTGTTGAAAGAGCTCTTGTGTTGTCTCCATCTAATTTTAAAATTATTCTTTGTTGATCCTATGTATATCCTATCAGTGTTAGGGCTCTCAATGGATGAGATAGTGCATTGGTATACCACGGATTTTGTGAGGCATTTATTTTCCAACGGGCAGTTTTTAGGGTTTCTACAATCGCATAATTTTTCGTTATTTTTATCTAGTTTTAGTTTATGTGTTTTATTACTGTTTTGATATGCGTGTTTTTCTAGGATTTTCTTATTGTGTCTTTTTATGATTCTTTCTATATTTTCAGTGCAGCTGTAACTTAGTTTCAATGTGTTTTTGTTAAAGATGTTGCTAAGTTTGCTATTAGTGGGAAAGTGCTTTTCAATTAAAGCTAGGAACTTATGGCCTAGTTTGGTGCTGACCATTTGGTTGTACGGTGGGGTATACCAGATGATTTTTCTTTTCCTGTTTCTCTTATTATTGGTACTAACGTTTCTATAGGTTATGTCAAAGTTTTTGTATCCGCTGTTTTTCAGGGCTGTGTTGTAAAAACTACTGTGCTGTTGGAATATTTCTTTATTTGCTGAGTTCATACTTATTCTTTTCTCTATTGATGTGGGTATATGATTAATTATAGATGGGGGGTGGTTTGACTTAGGATGTACGTACAAGGGATTAGTGTTAGGTTTTCTGTAAGGTAGGTGAACGTTGTTAGTTAAGTCTAGGGTTACGTCTAGGAAGTTTACTTTTTTTAATTTAGTGTTGACTATTGTTTTTAAATTTAGTTTCCCGAATTCATTGTAAATTACCTTTCTAATTTTCTCTGTTTTAAAGCTTGTGGAGCTCCTCACTACCATGAGCCCGTCATCTCTGTACAGCCCGATGTCCCCCACGTCCAGTTCACGGTGGGCGGTTAGGTTGTACAGTATAAATAGACCTACAAGGTCCGAAGATTCTGCAGAGTCTAGAGATCCCATGGTAATGTCAAAGTTGTCATTGGTGTTTTTTATCCACTGGTCCCCATTATGGATGAGGACAGATTTCTTTGCATTGAGAATAATGTTTGTTTATTCTTCAGTTAAGTCTGTATACTGTACAACCTAACCGCCCACCGTGAACTGGACGTGGGGGACATCGGGCTGTACAGAGATGACGGGCTCATGGTAGTGAGGAGCTCCACAAGCTTTAAAACAGAGAAAATTAGAAAGGTAATTTACAATGAATTCGGGAAACTAAATTTAAAAACAATAGTCAACACTAAATTAAAAAAAGTAAACTTCCTAGACGTAACCTTAGACTTAACTAACAACGTTCACCTACCTTACAGAAAACCTAACACTAATCCCTTGTACGTACATCCTAAGTCAAACCACCCCCCATCTATAATTAAGCATATACCCACATCAATAGAGAAAAGAATAAGTATGAACTCAGCAAATAAAGAAATATTCCAACAGCACAGTAGTTTTTACAACACAGCCCTGAAAAACAGCGGATACAAAAACTTTGACATAACCTATAGAAACGTTAGTACCAATAATAAGAGAAACAGGAAAAGAAAAATCATCTGGTATACCCCACCGTACAACCAAATGGTCAGCACCAAACTAGGCCATAAGTTCCTAGCTTTAATTGAAAAGCACTTTCCCACTAATAGCAAACTTAGCAACATCTTTAACAAAAACACATTGAAACTAAGTTACAGCTGCACTGAAAATATAGAAAGAATCATAAAAAGACACAATAAGAAAATCCTAGAAAAACACGCATACCAAAACAGTAATAAAACACATAAACTAAAACTAGATAAAAATAACGAAAAATTATGCGATTGTAGAAACCCTAAAAACTGCCCGTTGGAAAATAAATGCCTCACAAAATCCGTGGTATACCAATGCACTATCTCATCCATTGAGAGCCCTAACACTGATAGGATATACATAGGATCAACAAAGAATAATTTTAAAATTAGATGGAGACAACACAAGAGCTCTTTCAACAATATTCAAAATAGAAATCAGACATCTCTATCCCAATATTTCTGGCACCTAAAGGAAACGAATAAAACACCAAAAGTAAAATGGAAAATAGTAAATAGAGCAAGAACCTGTAGAACCTGGGATGACCCATGCCTCTTATGCTTACAGGAAAAACTACACATCATTAAATTCCTAAATAATGAAAAATTATTAAACCATAGGCAGGAGTTAACGGTTTTTTGCCGACATCAACAGACTTTCGCATTAGATAATTAGCATAAAAAACAAAAAAAAAAAAAAAAAAAAACATAGCTAAGTAAAATTCTAAAAAGCTCAGCCAAACCCTTAAATAGGAAAAACCCCTTTTTGTCGTCATAAAAAAAAAAAAAAAAAAAAAAAAAAAAACGAAATTCAATGCAAAGCGATCTGTATATTAAACACCCACTTAAATAAACAAATAAATAAATAGATAATCAGATAGACAAGAATAAGAGACAATTCTCCAGACACAGAACGACTGTTGGCGCGCCATAAAAATATCCTTCACTGGGAACCAACTAAGGGATGACCGTAAACATTAGCCTTGAAATGGATACCCTACCCAACCTTAGCAAAACCTCTCAGAGGATGATGAATCTACTGATAAGAATTAACTCCCTGACCACTTAAAGAATGAAAAAAGTATAGCCACTCCCACAATAACAAATTCTGTAAAAATACACGTAAACCGAGAGATAGCTTATTCCTAAAATTTCGCTTGAAGATGAAACGTGACTAAACACCTCAATCCAACTTAATTTTATTAATTATTTGGATGATTTCGGCTCACGTTTTTGAAACATGAGAACTCTTATGTAGCGAAGGAATCATATTTTTAAACAAAAAATATTATTATAATATATATATATATATATATATATATATATATATATATATATATATAATAAATTTACTTAACTTTAAATATCAATTTTTGAATGTTGGTTCCTCGACTTCGAAGTTTCTTGGAATTTTCCGTTTTTTTTTTAATTATTTTATTTCCAAATTAAAAAAAAAAATCGCGTCTTTTGTAATCCGTTGTGTACATGTGCACGTTCATGAGTAGACGTTTGTAAATTAGAACATATTTATTAATGAAATTATAATATTCTAATCTTAAATCTTATGGATTAAGACGATCAATATCATGTATAGAGCATATGTATATACAAAAGTGGGCACTGAAGTCAAAACCTAGAGGTGACAATCTGTTTTATGCCCTCACAATTGAATTTAGCATGAAACTGTTGCCTCTGGGAGTTTACTTTAATATCTACGGATTGAGGAATCGGAGAGCCGAGTTCGAATTCCAATTGAATCCATTACATTCACTTACGTGCTAATAATATTGGAAAACGTATGAATCCTCTTCTTCCCCCCCCCCACCAAGCTTTGGTTAAATTGCTGGAGAAACCGTGTTCTATAGCCTTGGATGGCAACTTGTCTACCGCAGAAACAAATGGCAACATACTACGAGACAAAATCTTCCTTGTCATTCACGTATCGAAAGCTACATGATCGTCTAATCGTGTATCACGTTTAGCACATACATAACTGGCTGAAGTAGTCTTTTAGTGAACCTATGGCCAGTGTGTTTGTTCGATCGTTTCTAATAGAAACAAAACTGAAATTCTTACATTTAAGTAATTTCATTTCTCATATTTATTCGAGTATATAATATTACAAAACTGATCCTGACAGCAGCATCATCATCAATATTTGTCGACCACAGACGAGACCATTAAGCCAATGCGGAGGATCCTTCCATTTACCTGTAAAGTATGTGCTACATCAGGGTTGCATACAATTTTGAATTCAGAGTTACTTTCTCCTAGACTTGTTGCCACCCGAAGCTAAAGATACAAGACTGTCCTGGGGTGGGAGAAGAGAAGTCATACCTTTTCCAAGGGTATAGTACATAAGTGATAAATCCAACTGGAGTTCGAACTCGGATCACCGATTCCTCAATCCGAGCAGCTATCCATTATAACAACGTGCCTCCTTATGACAACATAAAAGACAATCAAAATGTCGTAAAATTGTTTCTGAGTGACATCAGATTACCCTGTGTTATTTTCATGGAGGCGACAACTATAACTACACACAAAGAAAACAACGTGAAATCTGCAAACCTGGAAACGCATTTTCTGTTTAGCTTATAATAACGCAATTCATTCGTTTGTACGGTAAAAAAAACAGATCCTCTGTTCACGATAGTTGCCGTAAAAAATAATTGTTGACCGAAGCAGTCACCTAGTGTAGGGATTGGCTCGAGTAGGCTAGGAAATGTGTATGTGACCATCATACAAACATATATATATATATATATATATATATATATATATATATATATATATATATATATATATATATGAAATTAAAAAGATACACACTTAAGCTTCCATGATTATAATTTATTTCTTCAGAAAATACATTTTTCCTGGTTCATCAGTTCACATCTCTAGTTACAAAGGAATTTGGTTTCTTTTATTTTAATAGAAATGTTTGAGGGACAGTTTCAGATTGATATCTGGTGACAGAGGGTGTGGGAGTGGGAGGATCATAGAATGACCTAAATTAGAAATGGAAGCTTTTGTGTGGTTATATAAAGTGTTTTTGCCTCTCGATTAGATTTACTTGCCTTGCATGCATTTTTTTTCAAGGCAGGTACATTGAGCAATTTTTGACATACGCCCGTTTATAGATACGATATTTTTCAGGCCCTTAACAATTGTTTTTGAATATATGTGATAACAAATAATAAAGATGAACTGAGGGAGAAATTGCAATTTATGTATAACTGAAAATAATAGAAATAAAGAATGTCAATCGAATAATGAATGATCGCATTCGTTATAACTGTTTTGAGTAAGATTTTGATATGATAATTTTTTCGACGTACTCTTAAATCTAGTGTTCGTATAGAGGCATTTACTCATCAGAGAGATGTTCTGTGATGTGAAAAAAAGGTAACAATTATTTGATGCAAGGTGAGGAGAATGTGACGTGTGAGATAAAACGGACCAACCGAGTTCCATTTGTTTCCTTTGTTATTTTTAAGCGCTTTAATCTTACGATGCATACTTCACTGCAACTGTTCCCCCAAAACGGAAATTAATTATGTCTCAACTTAATAATCCTAGATAATTCTTTCTGTCAAACTGATGGGGAATATTCAGCAACATCACTTCACAAAAGAGGCACTCGAATAATCTCATCAAATTACATGGCCGCCATGTTCGCTAGAATGACAGGATTAAAGAAAGGCAAGTAGAGAATTAAATGCCCATCATGTTCACGCATCCTTGACAACGAGACCCGTAAATCAAGCGAGCCGTAAGCCGCAAAATTAATAAAAAAACAAAGAAACTGCAGAATTAAGGTGATGGATGTTTTTGTTCATCATCGATTATTTAGCGTGTTACGTTTAGAATGGTGCTCATTTGATATACAGAAGCAATATACTTCTTTCGTCTCTAACGATGCCCTGTCGTCAGGTCAGTAGAAATTCTTTGGGCCGGATTCGTCGATCGGACAACTGAATATGATCAACAATTTCAGAAGTCCATATTACTGAAGGGATCTCCACATCGTTCTATAGATTGGAGTTCAATTTCTTCACGCTAATCTATTTCCATGGCAACTGTTTCGATGAGCTCCATTCCTCAATCACTCTCATTGAGAACTTTACAAAATTAAAACATAACATGCTACTACATCTATTCTTATTTTCTCCATCTTAGAAATATAAAAAAAATTCATTCAAAGATTTTTTTTACAAGAACAGCGACTTTGTGGGACGGACTCCTGTGCAGATGCTTATCTGAATACTACAATTTTAACCTCTTCAACATTAAGATCAGACTTCTTTATCTTTCAAACTTATATTGATAATCGTTATTTCTACTATCTTCAATTCAATTTTATATCACATAACTCTTTCATCATTACTATACTAACTGTCTATCTTTATATGTTCTCAAACATTATCCTAAGAGAAATTTAATATATCTTAAAATAATTGTTCTTTTTAACCATGCGTAATGATATTTGGAATGTGGTCCGAGACAAGGAATTTCGTCCACGTCATTTTGGTAGATGGCCATGAGCAACACATATGGATTCGTTGCTATTAAAATTTAAAATATTTATGTGACATGCGCAATTGATATTATAAAGAACAAAGAGAAGAGAATGAAAATAAATAATATGAGGAAGAACCAATTGAATAAAATGCAGAAAAACATGTAGAATGATATAGCTTAGATGTAGAAGGAATAGAAGTTGAAGGGAGGGGAGGATTGAAGTAGAAAATGAAGAGCAAGAAAGGAAAGAAAAAGATCAGGAAGAGTATGCAAACCATGGAACTGAAGTCAATAATGATGCAGGTGAAACAAAAACAAAAAAACAAAAAGGAAAATAAACGAAAAAAACAGAGATAGAATGAAACGGGAGTAACATTATGCGATAATGATGCAATTTGATCGAAATTAAAAAAAAAAAAGATTTGTAAAAACTGCAAGAAGCCAAACGATATTGCGGTATTTTGAATGAAATCGAAAAAGAAGTGTAGTTTGAATGAACTTGTAAAAGAAGTGTAGTTTGAATGAACTTGTAAAAGAAGTGTAGTTTGAATTAAATCGAAAAAGAAGTGTAGTTTAAATGATCTTGTAAAAGAAGTGTAGTTTGAATGAAATCGAAAAAGAAAAAAGTTTAGTTTGAATGAAACTGAAAAATAAGTGTACTTTGAATCAAATCCAAAAAGAAATAGGATTGTTTGAATGAAAACGTAAAAAAACAAAAAAACTATGCTATATCGAAAAGCAATCATTTGTTGAATTCAACCTTCGCACTGACTTAGATGTTTTGTGTCTCAAAATCTTCTCCTCTCCTGTCCGAATATTAAATCCATTCTCTTCGTCTGCATTTTGCCACCCACTCACGAGCAGCGTCGAAATCTGGCTCTTTTCGAATTTACGCTTCTTATACTGACATCGGTTTGCCAGGGTCAATGCTGCCTGTCTTCCTTTCCGGCAGAAACTTTCTTATTGACTGTCTGCTTGGTTGCTGAAACGGACGTCTGCACTGCCTTGTCCAATATTCAGGCGAACAGTCCTTCCGACAGCAGATGCCTAGGTTGATTGGCTGGAGTCTCCTTCCTGTTGCTTATAACATTTTCAGCCTGTTCATTTCTGTGGCGTCCAAAGAGTTCCACACGTGCAACACTACAATACGTAGCACTATGCCAGGCGATCCGTGACCCATGAAATGTTATTTTCATTTGATACGAATCTCAAGATAAATCAAATATTTCAATAATACCAATATATATATATATATATATATATATATATATATATATATATACATATATATATATATATATGTATATTATATTATATTGTCTGTTTAACTGCCACTCTCAACCACCTCTATTAAATTACAAAAATTACACTAACCACCAATTTCTAATCGCATTTTTCCTCTCAATCCGTTGTTGGAAGTTTTACCTGATGATCCTGAATCCTTAAAAAAGGATTTTGGGTGAAATAAATTATCGTAATGGTACCTTAAAGTGGTTTGTTTTTCATTACATATATATATATATATATATATATATATATATATATATATATATATATATATATATAATATATATATATATAATTTTTAGGTATCCTATATTTATGGGTTAAAGTGCTCAATATCATTAGATAGAGCGTATATAAATAGAAAATAGAAACGTGGACAGCATAAGGCTTAATCAAATCAATGTACTTTCATCTTATAAAATATGTTAAATTTCCTATACTAATATTTTCGAACGGCTAAAAAATAAACAAAATAATTTAATATTAAAAATGTAATAATAGTAACATAAAGATTTTGAGGAAAACTTTTGGTTTGATTAATTTTGGGACGTTTTATAATAATGATATGCTCAATTTTAGCGAAACTGCAGAAGTATATACAGCACACATATCCATAATGCGACACTGACCAACACATAAAAATAGTTGCGACAAAACACAACAGACATGGCCTGGAGATTGCGTATAAACATAAAACTAACAATCATTGATCGGTGTTAACATCAATGTCCATTTTAAACACACACACACACACACATATATATATATATATATATATATATATAGTACAAGTAATAGATCCGTTGGTATATAATCCGGGTGGATCCTAATAATATTAATTATTAGAACTGATCCTCAGTGAGATCGATGTATTTATTATAACAGATCATATGTAATTTTTAAAACAAAAAAATAAAAATTACATGGGAATATTTTATTTCAAGCTAGTCTGTGCGCAGCCATCACCACTCCCTAAGTGTCTGTCACGAAGCATTGTTATTAAATTGAGTTCAGTCCTTCTCTGGTAGACGACTTGTTCATAAGAAGCGACTGGTGGAGGGAGTAAGTTATCTTATTCCGGGGAGCGGTCTGGGTTTGGAATTTACAGTAAATAAGGGTCCACTATTATTAATAAGTTATGGGCCATTTAAACTTAAAAGCAGTTAAGGTAAATTAGTTGAATGATAGGTTTCTAGATTGTGGCTAATACCCCGCATACATACGCCCCCCCCCACATATACACATGCAGTCTTATGTAATTTGGAATCTGTTCTTATGTCTACGTTTCATGATTAGTTCTCTCCGTTAATTTAATAGTTTCCATTTTTCTTTATATTTTATCATCTTGATTTTTTTTCTTGTAGACATAGCTTTCACCTATCCCTAAAACTATTTGGGGGTGGGGGTCGCGAAACCTAGAAATTTCCAATTTATTTGAAGATTCAGACCCTTTTCCTGCAATTCCCAATTTTTTTTCAAAATGGCTGTTCGGTGTTTTAATTTTGGATTAGTGGGTGAATCACTGTGTATTGATTCTGTTTTGAAATTCTCCCACAATAATGCCGATGTAAATATTATGATTTGTCTTATTTTCTTTATTTTCTTTATGGTTGTCTTGTATACTACCCTAACCATGTTAGATTGAGTTTTATCACATGGAATATACTTAAGATATAATTGTTATGGGAGTTAATATTTTGGAATATATTGTCAGTGCAGGAGTAGCTAATTTTGAGTGACTTCCTAATACTGGTTGCATTAGACAGCTTATTTCTTGAAACCACTATATATATATATATATATATATATATATATATATATATATTTATATATATATATATATATATATATATATATATGTATATATATAAAGAAATATAGTTTTAAGTTTGATATATTATTTATGGGATAAAGTGCTCAATATCATATATAGAGCATATGTAAATATAAATATAAAAGTGAACATACAAGTCAGCACTCAGAGGCGACAGGCTTTTTCTTGCTGGACGCAATACTCAGGCATGAAACAGCCTCTCGCCTCTGAGTGATGACTTCAGTGTTCACTTTTACACACACACACACACACACACACACACACACACACACATATATATATATATATATATATATATATATATATATATATAATATATGTAATATATGTGTGTGTGTGTGTGTGTGTGTGTGCGTGTGTGTCTGTATATATGTATGGATGTTTTTGGTATATTCCCGCAGCAAGATTTGATTCATACATGTTTAGTCAAAATCGTATGAAATTTTTTTATAAATATTTATGTATATTTTGGCCCATTTCTCTCGCTTCTGTGATGAAAGTTTGATTTGAAATTTTTTAATGTCTGCATGCTTTAGGCTTTCATGAAACATTAACAAATATTTCTTCTATTTTATGATTTATCAAATTCAATCTCTTTTAAATATCGCTTCATCCAGCGTCAAAACTGTTTTTAAAAGATTCCGTTTCAAATGATACTTCCTGTCACTAGCTTTTTGTTATTTTCTTTCATACGCCGGTTCTTAATATTTACAAAATGATGTGAGACACTTTTTCCCTTTATCTTTCTAGTATTAGTTATTGTTATTGTTTTTTGTTTTTTCCGTCTTTGATATATTTGTATTATTTTGTATTATTGCAAAGAAATTAAGGTTCCTGCTGTGTTATCACGTGCGATTTAGTTGAAATATTAACGGTTCTTAAGTGAGTCAGCACGATAAAGTAGAGAATGTATAACTAATATATATATATAT
This sequence comes from Acanthosepion lycidas, assembly GCA_963932145.1. NCBI lineage: Eukaryota > Metazoa > Mollusca > Cephalopoda > Sepiida > Sepiidae > Acanthosepion > Acanthosepion lycidas. The sequence continues at coordinate 63,987,612 of OZ010606.1, read as the reverse complement.
ATATATATATATATATATATATATATATATATATATATATATATGTATATATATATGTATATATGTATATATATATATATATATGTATATATATATGTATATATGTATATATATATATATATATATATGTATATATATATGTATATATGTATATATATATATATATATATATATGTATATATATATATATATATATATATATATATATATATATATATATATATATACACGATTGATTATTAATAATAATAATAATACTCATTATTAGTAGTAGTATTAATAGTAGTATTAAGATTAGTATTAGTAAACTCATTACACAAGTGGATTAGCGAATACAGACACAACATTGTTTAATTGGAATTTCGATTTTTTGTATCGTTGTTTGTAGTTATGTTGGAGGTGTTTATTCTTGTGGAGAAGGAACCCATGATGATTTTAATGCATTTGTTTTTGCTATGACATTTTGAATAACCCTCTCGTAATGCTACATGTGATGTCTTGATTCTATTACCGAAATCTTTTATAAAAAGAAACCGTTCATTAATCTCTATTTTTGATATGGGATCATTATTTCCGCATTCTTGAACATTTTTTAAGATTTTTTCTTTCCTTTTATCTCATTGCTGTCATTTTTTATTGCATGTCTACGTTAGTTTATTAACATTCCATCTGAACCACCCAGGACTGAATGATTCTTTGACAATTAAGATTACCGTTTCCAGTATTTTCTCCTGAGAAAGAATATATCTCTTTCAACGACGGAATAATGAAGCTGTTTGAACATTGACAGAAGGCAACTCAACCAAATTATACCTTCAATAAATTGAATGCGGAAAATCTTAAAATTTGACTTCATTTAATATCTATAAAGCAAGCCGAATTTGTGGTTCTCAAATATCTCAACACGTAATGAAACAGAAACAATCTTTTGTTATTGACAAATGTTATCTTCACAGTAAATTCTTCCCGTTCCAATGAGGCATTTCCAAAGATAATGCAAATATTGATCAAGAAATCCATTTGATACATATGTATATAATATTAACTTTGATTACCAAGGAATAACTAATATTATACACAATTTACATCGTTAGGACAGTTGTCAACATCTTTATTGTCATATTCACGGCGTTTCATCTTCACGTCATATATGGAATTTCGAAGAGAAAAGGGAGATACTTAAGGAACCAGAGCATATGCTTGGTTGTAAAATTCTTCCAAACCGGCCAATGCAGAGACATTAATTCAACCTGTGAACCATTAATAAAGAGAACTAGATTAAAGAAACAATAACAAAATTTTTAATATGATCTCTGATAAAAAATAATGATAATGAGGCATTAGGTTTATCAATCCCAAATATTCACTCACTGATGTCCCCAAGGACAAAAGCTTTGATTGAGTGATTCAAAAAATGACTGACCCAAAGAGTTGAAAGTTCATTACCGGGCCACTGCAGAGGAAACAAACATTTGGAGTGTCGAGAAACTACAGGGAATTAACTGAAACTGCGATATCAAAAAATGTCATGGCACGTGGAATTAGTCTACCTCCATAGACTAAATGAAGGGTTTTTTTCTAAATTGCATAGAATATATCACATGAAGAAGTCTGAAGTGTACAACAGCCGAAACGTCGTGAATATGACAATAGAGATGACGACAACAACCTAAAGGATATAAATAGTTGAAATCGTTCCAACGCCTCAATTCGGAAATATAGACACTAATAACTATTTATCGACTGTTTCAGAAAATAAACTAGTCCTTCATTACTTAACAGGTGATAGCAAGGAGCCCTATTTATAGTCAACAGTGACTTTATTATCTACATTCTTTTAGAGCTTGGTTGAGCCCACTTGGCATTTAGAGGCCTTATGGCGCTATCACATGGAAACATTCTCGTAAGATCAGAAAAGTTAAGCAAAGACGAGCTTGGTGGAGGTGGAGTAATGGATTATGACTAAGTGTTGGAAATCGGATGAGCAGTGTTCTAATTCTAGTCGTGATTGTTACATTCATTTACATGTAAATACATTTGAGAATGGTATTAATTCACCTCTTCTCTCTCTCTCTCTGTCCCTACATCTTTGGCGTAGTTAGTAGAACTTGTATTAGTAAATCATCATTATTAAAATAGTCTTACAATCTAAAAATATCTTATTTGGCTTTATATAAACTGCGGACGGGATTCGGTGATATTTTGGAAGTATTTCTCAAGTATTTAAGCGCATTCTCTTTTCTTGTAATTCTTCTAGATTACATGGCTACGTATCCAGAATTCGAATTTCCCTTTATGTCACACTCAGCTGTGCTCTCCGCGATTGGCATCTGGTGCAACATCTCTATACCATGAAAAAATCTTGAGCTATTTTTGAATTGTGGCATGGTGCCATAGCCTTCTGGAAGGTAAGGACGAGTGGACGTTAGTCATAAAATGAGCAACGTAATCAGTCACAAAAGCAAAGTAGGCTACGTTATTTAAATTATATTTTATAGATATCGCGCCAACCAGTGTGTACAAGGAATATATTTTCCAAACATTCAAACGCCTACTGCAACGAGAATTCTTGATACAAAGTTGGATGTGTTCATAGATTCTGTTCGTTAAAACGAAATTCTAGCCCACCATCCCAGAGCTGGTGTAGGAATCGAGGCTCATCCGAGCAGGCAACTTTCATCCTGTTTATTTTATTTTCTTCGTGCTTTGCGATCATTAGCTAATTGTAGCCCCAGTTTCTTGATCTTATATGTCTGGAATGGTAGCTGAATGCCATCTGCTGCAAATATCGACGAGTTGTACATTTAAATAGTCTTACCTATACTTCTGTTATGTGGTTGGTGATCTCAGCTACTTTTACTTTTCTATGAGTTTACAAATGTGTGGAATTTGTATTCAGAATTTTAAACACCAACATTTTTTAATGAAAGAAAATTTTAAATTTTAATCATCGCAATTTTTTACCAAAGAAAATACTTTTGTCGTCTGTTTTATTTCAAGTCGACTTACTTTTGATGAATAAATTACTGATTTGATTATTTTGAATTGGATAAATAAAATTTATTTTTTCATCTCTAAATTTTGTCTGAGGTTAGCCTCTTCTAGATACCATGAGCTAACCTATAATACATTTGACGCAAATGCTTAAACATGAGAATCATGAAATTCTGATGTAAGGCAATATCATACCAGCTAGTTTCATAGATACTTAGTTCCACTGAGTGTGCCATATTTCTTGCCTTGTGTTTGATGAAGCTCAGTCAATAACATCTATTAGTATCAGCATTTAGAAGCAGTATTGAAATTACTCATTAGTCCCACTTAGTATTCTTTAGTGGGTATAGGTTTGAAATGCCATTTTTAATTGAGTCTCGCGAGACACAGCGAATACAAATTTTCCCAGTAGATTTCACTTAAGCTTCGATGGAGTGTGGTTTGTTTTGTTTCATATTTGCACGAAAACCTATTGTTCTATTGCCAGTGACTCATGCAATGAATATGAAAATAGCTCTTTTCTTGTTCTATAAGGCATAGTAATGTTTATATATCAGAAACTTAAAAAGACCGAATATCAATAAGTTATTCTTTTTCTTTTATATGCCGTTTATATTCAAGACTTGGGCAATCTTATTTATCCATAACTTTCATATACTTTGCAGAATTCAGCATTTTCTGTCTTCTTGTAATTTCTTATACTCTTTGTTCTGCCATCAATTTCCACGAACTATTTGATCACTTTACGTGCTGCTTTTATTTGTCCCCACTGCCGTCAATATGTCCTGTGAGTATCAAATTTCCCAAGACCATTTCCTCATTATGCGTTCTAGAAATTTCACCTGTGTCTTTCTGATTCTAATATGTGTCCTTTTTGTTTCCAGTTGCTTTAAAACTTCCTTGTTATTCCTATATTTAGTACACGGTGTACATTTATTTGAATAATTTCACTCTAAACAGAGCAATAAAACCGCTAAAACGCAAGGAGTTACTGAGTGTTGGTGAATATTAGAAAACAAACAAAAACTACCATACAATTTCAAGTATTAAGAAGACAGATCATGACTGATATTGCACTTAAATTATTGAAGATCAATGTTGACTGGGAATCAAGAAGTCGGAAGAGTTTTCAACAAGCTAGAAGTGCGATAGAAGAAACTGTTAGCATAGAAACACGGTTACATCTATCCATTTCAATTGTAAAATGATTAGACCTTGCCACCAAGTTAGTAGAACACTTAAATTCATATAGTCTACATACCATAATGGACATTTCGTCAGAACTATCACCATGAAAGTATTTATAGAAAAGGCACAGAGAACCTATGTTAGGGCCGTGGAAACGGGACTGAAGCAGATATACCAGGTCAGGACCAATAATAATGCAGATTCCCTTTCGGATTTTATACAGAATGTCTAAATGTATAACAGGAGCACCAAACCAGATGTTCCAGCAATATTCAAAGCAAGGAGGAATAGTAGACTTTTAAATATATCAGATAGATTCTGGCGAGAATAATAGTCTAGCTCGATACAGTAACGCAAATTTCTTAGCTACAGACTTAGCAATTGATTCAATATATTCTTTCCATTTCATGTCAGCTGTAAATCTTATTCCGAGAGGGTGCAATGAGTCACTCCCATCGAGGTTAGCATCAGAAATGCTGTTGGAATTTAAAAAAACCGTTTTGCCAGATAATTACAATCTTCTCAGGTTATTTCAGAACCCTGACGCTAGTAGAATTGATATTAAATAGTTGTTCAGAAAACGCTTCTTTATTTATAATGATTTTTCCCTGATTATAGGATAAAATAAAACCATATGTTACACAAAACAATACTACATATATAATTTTTAAAAGCATATTACAACAGAGAAGGGGAAGTTTTAAGAATTTCGAAATTTGATCGTCTTCAAATATAACACAGTGTGTAGTGAAGAAGGTCAGTGTGTAGTGATACGGTTATCGATGTGGCAAGTAAAATAAGCGTGTTAGGCTCAAATACTGTGTAAATTCGTTTAATTCCTACAAATAACTTTGAGAAAAAAATATGATCCATTTGTCAAAAGGTATGATTGAAGCATCGAAGATGACAAGGTTCTTTTAGCTTTGGTTGCAGTCAGTCGAAAAAGAAGCAAAACACTAATTCACATCCACATAACGAGAGACTGGTTGCCCAAGATATGCCCAATTCTGTTACAGCTGCAATACATTTGCTACTTCTAAAATCCTAATGGTCTGTGGTTTTTATCATGATTGTAGGTTGATATTTATCCCATGAATAACAATAGTCAAAAAAGAAAATTTGAATGTCATAGTATAGGTGTGCATATATACATATATACGTATACATATATATGAACGAAATGACCTGGCGTATATATATATATATATATATATATATATATATATATATATATATATATATATATATATATATATACACACGCCAGACGATTGGAACAGAGAGCTGCCTCTAAATGTATACCTCAGTATCCATTTTCAATTTTATGTTTTCATCCGGTCTATATAAAAATGAACATCAAGGTCAACACCAAGCAGCCTACAATATGTTTCTTGCTTGAACGCAATATTCAGGCCATGTTAAAGTTCAGGCATGGAACACACTGTCGCCTCTAGGTGATAAACTCAGTTTTTACATTTATATTTTATAGATTCATACGATTCGTTGATGCTGATCAACTTTCACATAAATTATCATTATTTGACCTTATAAACTATATTTTTAGCACAAAAATACAGAAACACACATATATACAAACACATAGCCATGCACGCACACACACACAAACAGACCCATATATATATATATATATATATATATATATATATATATATACACACACACATACACACACACACACACACACACACACACATATATATATATATATATATATATATATATATATATATAACCGCGGTGTAACACCAAAATAGTCCAATTATTAGATTAAGCGTTCAACCGTTGTAACATAGAAATGATTAAATGTATCTTACTGGAATTCTCCGAGGGTTTTATAACGCTATTGGACTCTACATTTAGCAAGAAGTATGTATAATTACTCTGCAAGTCTAACAGAAGTATCGTGATAATATCGATCATAAACTAATATGGCATATTCATCATTAATTACTCATATCTAGGTATCGGAAAATCATAAAGTATTTAAATAAAATATATATATATATATATATATATATATATATATATATATATATATATATATATATATATTATTCCAGAATCATTTTCATACTTATTTAAGATGATCTCCACCGTCTTTAACCTTCTAACTTTCTGTCCTGAAGTAGCATGTTGCTCACAAGTTTCACGTACGATTTCATTTTCAAGTATTTTTCACTGCTCTATCTATAAACGCTCTGTCTCTAATATTGATACTTCATCTTCTATAAATATACCAAATTTTATTATATATTGCTGCCACATTTGATCTTGCTCTATATTTCGAGATGTTTGACAAAATCCGGAGAAGCGTCTGTAAAGTTATAAACGTAAGTCATAACAAGATGAAGTATAATGTCATTGGTCATAATAAAGCTACGAACAGGAAGGAAATATTATTTGTTTTGGATAGCCAGGGTAAAATGTCTACGAAATGACGTACAGAATTAATGAACTCGAACAAACTTTTTAAGGTTAAGTTGAAAGAGTTTGTTGAAACAAATATAACAGATTAGAATGTTGCTACGTTAATTTAAAAAACAAACAAACTTGAAAACCTTCTTGAAGCTTTTATTTTAGTTTTAATTTCAAGCTATTAGGTATAAGTTTATATTTTCATTAAGCAAAATACCATGTATTATTTCAAAACCTAATTTAAATCACATTTAAATCGGCTGGTAGGGATGTTTTCGATTTTTTTTTTTTGCTAAAATAGATGATTAGCACCCTTTTCGTTGTTTTTCATCTTAATGTCATTTCAAAGGAATATAAGAATGAAACTTTATTTGAGGAATTTTAGCTGATTTATCGTTTAATTAATCACATTTGAAACGTTATTTAATTTAGTCTTAAATATCGCAGAAATTCATTTTCTTAATTTTTTCTTTGGCGTGTTGACATCCTTCAGAAAGATCTAATGTTGTTCCACGGAGACTTTAGCTGTAAAACATAATTTAAGAAAATGACATGACCCTGCTTTTCATATACTTTTAAAGTACTCAATAATCTTTAAAATTTTGGAATATAATCACAGTAATCTAAGGTTTTGTTAAATTTTAGAAATGTTCACTTCATATTTGCAAGCCTTATCGCTCTTAAGTTCTGATAATATAGTGTATGGTCGCCCGTACTTATAAAAATGAGCAAGTTTTTACATATTCAGAATTGTTTTTGAAAATATTGGTACTTGATTATTTGTCTTAAGCTTTTCCATTTACGATTAGTATATTTATTTTTTACTTAATAATAATATCATCCAAAATCTTGAAATAATTTAAAAGATTTAAAACTTACTAAGTGTTTGAAATTAAAATTTAAAAAAAATGAAAATAATTCTTGTGAAGTTAAATTATTCATCAAAAACATATTTTTCTTAACACGATAGTGTCCTTAGTAAATCTAATTTGTAAAATCATATAATAATTTTCTAAATTAATAATTGCATAGTTTTATTGCATTTTTATTTTACAACAGAGCAGATTTTAGGTTTTTTCTAGAAATATTTTGGAGGCAACTAATTTAAACGTCATTTACTTGAAAAGAAGAGGTGAAAAAAATCCCAGGATATCTTGAAAATATTATTAGGAAAATAAAAATCGGATAATGAAACAGAACAAAAAAAAAAGTCAAAAATTACAATAAAACACATTAATCAACGCAAAACAACTACATGCAACATCAGCAAATACAGAGAAAAACCACAAAAAAATGTTAAGAACTCTAATAGATACTAACACACACAAACAGACCCACAAGGTAAGCATCTTAACACATTCTACAGTACGCAAAATCATCCACAAGGTAAGAACCCTAATATATACTACCACACACAAACACATCGAAAAAAAATTACAATTATGAAGATATACTTAATAGCGCACAAACAAATCTTTACTACAGACCATCACACACCAAAGCACAATAAGATAAAGTTCAGAATACACGGACATTCCCCAAACAAACAATGACAGACGCCACCTAGTGCCACAAGTGAAACGTAACAACCACTACTCATAACAAGGAATACATAAAAATCCCCTGAAAATTTCTAAACACAATCCATAAATAATCCATACAGAAGCAAGACATCTAGAAAAATCTGGAACACCCCTTATAACAAAGAAGAGAACAATTATATAGAGCCATCGAGAAACAACAACCCCAATTTTACTAAGAGAATCTGTCACTGGCTAGAAAATATGAAATGTGCAGAGAGAGGTTATCTTTTAGAAAACCCGATATATGTGGAAAGAATCAGTCATTATTTTTAGAAGCCCTAATCCGAACAAGAAGACCAGTTTACATGATACAAAACCTAAAATAATAAACTTATCTACATATACACTTACAAATGACGTAATCAGCATATGAAAATTAGTCCTAAAATTATGCCCTGTTCCGAAAAGCAATATAACAAACTTTAAAAAAAAGACCTTAAATATTTGAACGCAAAATCAGACTAAAAGAAACATTTAATAATAACGAAAATATTACAGATGAAGCATTATTAAAAAAACAAATCCAATTTATTCCCAAACAAATGAGCTAAACATATTTTTTGAAAAACTCTGGAACCTCGACTTACAAGAAAAATCCAAACCATTCAACAACCTTACATTCAAAGACTAGCCTTAGAGAGCATCCCAGGAAAATCATAGAATAATTATAAAAGAAGCAGATAAAGGCAGCGTTATAGTAATCATGGACACACATAATATAAAACAAAAATTCTCGAGACACTAGGGGATTAAGAAGAACTACAAATTAATCGACACCAACATAAACAAAAACGTTATATCAAAAATTACAAAACTTTGTGCGACACATAATTACATATTAACAAAAAAAGAGAAGGATTTCCTAATAAACTTTGTACCAAAAACAGGCAATTTCAACGGACTACCAAAAATTCACAAATCGAGTGAAATAAAAGCAGCTATCCAGACACCAAAATCTGAATATATTAGCATCCCAAAACACAGTGACCTTACATTCATACCCATAGTAGCAGGACCAGCCTGTCCAACTAGCAGACTCTGTAACCTAATAGACACAATATTACAGCCATTTACTAAGCAGATTAAAAGCTTCATCAGAGACGAAATTCACTTCGTTAGCTCCATACCACAAAAAGTAGACCCGGGAACACTTATGGCAACTTTTGACACTAGTAGCCTACATAGCAACATACCTCATGAATTACGCAAACAGGTAATCACATTCTGGATTGTAAAACATCCTGATTCACAATGGAAATCATTACCGATAGTATAGACCTAATTCCAAACAATAACACCTTTGAATTTGACAACAAAACTATATCGAAACCCTAGATACCACAATAGGAACGAAAATGGCACCAACATATGCCACCCTAACATTAGCTTACCTAGAAGAATACCTCTATGAAAAGATAAAACAAACATATGGGGAAAATATAAAAACCCACTTCACTAAATCTTGGAAACGATACGTAGATGATGACTTCATTTTCCAGAAATTCTCATGGGGTGATATTAGCCAATTTCACACTCTACTTCAGAATTTACACCCCAAAATCAAATTAACGCAAGAATATAATTTGAACAAATTACAATTTATAGATATACTCATTAGAAATAAAAACAAGATAATCACAGATATCTACCAAAAACCTACAAACACCCAACAATATCTTCATTTCAAGAGCCATCACACCAAAAGCTGCCTGAAATTCATCCCCTATTCTCTAGCACTTAGAGTTTCTACTATAGTGACTGACAAACACCTCCGACAACCCGCCTTAAACTACATAAAACTCTAAAAAACGACGCTACCCTACAACACTAATATGCAAAGGTTTTGAACTCTCAAAAAAATTCCTTTAGATCAACTACGAAATCCAAAGAAACATTACGTCGAATAAATTCTAGCATATGTCTCAACATACAAGAACAATCTAGAACTGTTTACAGAAATTACAAAAAATATAGACCTACTTAGCAAGAATGGCAAACTGAAAAATATTGTAAAAACAAACAAAATAATTAAAAGCAAGCGCCAGACACATATTAACCTCATCCAAATTTAATCAACACACAATATGGGGGGTGGTCACAAAATGCAACAAAATGTGTGAGCTTTGTGACATCATTATAGAAAGAAACGCCTACACATTTGAAAACACCAAATGCACAAAATGCAAGAAGCCATATATAGGTATCAGTCAAGCAGTAAACAAAAGCAATATCACAAATTACCAGGCTACAGAAAATTCTTTGTATCACAATACATCTATAAATATAACCAGGTTGAATTTAAAATTGAAAAACAAAAAAATCATAAAGTTTAAACCAGCACTAAATATGTCATAACTCCACGCGCAAAAACACACAACATGCCAACATAATGGCCAAATACTGTGGTCGAACCATTCACAAGCATACGGACACATTCACACGCGGGTATCTGTGGAGCATGAATATATATAAAGACATATTGGCAAAAACAAATAGATTACTCACAAGCACACACACACGAATCCTACATACTATAGGAAATGTGTGTACGTTTATGTATGTATAGATATATATGTGTATGTGTGTATATATGTATGTATGTGTATAAAGAATTTCTTATAATAAGAGAGTATGTATGTATGGAGAGGAAACATACATATACATACGCATGGAAGCAAAAACACACAGTACACAAATGGAAATAAATCAAAGAACACACAGTGGTCATTAAAAGATAATACAGATATCTTTCGTGACCCTTTCTCTTAATTGTTTTATTAATTTTCAAGCAGAAGTACTTTCTCACTACCAGTCCTAGAAAGGCATTTGTGGTAGTACCACACAAAAAAGAGAATGTTTAACATCGAGAATGTTTAACATAGAAAAACATATGAACATTAATTCCTTTTATTAGGTTGGTGCAAAAATAATGATGTAATAATGTCGTTTTTTGACGTATTTTTAACGTCAAAAAACGACATTATTACGTCATTATTTTTGCACCAACCTAATAATATGTGGAAATATCCTCTCTTTACCTGAAGAAGTTCATGAGAGCCGAAACTCATGTTGCAAAATTATGGAAAATAAAGCATAATATATATCTTTAAAAAATCTACATTACAACCAAAAACGTTTGCGGTTTCTCTCTTCTTTTTAATATATCTATCTATCCATCTCTCTCTCTCTCTCTCTATATATATATATATATATATATATATATATATATATATATATATATATATATATATATAGAAAGAAAGAACAGTAAGATATATATTCCGGTGTTATAGATATTTTTATTTTTTAAAAAATAGTGCTCAATGTAAATTTACAGAGCATTAATATTATAAATTAACTGATTTAAAATATGTTTTTTTCGCTACACACTTCTAATCATGTTTCAAAAATGGAAGCTAAAAAATCGTAGTTAAGTAAAACGTATTCTAACCTAAACACACCCCCACCAAAATCTTTCAGTATACAAATAGAAAAAATGCCGTAAGAATTTTTACCGTTAACAACAATTCAAAAAAAAAAATCCAGCATGCATTTAACGGATGTCAGAATTCATTGAAAAATACATCCCTACCCCTACCAAAACGGAACTAATAACTAATACAACAAAATATAGCGTTAATGAACACACAACCACTCCTTGTCTGGATGAATGGATTTATCTGTATCCTTGGAAACGTGAATTATGAATTTTTGCAGTGCCTTTAAAACGCAGTAATTTTAAAATTAAGTTACTCCAAAATTCGCTTGAGGATGAAATGGAACTTATTTTTTTAATTTGATTACAAAATTAAATTCGAAGCTTTTAGCTTCCATTTTTGAAACATGGTTAGAACTGTGTAGCGAAAAAACATATTTTAAATCAGTTAATTTATAATATATATATATATATGTGTGTGTGTGTGTGTGTGAAGAGAACACAGAGAGAGAGAGAGAGAGAGAGAGAGAGAGAGAGAGAGAGAGAGATTGGCCGACATAGACTGACCACCGAATGTACCCATTCAATCTTTTCTGGTTGGGGAATGAATCCTTCTTTTAAATATGGAATTTAGTGAAATCTTTTATCATTTCTTCGGCCTGAATTGAAAGTAACATGTTCCGTTCCTTAACAGGCTTCCTGTTTTTAGAGTCTCCAATCGTCTTACAGTCAATTTCATATTTGGTCGTCAACTCACAAAATCTAGTTAAGAGCATTTATGCTTCCCTTGAAGAATAATCATGATCTTGTAATGACTCCTTTGTGAAAGAATCTGTGTTTGATAGCGGCGCGTTATCCCTGGCTAGAAGCATTACTCGGAATGAGGACGCGTCAGAAGCTTCTCACTGAACAGACCAGGGCACTAACTTTGAAGTGTATCAATATTCATTTAATGACTGGTGTAGCTATTATTGACAGAAGGAGGGGTATCATGGTTGAAATCGTAAGCATAGGATTAAGTTCAATAATCGCTTGATTGTCCTCCAGTCCTCAACACACACGACTATTTGAGTGAAAGAAATGGTTTAGTTATCAAACCAGTAACACCTCCGTATAACCTCAGGACATGATGCCAAGAGTTATATCCCTCGTGTAAACTTTTATTGAATAAAATGAACTTTTCTTCCTTTCTAATATTGAAAGAAAACTTGAATTTTCTCAGCAGGAAACTTTCTCTTCAGGAATCAGAGACATAAAACTTGCACAAACACAATATATATATATATATATATATATATATATATATATATATATATATATATATATATATATATAGAGAGAGAGAGAGAGAGAGAGAGAACGAGAGAGATATGAAGTATAAAATGATGTTTACATTTTTTTATACATGTATTTGCGCCCAGTCTCTTACACAATTTTCCCATCCTTGGCAGGTCTTCTGTTATCTCAATGCGTCATACTTAATAACAATACGTGGTATAAAAATGAAAAAAAAAAGATATAAAAAGGAAATTCAATTGATTTGGCTACATAGCCAAAGATATATTATTAGAAAAAATAATTTAAACCTAAATCCCAGTGTTCAGTCAGTTTCGTGTAGATATGTACAACACTTGAGTCCGATGCACTGCTAAAATCAGAAAAAAACAACGAATGGAATGTTTTTATCAGTTTAATTTTCGAAATATACACACGCACACACACACAGACACACACACACACACACAGACACACACACACACACACACACACGGGGGATGTTATTGCTGTACTAAAAAGAGAAAAGAGTATATTTTAAAGAGAAGAGAGAAACCGCAAACGTTTTTGGATATAATGTGTATTTTTTCAAAATATAAATTATATTTTATTTTCTAAATTTTTGCTCCACGACTTTTACATTTAGTGACTTTCATCAGGTAGAGTGGTTATTTTCACACATTTTAAAAGGAATTAATTTTACTTATGTTTTCCGACATTTAAGCATTGTCTTTGGTGTGAAGTAGTTACCCAAATTTTTCTTGGACCTGACCAATACCTCAAAACTCTCTCTCTCTCTCTCTCTCTCTCTATCTATCTATATATATATATATATATATATATATATATATATATTTTTTTTGTTGTTGTTTAAAAGTTATTTCTAATGGATACTAGATAATTATATTTGAGTAGATGCAGTTTGTTTTTATTAAACAGTATATATATTTTCACCAACCCGGTGGAATATTTGCTCAAATATGTGTATCATTAAAAATATCTGAATACTATTAAAAATAACGGTTAAACATAGAAATTAAAAATAGTTCTGATTTGCTCCATTTCCTAAAGAAGTATTTATATATACTTAACTCTTATAGATATATATATTATATATAACATTATTAGAATTAAAAAGCCAGTATTAAAAACAAATTTGTAATTTTTCAAATCTCTAATATACAGATATATATTTCATTTATTTTTATTTTGATCCTTCAAAACAAAATAACTGAAGTGTTTGCTATTTATTTGTTTTATATTTATATTTTCTCTACAATAGCAGTAAAGAGGTTCACTATCGCACGCTTCACACTCTTCCGCGATATTTTAAATAGAAGTAAATTTTTACCCACTATTTCCTCTTTACAATTAGGCTTACGGTTCCTTCTAAAGTATGCTTCAACTCCATACTTCTAACGTCTCTACTATGGATCCTTCTAAAGTCTTTTTCTTCACTTTCCCCTCCAGTAGGCCATTGCATCTTAGTTGTGTTATTGACTTGCTTATAATGAATTGAATATATATATATATATATATATATATATATATATATATATATATATATATATATATATATATATATATATATACATATATATATATATATATATATATATATATATATATATATATATATGAAAGAGAGCGAGGAGGCACAGTGAATAGCGGCGGCTTGGACTGAGGAATCCGAGAGCCGATTTGTAATTCCAGTCGAATCTATTACATTCACTTTCGTGCTTGGGAAAGGTATTAATCATCTTCTCTCTCCAGCAGGGCAGACTCGTTTCTATAGCCTTGGCTGGCAACTGATCTAGAAGGACAACTCTGAATTCAAAACCTGCGCAGAGTCGTTTGGGGGCCTTGTGGCACGTAGTACACCAGGTCTCTGTATCGGGCTCTTCAAATAGTGTGGTTGATCCTGCAGAAATCTCCAATACTATAATAACTCAAATGCGCTGGTGTCCGGCTTTCAGATCTTAGAAACTAAACTGCTTGATCCTCATACACCGAATATGACGGGTAGGTCGACTATATATAAAGAAATGGAGAAGAAAATTTATTCATTTGGCAATCAGGCAGGTTTTATTACTTAAATTTTGTTATGGATACTCGTAATACAGTAGAGACTCCGTTTATTTATTAAATTGTATATTTCTTTTCATCTACCTGTCTTAATATCCAATGTATTATAAAGAAAAATATGCGCTTTATAGCAGTATTTGAACCTGTGTGTCTCTTGGCAGGAGAAACCGTCTTTAGATTCGACGTTCTTAACACCGTCTTTGGCACGAATTGCATGGATGTATTAGGTTGGTGCAAAAATAATGACGTAATAATATCGTTTTTTGACGTTAAAAAATACGTCAAAAACTACATTATTACGTCATTATTTTTGCACCAACCTAATAGCAAGCAAAACATTCATATCTGCTCAATTTCCTATCAAAATCTGTAAACAAAGCAATTTCTAACGAAGTGATGGATGCTTATTTATTAATCCGACAGATTCTATTACATGAACGTTATTTTTTAGTGGATACCCGTATTTGAGCAGACGCTCAGTTTATTTATGAAAGCGTATTATTTCTTTATTTTCCTCCACCGGGCAGGAATATTTGAGAGATTTTATTAAAGAATAATATCAGCTTTCTGGTTGGATTGGAAGCTATGTTCCACTTTTGAATGCTGCCGGACAGCGAACATTTTTTTCTAAATGACCAGAATTTAGCAGCTGATCTCCTCTTTGATCCATCGTTAACAGAAAAAAAAATGGTAATATCTGGTCATATCAAATGCCTCGAAAACCAAACTAGTGACGTTCTATCATCAACGAAGTGGGGCCCTGAATTCTCAACTATCGGGATGAACGTATGTTCTGTCTGGGAGGCCCTGTCAGTCGAGCGCCTATTGGGACATAAATTCAACCCAGACCTCAAGTGGAACTCGTTCATTCAATCTATTCTCAAAAGATACTAGAAAAAATAATTGGTAACCTGTTTCTTTACTCCACCTGCTATCCTCTAAGGTTGCAACATTTAGACCAAGTCTAAAATAGTGCCCTGCAGCCGTATATGAGCAGGAGATGCCGAGTCTTCATTTTCCAGTTTCGATAGAGTCCAGAAGCATCTCCGCCGCTTGGTAGGTGATGAATTATTTCCCATTTTATTTTCATAAACATACAATCACATATCCAAAGAAGAAACGTCGCAAGCCTCTCGCTTCTCTATTGTTATTTTCATTTTAAGTGTTCAGAAGTACTATATTTTTTAGTTCCATCAGTTCTAACCATCACACATAACCGCCATGTCTAACACATTTTAGCGAACCACCCTCATTCCCTTCGTATTCCACTGGTGGTATTGAATTTCCACTCGAACAGCTTCTTTCCACGAGCCGCTTCATTGTGGAAACGACTTCCAAGATAAATATTTTAGCGCCAACTGTTATCTTCCCTACGTAACCCCATAAACTGTGGCTCATATTCTGTAAGTCTCTACCACGAGTGGCTCTTGTTATTCTGTACAGGATAAATATGATTGCAAAAAGAAATTCACACCAAGCAAACCACTAGTTTACACGGGGTTATACTGATTAAAAGAAAAGAGCGGACTATGTGAGAACAAACTGAAGTTGACAATTAACATTACATTGACATACTTGAAGGCCGCATTTCAAAGGAAATCAGAAAGCCAGAAGTCATATCCACAAGTGAGAAATGCGGGATAATAAACTATTAGCATAGATTCTATGGTTACGACTTTTCATTTCAACAGTGGCACTTTGAGATCTTGGTCTAGTACAGCTTTTAATTTGTGAATCGATTTAACAAAAAACCTTTAAAGTATTCATAGAAGAGTAAATGCGAGGCTAGGCTACTGCAGCGGGAAAGTGAGTTGATATCGTTATCTTTTATTAGTGACATTACCATTATCACAACAAAGAAACCGATTGTGTCGAAGTCGTCGAAGCTATTGATTTGTTCTGCATTTGAGCATAACAGTTTTGATGAATATGTATGCGAGAATATCGGTGTATAAGAATTGGTGGTTGCACCAAATATCCCAAGCTTTTTATTAAATTCATGAGCGCGCACTTCTTTTAAAAACTTGTTTCTCCTGATGCATTATATGCTCCAGCAGTGTCTTCCTAATGCCGGCTTCAAAGAATGTTAACTCGACTCGCTGATGCATTCACACCTTCAAATTCGATGGTGTCTCTCTTATCGATCCAAATTCCCGCGCATCGGGACATCGATAAAACCTATCAATACAGAACATCAATCATATAAAGATTACTCCCAGTCATCCAACTTCGATTAGTTATGATTCTTTTTTCTGTTTACATTCACTCTTCCTGACGTAAGTGATCATGGCTCCCCACAACATCCTATCCTTTTTCAATGTTTGTTGTTTTACAGTCCTTCCCAGTTACTGTTCTGTCATCTAGTTAATTAGGTGAAGCACTGCTTCACTCTATCTTGACATGAATATTTTGTGCGAGTTTTGAATTCTACAGAGACTAACAACGCAACATATTCCGCAATAATTTTAAATGACTCTTTCTGTTTCTAAGTATAGTAAGTCTGACCAGTGGTATTTGCCATGTTACGTAAAAAAAAATACTTACTGATTGTTGTTAACAAGGGCAAAGAATGGCTTGTCAATTTTACAGCTTCCAAAACGCGAAAATTTTCTCTATCAATTGCCTGAAAGAAAACTTCATTCTTCCCATCAACATAACTGACACTAACCTCCATGGATTTACTGGTCGCGTCTACTAGGACTTAAATTCTCTGCTGAGAGAAAGAAGAGAGATTATAATAAATCCATTGCTATAAATGCTAAGTTTGTTTCACTGTGCCGTGTTAAACAATTTTTCTCTCCTTTATTTCTCCTACATATTTATAAATCTACAATTTATGCATTCCTTGAGTAATTTTGCTACACATGGTTCGGTATTCTTGCTCTTTAACTGAAGAAGCGAAATTCTGAGCGGCCTCAGTCACTTTCCCAAATATAGCTTCCCTTCAATCTTTCTATAAATACTTTCAGGATTGTTGTGGCCATTTCATTAATCTATCTGATATATATATATATATATATATATATATATATATATATATATATATATATATATATATATAAGTATATATAAGTATTTACCATTTAAAGATTAATATCATTAGTATCATAGATCAATTGATCGATCGACAACAACACGCACTTCCGCAGAAAATTTAAGAACACTCATATATATGTGTCAGGTTAACTGAAAAGTCTCAGTAAATTATTGAAGTTTGTAAGTCGTGTAATCCTATGATTAATAAACAAGGATGAGTAAAAAAAATTAATTTAATTTTTTTCAAATAATGTAATTAATATTTATATTATTTTTGTTTGGAACTTATTTACGCATTATATATTTCAAATAATAGAATTTTGTGATTTTAACTGTTTTCTTTAATTTATTAACATTTTTATGTTCATGTTTGTTGACCTGAGAAAAGAGTAATTCTTTCATGTAACTAAAATGTTAATTATATTATTTTTAAAAATATAATAATAAATAATTCTCCGATCACTAGAAATTTATCCTGTTTCAATCTAAGCTTAACATATATGCATAAGAGATTTGTCTCTTTCTGTAATCGTCTACATTGAATGGTGACCAAGTCTTGTCCAGACTGAACATCTCTGTAAAAATATAGACCATGTTTCAGGAGGTTGTTTTAAATATTTAATAGTCTAATGCATAAAAAATAAAGAGAAGATATTAAGGATCGAACCCACAACCCTTACAATAGATGGTTTCACTCTCTTATTAATGTAATGTTTTTCTAGTGCGTTCCTTTCGGTGAGTTTTTTTTTTTTTTATCATCATAGGTGGAATGAATGCTCAGTTTAGTTTTGCGCTAAGTTCACTGAAGTACAGTCTCCCGCTTCGAGGACCTGTTTACCGTTTCCTAATCAGTTGTGGAATCCTGATTGAATTTTTCTTAGTCTTATCCATGCTACTCAATGATATGTATGGTGTATATTGATTTCGAGATTTTTATTTTGAAAAGATAATACCAGGGATTGCTCGTTTTGCAAAGGATCAAATGCGAAACAACAGCTTGTGATTCCTGAGAGAGAGAGAGAGAGAAAGAGAGAGAGAGAGAGATGATGTTAATAGAATAAAAATGCTTTAATAACAAGGAATACTTGATTTTCTGGCCTTCTTTCCACAAACGGATTTTTGTTACCGACCACGAAAGACGCCAGCATGCACAAGAAGCTAAACTTTCTTTCACTTTTGTTTTAATCGATACGACCTCAAAACACGCGCCCACTTAGCTGTACATTCAAATATACGGGAATCTACGCACAAACGCTGACACACACGCACACAGGAGCACGCTCACACACATATATATGCATATACACACAGACGCACGCTCACACACATACACACACACACACACACACACACATATATATATATATATATATGTATGTATATATGTATGTATGTACGTATCGCGATCAGATATAGCGCCATATTTCAGCAGGGAATGTTAGGAAAATGTCGGAGGGTAAATCGAATGTTAACTGCAAATTTGTCTAAATTCCACATTTGGACCAAAATAAAAGAAGTTTTAATTTCATATCCTTCAAAAAAGTTTAGCGAAATGTTTGTTAAAAACTTTCAACATAAATAAGGTGGTAGCACCACTAACATGCAAGGGGTTACTGAGATTGAAAGAAAATTAGAATGTGCTTGTGAGGAAAAGGGTGTAGGAATTGAATCCTATATATATATATATATATATATATATATATATATATATATATATATTCTATCAATAAAATCCGATGAGGGGGTTTGTTTGATAAACTATAATTACTAGGGAAAATCCCGCGAAAATACTTGGCTGATGTAGTTGCTGACTAATCTTTTATTATTTTGCACTATTTAAAAATGACAATGTTATCTTCATTCATCATTCCCCAAAATCTGAGGAAAAGATTTTCGCCAGCCACCGTGAAATTATTTTCTAGTCAGTTCATAAAATTTCTCACCTCTGTGTGAAATTAGATTTTGGATCTATTTTACGGATATAAAAATATAAACATTTCTTGTGGTTCAAAACAATTTCAAAGGCCAGTTTGATCTACACGTGCTTAGAAACATACACACACAGACACACGCATTTATAATAGAAAAGATGAGCCAACAGCTCCCAAGTAAAGCCAGGTCTACGCACTAACAGAAACATTAGACTCATTGTCATAAAAAAAGTCTCTTCACACATCTAACACGGGACTAAGAACACTTAATTAATTGACTAAACAAACCTTTCTCTAAGTAAAACTGAATTGTCATTGTATATTTCTGAATAGAATCAATAAATGTTATTTCAACTGACGTTCTGCTTCTATTTTTCCTTCAGAGAATATCCTTTTTATGTTTCATTTAAAAGATGTGTTTTTGTGGTTTATGTTAAATTTTGGAATCCCGCCAAGAAGTAACAAAAACCTGGACAGACGGATGCCAAAAAGGGCAATAAAAGAACAAGAGAAAGACAGAAGATGGGGTTTGACAAGAAACCGAAAGACAGTTCCATAGGCGAGAAGTACGAGAGAAGAATCTATTAGAATAGTAGTTACAGTTACATCGAGTTATTTAGAAAGTCAAAGAGGAAATCCCATTTGCTAATCTAGTACTACAGTTTAACACATAGAAAACATATATATATATACCGGGTGTAACAGGAAAAATTGTCCAAATCATGTAACAACATAACTATCCATCCCACAAAATAATGTCCAAAAGAAACACTAAACAAACTGAGTTTATTTTAGCCATCTTGATAACATTTTTCGTAAGAATCACTGATAAACCATTTGAATTATTCAGCTGAAAAGAGGGAAGATTAAAAAAAAAACGTTAGAAAGTTAGAGAGGGTTTAATCTTGAATATGTTAGAAATTGATCGTGGAATAATAATGGAGAGTAATTATGCACTCTTATTGATCAAAGTAGAGTCCAATATTGTTATAAAACTTCAGAGAATTTCAGTAAGATAACTTTAATTATTTGTAAGATACAACGGTTCATTGCTTAATCTAACAAATCAACAATTATGCTTTTACACAATTTGGACAATTTTTTGTTACACTCGGAGTACACACACACACGCATATATATATATATATATACATATACATATATATATATATATATATATATATATATATATATATATATATATATATATATGTATCGGCATTATGCCATACTTAAGTTATATATATATATATATATATATATATATATATATATATATATATATATATAAAAGTGAGCAGTTAAGTCAACACTCAGAGGTGAAAAACTGTTTCATGTTAGACGCAATCATCAGGTATGATTATGGTGGCCTAATGATTGCGTCTAGCATGAAACAGTCTGTCGCCTCTGAGTGTTGCCTTCAATGTTCACTTTTATATTTGCATAACCCGTAGACCTGATTTTGAACACTTTATTCCATAAATATAGAACACTAAAAACGACATTTATATATATATATATATATATATATATATATATATATATATATATATATATATATATATATATATATATATATATATATATATATCCTTTGGTTTTTTTTCTTTGGGGTTGATTAAAAGTGTAAGTTTACTATACAAAATCAAAACCTTGGAATAACTTGAGAGCGAATATAAGAAGTTATGTCTTCCTTGCCACAAGAGTTCCTAAGCCCTTTCCTTGCATGCACATTTCTTGTAAAAATTATAGTTAATAAATAAATTGTAAGTATTTTCAAATTGTTATTTATTTTTCAGTCATCCCCATATTACAGATCGATCGATTGATCGGTAGATAGATAGATAGATAGATAGATAGATAGATAGATAGATATTTTAGGAAAATCTCATTCAAAGCGTCGAAATCTTTTCGTTTGACGAGTTTCAGCCTTTCGGACTTCATCGGAATAATTCCTGTTTACACATGCTCATGAATGAAAGGGGTTTGGATTTTTTTTAAATATGGGTTGTGTATATTCATTTAGTTTGTTTTTGAGTCTATTTTTATTTATTGGTTAAGCATACATTAGAAGATCTGCTAAAAAAATTGAAATATTGGACGTAAATTTCCTTTGGACGGTTTTACTACGTGAGTTAGAAATCGAACACTAAAAACGAATGCCTTGTAAAATATAGCATGAAAATTGCATATATATGTACAAAATACAACGCAGATAATATCACCTGCAAAATCAATACTTTAAACTAAACAAATATCGACAATGTATTAAACTAAATAAGTATTAAACAAAACACGTATTGCAAAGCCAATACTTGAAACTACGCAAAAAAAGATAAAAAATATTCAAATCCATATAAATAAAGAAAAAATAAATCGAAATAAATAAATAATAAGAAGAAAATTAACAAACTACGAATCTTCGCATAAACACGAGCAAATGTAATAATGCTACTCATCAACAACAAATAATCAAAGTCTCTAGAATAATTAGAAGTATATCTTGTTACCACGCAACATATAACCATTAGAATCATGCAATAGTCTTTAGTACGTATAATGTACCATAGACCAGTAATCGTAAATATTTGAGCAAAAACACCAAAACACCACATGGCCTAGAGATGACTTTCAAGCATAAAAAAATTTGTTTTATCTTTGCACTCGCATTATCTAAGATATTAAGCAATTTTACTCAAACATATAACATGCATTTAAGCTATATTTTTATCTTATACACGACAGAAAAATTGTTTGTATAAAATATTTATAGATTATATCATTTTTTTCTATATAATAATGATTTACTGATACAAGTTATACTAATGAACCCTAGTTGTGGGGAGAATAGGTAGATTTATAAGTTTCCCAACGGTGAATATAACGAAACCAACTGGCATTTGAAGTCGGCTCAACGATTTCTAATTCTGGGCCTTTATCAATTACACCACCTGCACATCCAAGCTTCCTACACCTGGTATTTCTAATAGGTTACCCATCTAGGAACTCATCAGATTCGATGTTGCCTAACTTCGGTGATCGTACGAGGACCGATACAGGACAGATTGAAAGCAAGAAGGGATGAGAAAAGCAGTGTGTAACCTACATAACAGACTTGTGTTAATGGATAGTAGAACCAGGCGTTATAAGAGTAATAAGAAAACAAACGTTGTAGAGAGCTTTTGTTTTTTACAGTACAAAACCGGGGGGGTGCACTCGTAGTAGAAGGTTATGTTAAGAGGCAATGTGTGTGGATAAGAAGGGAAGATAACCGTTAATTCTAGACTTGAACAAGTTAAGCGTCCTCTTAGGAGTCGTTTCTACAGAGCAGTGGTTCGTGGAAAGAAGCTATTCGATTGGAACACTGATAGAATACGGAGCAAATTTGTTTGGGTTGCTAATATTTAAGTAGTAGTTTTATCCTTGCCGTGAAGGTTTGAACTGGCGGAACCAGTGAATGAGGTTCTCCCGAGCGAGCACTTTCCGTGTAAGTAGCGGTAGAGCAGCGAGAGGCTTGCCACATCCCACCTGTCAGAGAGAGTTTGAAGGTTGAAGAATAATTCGTCAGTCACAAGAGTTCAGAGACGCTTTTAGGTGTGAAGGATTAGATTTTGTGGAGATCCGTGATCGCATACGTACTGAAGGGGCACCGTACCAAGATCTGGAGATATTTGTAGAACGTGGTGGCTTGGATTTGTATTCTGTAATTGGTGCTCTTTCGCTGATTTTTTTTTCAGACGGTGACTAGCTCACAAAGCTGACATTTTTAGAGGCAAATCAAGTTGGTTTCCTTGATCTTTTCCGAACCCAGGATGAGTGCTGGGTTCATCATTTAGTGCCAGAGACAAAGAGATAATCCATGAAGTGGAAACACAGCACCTCACCTTCTGCAAAGTAGACCAAGGGCGTTTTACCTGTATGGATATGTGATGACCTCAGTTTTTGGGATGAAAAAGCCATTTGCTTTTATTGACTACCTTTAAAAGGGTTACAATATCAATGAAGAAAACTATGCCAACTTTCTGAGGTAATTACAAAAGGCTGTCAAGATCAAAATAGAACTGAGGAAAGATGCCGCATACCATCGGTACAATGCTCCAGAACACAGTGCATTGGTTTTAATGGATGTTGCATATGACTGTAGTTTTGAACTGGTTGATCAACCTCTATATTCTCCTGATTTGATTATCATCTGTTCCCCAACATGACAAAAACCTCTTGACTAGAACCAGTATCGCAGAGAAAAATGACGTCAAATCTGCTAGTGATGAATTTTTCAACCAACAAGATTATCAGTCTTCTTTAAACGGTCAGATGCCAGTATATC
Source organism: Acanthosepion lycidas (assembly GCA_963932145.1). Taxonomy (NCBI): domain Eukaryota; kingdom Metazoa; phylum Mollusca; class Cephalopoda; order Sepiida; family Sepiidae; genus Acanthosepion; species Acanthosepion lycidas. The sequence continues at coordinate 63,963,321 of OZ010606.1, read as the reverse complement.
TGGAAAGGAACAATACAGTTATCAATGAGAAGAGTTGAAATGAACGCATGCAAGATTTCACAGTTCTAGAATCTCCCCTCCAATGTCTGCTTACGTACTCTTCAACCCACATTCATATTGCAATTTATATGAATTGGATGTTAGAAGTAATATCTCACGAGCAAATTCAATATTACTGATAATAAGTGTATTCATCTGCCAGAAGTGGATGTAATCTAATCGGACATAGTTGTTCATCTTTAACACTGGCACACACACACACACACACAAACACAGAGAGAGAGAGAGAGAGATAATTTGTGATCAGTAGGCGATGACGGTTAGTACACTCAAATCCTCACTCATGAAGATTTGTAACTTCATGCCATCATAAGCATATTGCTCATACCCTTCATAATCAACGTCATCTCCTTAACAAATTTAAAATTCTAGCATTCTGAATATTTGTGTCCTCAAATAGAAATTATAATTTTAATGTAAAACATTCTAGAATAAATGCAGGTTGAAAATACTGGAATCTTTTATTATACTGAAGGCAACATTGCAAATATCGGCAAGAAGGCTTAAACTATTTTCTGTAGCACTGAGGCTTCACGTAATAGCCCAAACTATTTACTGCTATGAAAAGTAGGTGATTTATAAAATTAGTAATATAAGATTTATTATTATTATTATTATTATTATTATTATTATTATTATTATTATTATTATTGTTGTTGTTGTTGTTGTTGATATTATTTCCTTTGATTTCTGTCGCGTAACCATTTCTTTCCGGGTCCCGAGCAGAGCATTAAGGTCAGAAATAATACCAAGACATACGCCATTTAGTAATTTTTGAAAACAAATCACATATTTTACGTAGAAAAAAGTCCATCGCAAGGTGTGGGCTGTACCCGTAAGAACATTTTTTTTTGTATTTCTTTAAGGCATGGTCTTCCAGGAATCCCTTCAATGAGTCTATTGAATCTTTTCCAACCACTCCGATGGCTCCACTACAACGGGAATTGTTCATGTTCTCATGTGCCACATTTTTGAGATTTCGATTTCAAGGTCATTGTATTTGAATAGTTTTTTTGAAGATCATCAAAGATATATTGCAGACTTCAGAGACTGCTATATTAATAAGTAATCAATGTTTGTCTTTGTTGTCTATAATTAGGATGCCTGGACAATTAGTTCAATTGTTCTGTCTGTGTATATTGTGAAGTCCCACCAAATTGTTACAGGTCCTGTCTTTTTAACCGGCTCTTGGTGGTATTCATACTAATTTCTTGCAGTTTTCTTTCCGTAAAAATTGCATATATCCCAGTGCAGATACTGGCCCACTCTGTCATGCCGGGGATATAAATTCGGTAGGCGCGAATACCGTGCAACCTGATACAAGATGGTCAATTGTTTCTGGATATTTCTCAGAGGATTTGTATTTTGGGCTAATACAATTTTTTCAGTAAGTGTGCTTGTTAATTCTTAGTGAACAATTATAGGACCTGTGCAGCAAGAATAAAGCCATCGGTTTCATCTTTTAAGCCTCCAGTACATAGCTACTGATGGATACGGGGTTTTTCTACACGATCTTGTTTGATACGGGCAATGCATTGACTGTGAAGCGATTTATTTTTTCATTCTTTCTGTAGCTGGTGAGTTGCATTTGTTTTTGCTTTCTCTTTTAAGTATTTAGTAGCTCCAGTAGGTTACTATATTTTACTTGCATTTTTTCGCCCATTTGAAACCCTATTTCATGTTGCCTTGCTTTATTACTGAATAAAGTTTGTTATTTCTTTCATGTTCTTTGACAAAGATCATTATCCAGCCTTCTCTAGTTTTGCAGGTATGTTTGATGACCGATTGTTATAAGATAGTTATTTTCCATCTAATGCTCTGTCTCCTTCGGATCTGGTCATATACAGACGATCAACATTAGCTTTGCGATTAGGCATGTGATTTCAAGTGAGAAGCTTAATCGTTTTGGCGTCCATAATGTCAGTTACGGTCCTGTTAATGATGTTGAAACTGTATTGCGCCACACGGGCAGCCATAGTGTTTATGACTGATATTCTATTTTTTTTTAATTCAATCCGTTATTCGTTACCAAACACACACGCCTGGCGTATTCTTTTCTTATATTCTCCTTCATTTGGGTATGCGGTATTCTGTTTCCTCCGCTAATTATTAGGCAACCATCGGCTTCCAGTGCCCAAATCTGTGTGACAAAATCTATATCTGTTGTGTGCGTTTCTGTAACTCTCCATTTCTTGAATATTACTTTTGGACATTTGTCTAATCTTAAATCCATACGTATAGCATCCATGAAACATTTTACAGTATTGAGGAGACCCTTCAATTCATTGTCGTTTTTAGCAAAGAGTTTGAGATCATTCATGTAGAATAGATGATTGAGTACATTCTTGCTTAGATTGTAATCAGGGCTATTGTTGTTTAGTTCATACGTATCGAGGATTAAGGACATACAAACAAAAAGGTTGACAGAGAGACTTTTGAAAGATTCCACGTCGGATATTCGGGCGTTTGGAGATAGTAGTGCCTCTGGTGTGATATACGCATGGAGTAGTTTTCCACATTCCCATGCCGTATTTAAGAAAATTTGCTATCACAGGGAAGACTTTCTACATTTCCAAAAAGGATCTAAGAGTGTGGCTCACTATCAAAGGCATTTTACGGTAAATCTATCCATGCTGTCTTAATATTGCTACCTCTTCTGAAATTTTCCAGGATGATTTTGTTTATCAGTAATGGATTTTTGTAATCATATGAACCTCCATTGCATTTCTACTGACCCAGGAGAATAATGGACAGTCGTCAGGACAGATTTGATCGATTTATACGTGGTGTACAGACATGTTATTGGTCTATAATTTTTCGGATCATCTCTTTTTTTCGTTTAAACATGAGATATGTAATACCTTCTGTAATCTATGCCGGGATTTCATAGCGATTATTAATAAGCATTTATAGAGTTTGTGCAAAGGTTTTATGGATTGATGACAGATTATCGAGTCAGAAATTGGGCACCTTGTTGATTTCGTTAGAACTTTTCTAATATTATTCGTCATTATATTTTCCCACTCTTCTAGAGATTTATCCAAAATTTGTTCTTCTTCGCGGTGGATCCATTCTGCATTGGTTATTATATTCCTTTGGGCTGCTCCAAATATTCTCCTAAAATATCTGCACTTTGTCAATAAATAGTGGCTTTTTGACATGTATAGCTGTTTTTTCCAATTTCTTAAGCTCTGTTTGGAATATTTTATTTTGGCGATACAAACTACAATGTTTGTCGTATCGATTTGTTCTCTGTGTCTTTAACTGCGGTTTCTGTTTCAGCATTTTCTTGATTTATGGAATTTCATTTCCTGATTTAATTCTATATTTCTGACTGGTCTTTTTGCATTTGCCTGTCGAGACATTTGGTTTTCCAGTTATTTCATCTAATATCGAAATCTCACATCTGATTTCCTTTATTTATCGCATCAGATTTGCTTTCCAAGCTAACTCTCTTTGTTGTTTAATCTTTTTTATTACCTTCGTCCCAAGTTTTCCATTAGCTGCTAAAGCTATTGCTTATTCGACATTATTAACTTCTGTGATGTTTTCCAGTAGTGTGTCTGTTAACAGTGCTTTCAGTGTAGCGTTGTATATTTGCACAATTTGTTTATTGGACTTTGTTATATAAATTTTTGGGTAACTGGTCTCCGTCTGACATTTGATTTTTCGCTTCGGTCATTTCACCTCTAAGGTTTTCAAGTAATTCTACCCTGTATTTGAACTAATACAATATTCACTGACATCGCCTGTATAACTGCAGGTTATATCAGAGGTAGATTCTTTGGTTTTACTTCCTGGGTGATTATTATTTCGTATCTAATTTATTTTAGGTTTTACCATATCCCCCGTCATATTACTTATTTCTTCTTTCATCTCTTCATGGTTTGAGTGATGGTTATTGTATTCTGTCTTATCACTAGTTTTATCTTATCTATTTTTTGCACTTGTTATTTTTTTTTCTTACGATGTCCCTGTGAACATTGGCAAGCATATTTTCGTTGAGTTGAAGTCTTATTTCACGTCCTACCAGTGTTTTCCATATTTGGTTTGTCTGATTCGGGGTGTTCTTTTGTGGATTTTCGAGTGCTGCAAAGAAGAATGCCATGATTTATTGATACTCTTCGTGAGACCATTTCACTCATTTTTTTTTATTAGTTGATTTGGCATTCAGACACTTGGTCCAAGGTTGGAAATAGTCCTGATTTGGTGACCAAGTGTCTTTTCGTTGTTATGTGTCTGTTTCTATGTGTAGGTATATGCATGGGTAAGGATCGTATTGGCTGATTATCTATTTTCCCCTTTTTCCCCGTTCACAGATGGTTACATATGGAATCATACTGTGCTAATATTCTTTTTGAAGAAATGCTTCAGTGAGAATCTTATATTTGATGGTCCCGTATTATAAGAAGGGTAAGGAATGACGGGAAATGTAAAATCTATTGTATTTTGGGGGTTAATGAATTCCTTAGTGACCCTTCCATTAACTTGTAGTACGGGGAAGATATACCCTGTCAAGTTTGATTCTTATCACGCTTATTGGCGTCAGAAATTCAAATATTTTCGTCTTTGGCCGATGCCACACTGTGTTCGCGTTTCAATATGTAGAAGAATTTATATGACAAATTCCAGTAAGCATATTTTGCAAATATACAATGCTGTACCTCAAAAACTGTTAGCAGACAAACTACTTGGAAACATCAGAGAAGTTAATAATGTCATATACGTAACAGCTTTAGCAGGAAATGAGAAGCTTGGGGTCATGAAAATGAAAAAAATCAAACAACAGAAAAAGAGAGCTGGCTTGAAAAGCAAAACTGATGCGATAAATAAAAGAAATCAGCTGTGATCTCAAGAAACCCAAATGTGTCAACAAGCAAATGCAGGAAGACGAAACGGAGATGTAAAATTAAATTATTACATAGATACATACTAAGACAGAAACTACAGTTGAAGGCACAAAGAACAAAACGATACGAAAAGTTTTCTAATTTCTATAGCCAAAATAAAATATTCCAAACGTACCCTAAGTAATTTTATAGGAAAATTGAAAAAGCAGGTATAGATGTAAAAAGCCACCATTTATTGAAACAGAGCGGGAATATTGGGGGAATATTTTGAGCTACCCAAAGTATGTATCCTTAATGTAGAATGAATCCAAAGAGAAAAGAACGAATGATGGATTAAGTTCTACAAGTAGGGGAAAATATAACCAAGAAAAATGTTATGCAAGCACTAAATAAATCCCCAAAATTAAAACCCCCAGGAAATGACAAAGTACCCAATTTTTGGTTCTATCATCTGTCATCATCCATAAAAGCCTTGCACAAATTTTACAATTCTGGACCATAGCTGGCATTAAGCGAATGGACGCCAAAACGAGAACACTTCTCAATTGTAACCGTGTATGCATTATCCCAAGGCTGATGTTGAGTGTATGTTCCCAGATCGGGAAGGGGCAGAAGATTAGTTCAACTAGAACTGTCCTACAAAACTTCAATATTCGACCTAGACCTGAACCTGGACCTGGTCCTGGAAACTACAGAAGGCTGGATGATGATTTCTGTCAAATAATATGAAAGAAGTAAGAAGCTAATAATAAAAGAAGCAAACAAATTCAAAATGGAGTTTCAAGTCGGTGAATAAATGCAAGTAAAACATAGTACATCTACTGCAGCTAGAAAATATTTAAGTAGCAAATGCAATTGACCAGATACAGAAACACTGGCAAAATAAACATTTTCACGATCAATATTCTGCCCGTATCAAACAAGATCATGCAGACTAACCGCATCAATGGTTACGAAATACATGGATAAACGCTGACACCGAAGGTTGCATTCTTACTGCAAAGCACCAATGCGTGCTAAATAGAAATTACCAAGCACATATACCGAAAAATTATGTAGGCACAAAATGCAGATTCTGTGATAAATATTCCGAAATAATCTTGTATCGATTGCACGGTATTGGCAAACTGTAAGTAATTGCTATGAACAGACCCAGACTCGATTACGGACATAGGACTTGTAACAATTTGATGGGATTATACAATACGCAGAGACAAAACAATCTAAGCTAAACATCCAGAAATCATGATCAGAGACGCAAAGGCAAAATGTTCCTTCTTATTGATACGAAAGTTCCTGTAAACAGTAATATATCTTTGAAGATCTTCAAAAAACTATCGCAATATAACGACTTTGAAATCCAAAATTTCGAAAATGTGGCACATGAGGTCATCAACATCTTTAATTGTGGTAGAAGCCCTCGTATTGATTGGAAAATATTGCAATAGTTTCCTTGAATTGATTCCTGGTAGCTAATACCTTAAAGAAATACAAAATTTTCTCTCACAAGTAGAGCCCGCGCCTCACAAAAGGCATTATACCTGTAAAATATGTTTGATCTTAGCTATGTTTTCCTCAAATAATGCTCTGTGGAAAAAATTCATGATGCTATTTCTGACCTTAAGTCTCTGCTTGGGACCCGGGAAGAAATACACTAGAAATCAACATTCTTTCATCCAGCATTTTTTAGCTTTGAAGCAAAGACCAGATAAGATACTAGGTTCGTTCTCAGGGCAGAAATTGTTCCAGTCAAAGGTCTGTGACATGATCATTTGAACTGATTCTTGGAGGGTACACTCCATTAAGCTGATCTTCGTTGCTGAGACAATAACTGTGGAAACAATTTCTGTAACCCCTTTCCCTTGTTTTCCTTTAACAAGATATCCGCTAACGCTGATATCACTGCAATCTGACTATTTTATTCTGTTATGTAGATTAAGTGACCATGATTAAACGTAAAAGGTAGAAATCTTAAAGAAACAAATCTGACAAAGTTTGCAATAAACAATAATAAGAAAAAGACAAGTACTAGGAAAATAGTATAATGCAAGCAAACAATATACGCGAAGGCAAATTAAGAGTAATAGATCAAAACAACAGTAATACATCAAAAAGATAATAAACTAGATATAGATGTTGACGCACAAGAGCAAGATCGCATAAGTAAACACAGACCGAGACTAAGTCAGATGACACCGAGAAGTGGCCTATTTTATTGGCTCGAATGAAAACCTAGTAAGGATTTGTGTGTTCTTGCTGATAAATTGGACAGAGGAATGTGTTTTGCAGTCATTCCCAGTATCGGTTTGGATTATTTTGGCTCAAGGTAAAAATCAGATTTGATAGAAAGAGTTTGCTGTCGACAGATTTCAGCGAGAGTTGGGTAAATGTGGCGAGCTTCGTTCGTGTGAGTGGGATCAGATTTTATTTTCTTTTTTCAGAAAAAAACATTTGATGCAAAGGGGCGACATCCTGGCGTACCCTTCCCCTGGTTGATCTAGTCTCCCATTGTTTAGAAAGTTAATGTGCCTAATTATTCTTCCCCAGTCTGCTTCCTGAATTCTCTTTGTTATAATTCATGTCAAGATTCCCGTCATCCTCCGGTTGATTTTTGTCCCATTTTCCCTTCTGGTATCGGTCAATCTTTGTTTTTCCATACTTTATTTTATTTTTTTTATTCTTCACTCTGCTGTAGTACGCGAGCTTCTTAATACTGTCTATTGGCAGAATACAACAGCCACTCTGATATTTGTAGGTTGCACAGGTACTACTAATATTTGTTTTAATCTAGATGTTATGTTATACTTTTTTTTCGTTTTGGCGGTTCATTCCCCCTTCATTTCATGATCGCATATTTTTATATATTTTTGTAAGGAAAAGTTAAAAAGAGACATTTGGCCATTTGTACATTATGACATTTCTATATCATTGGTGTCTTTGTAGGTACGCTATGAATATGTTGTAGACGTAGGATTTAATGGTGATGGATGAGTTCTTGTGGTAAATGGATCAATTGTATTGTATGGTCATGTATCTGATTAACACTGTTTAGGGTAATAATTATGTCGAGCAGCCTCTCTCTTCCCCTCCTCTATGGCTTTGTGCCAAAATTGATTATAAGGAATAAATAAAAAATCTCCAGTATAGATTGGAACCAACACGTTATTATAATTTCTACTTAGAGTGTTTATGCTTTTAATATTGTGTCTGATATAGAATTGTAAATATTGGTAATATAGTGAGAGTAATTCCATGCAATCCTATTAAATGCTGTCTTGCAAAAATACACTGAGCCTAAACATTCATTCCAAACAAGACTGCAAGATCAGATATTTAGAAACAGGAACACTCTGTCCAACTTACGTTGTAAAATTTGCAGTAGAAGTAGGTAAAAAGATGTGTTTTATATGATAAGAGAAATAGGAAATCACTAGGATGTCATTCGTTAATTTAGGAAACAAGACAATGATGTTAAGATTAGACATGCAATTCTCCATAATCCTTGTGGCTCGAACTTAATAATGATGTAATGGCTTGTGAGAGTATCGTCATCAATATTCATCTATGGCAGTGCGCTTATGCTATTTATTAAGCCGATTTTAATGTAGAGACATCTTTCTATCTAGGTACATTTTGTGGCCACTTTGTTCGTCTCCGTAGAATTTAGCCTCAAACAGATTAAATGTAGCAAGAAGTGTGGACGTCTTAGAGTTTTGTAATTCTTACTGCCATTTTTAGAAACGCATCAGATTGATCGAATATCAACATTTATTTAAATAGCGAGATTACATACCGGTCGTTTAGGTAAATCGTCTATCTTAAGTGCCGCAGTGTCCGCCGGAAACATATATATATATATATATATATATATATGTGTGTGTGTGTGTGTGTGTGTATGTATGTGTATGTATAAAAACATTATAAATTGTATTTTGAAGGAAAAAAAGAATCCTTGTTCTTATTCTTGTTCATTTTAAATCGTTTTCAAACAACAGCTTAAAGATATGATTTTACCATTAAAAAAAAATTAGGAAACTGTCCGTCAGGCAAAAGTTAGTTTGGTCTTTAAAAGAAATATTTGCTAAGCTTTGCTTCCGACATTCGAGCACCAAGGAAGAATGCAGAAGATTCTATTACAAAAACTTTCTATTAGGTTTGTGCAAAAATAATGTCGTTTTCTCACATATGTTACTATGTGAGAAAACGACATTATTTTTGCACCAACCTAATAGATAAAATTAAATTGCATACATAGAGACGCTCACGCACACACACACGAGCCCCCCTATATAATATATATATTATATATATATATATATATATATATATATATATATATATATATATATATATATATATGCATTCGAAATTACATGCTTTAAACGCTAACTTAGTGGATACCCATGTTTGAGTAGACGCCTCATTTATTTAATAAATAGTGTATCTCTCTATTTATATCTACCGGCCTGAATATTTGATAAATCAGGTTAAATAAATATATTTATTCCCCGCCAGGATAATTCTCTGCTTAATTAAGATTTCCTGAAAATTAAGACCGGCAAACAAATATATATATATATATATATATATATATATATATATATATATATATATATATATATATATATATATATATATACAGTTTAATTTAAAAACAGCGGGTCAATTCAAATATAGATATAACAGGAAATTGATCAAATCTCCCGGATTAATAAAAAAATCAATACTTTTTTAGAAATTGTTTTCATATATATATATATATATATATATATATATATATATATATATATATATATATATATATATATATATATATATATATATATATATATACCTGGTGTAACGCCTAATTGTTCAAATTATAACAGCATGTATAATTGCCAATCCCACAAAATGTGTAATATCACTAAACTAATTGAGTTTCTTTTTTCAAACTTTTCAGATAATATATTTACACATCTTGAAACCATTTGTCATCAGGATCACTGAAAAAACCCTATGAGCTATTTATCTAGAAAGAGAACAGGTTAAAATCGTTTCGTGTCGGTCACACTCTCTAAGTCTCTCTAAGTGAAGAATGATGAGAGGAAAAGATCATTCAGGCCTTCAGTAATGATATTCAACATTCATATTCTAGTTCTCAAATTCAAAGCATATTCATGAAGCTTCAAGAAAACGGTGAATAATTACAAAAAAAAGTAAACAGAAAAGAGTAAAACTGAATCAGAAGGTCACAACAGCAAGAGGGGCCATCATTTGAACTTAGAGTAAAAATACCAACCTACCTCGCAACGCGGGTTCTGATCGTCATTGATGCATTAGGGGTTCTTTCAAGGGGAGACTTTACAATCGTGCTTTTAGGCTGAGGAGCCGTGGAAGTGTCGCCGGGCTTGCCAATTCTGTCTGGAAGTTCGGAGAGAGGTGTTATTTTTTGTGAGGTGCGGCATTGTGGGGTGGCTGAGGGCTGGCCGGAAGGAGATATTGGCCGTTGCCTAGCGACTTGATGGCGTGTCTTATTGAATGAAAGAACTAAGATTATGTCACGATGCATGCATTTAACTAAATATTTTTAGGTACCTATGAACCCGAATGAGCGAAATAATTTTTGTCTTCCCTGCTTTTTTCTTACTTTCATATATTTTTTCACTTTCCTCTCTCTCCCCACTTTCTCCATCTTGATACTTTTACCCTCTCACTTCCGGCGATCGGCTATAATAGTGTAGTTTTACTTGGCTTGTACATCCTTTCACTTGTTTGAGGAGACCATACGATCGAAACCCGGGTTGCGAGCTTGGTTGACATTTTAGGCCTTTCTTTTTTCTTTTCTTTTTTAAATATCATTGCTCTACATATTCGATTCTGAGTGTTGTTTTCAACACTTTTTGTTGTCAATACTTTTTAGGCACAGCTTTTTTCAGTCTTCCTTTTACGTTTCTATCCTACACACAGAGAGACAAACGCACACACAAAAACACACACAAACACACACACGCACACACACACACACACATATATATATATATATATATATATATATATATATATATATATATATATATATATATGTATGTATTTTTAGGGCTTGTTTCCGGCATTATTTTTTATTACTATAAACGTTATTTTTACATGAAAAAAATTAAATAATTTAATCATAAAAGTAGATTTTGTACTTTCTGGATTTACTACAACGAATAATAGAATGTAACCAAATTGATCTTCGAAAATAGATGGAGGAATTTTCTTGCTGTACAGATGAAACATTGTTTATAGCAACGAAAAGATAACAGTACTTAAAAATAATCTAGGCAATGGAATCTAGCGAAATTAACAAAGTCACCACCTGAGACACTGAAACTCATTTGAAGCAGAATATTTATATTAATCAACATCGTTGTGTGACTTTCATATAAATTTAGAGGAACGGATATATTTTATTTGACCGTTAGTTAAAGTGTATATAAATATCTAATTTTCTGCAATGAGGAATTATTAGCTACATATTTACTTTCGGGCTAAGATTGTCATCTTGTACTGTTAACTTGCTGCTGACCTTTTTTACAACTTAGTTTGCATTTACTAGCTGACCGAATGATTGAACTCACAATAACTATGTGGTAATAATTGACGAACCATCGCTGACATCCACTGGGCTAATATTCACATTACAGTCGTTGTGCCGTCCGGTGTTTTTTCATTTATCTGCCGGTCAGCAGCAGCAGTATGAAAAAGATGTGGCAAATGCCCTCAGGGATGTCTCTAGTAGCAGCAACGTTAGTAGCAGACAGGCAAGAAGAACATTGTTTTTAAGCCTAAAATTTCTAGGTTACCACTGAACAATTGCTAATGGATTAAAGCAGTTGTTCATAAATCAGTGCAAAAGACGTGATGACCGGAGTTGTCCGTAGATTAAATGAAAGTTCCGTCTGATAATCTTCAAATGGTAATGGCAATATTATCTCTTTCCTTATATGGAAACATTGGACATCCATTGATCGAGCAGCCAGGTTTCTCAAGTCCGCTGTTATCGCAATTTTCAGTATACCTCTTATTTGAGGACGTGTAGAACATCAGCCTCTTGATTATGACAGTTTTCGTTTCGAATTTTCATGTGATATCCATTTTAGTTGTTGTTGTTGTTGTTTCAAGTTTCCAAGTGATGTGATTTCGTTTGTTTGATGTAATTTGTTTCTCATTCTGTAACGCCAGAAAAATCGTGTTCATCGCCAAGACCCACTGGTTTATTCGCTCAAAGTTATTTTTGCCATTGATTAAATGGCGTTTTATACAGCTTAGATATTTCTGAACTGGTTTGGTGCTATTCATGACATTTATAATGAAAGTTTCAACCTGACCTCCAGCTTTCAGGTTAAGGTTTTGCTTTTGAAGTAGTTTGTGGGGTTGAATCCACAAATGATAGGCTTTATATAATTTGGTACAGTACTTTGCTCGTGGTTCTGTTGCGCCAGTCCACGATGTACGAAAATGTATCGTCCTCGCTAAGACCTACGGGCTTCATTCGCGCGAAGCTATTTTTAATCATTGATCTGAGAATGCGATTGTATACAGCTAGCTCTTGCAAATTTGCAAACTTTATCGAGGCTGGTTTGGATACAGAGTTTTCTTTATCCTAGACTGTATGCCAGTAAGCGCTTAAGGCTCCAGTATATCCTGCTATTTACCCATAGCTGGGAAGAGGAGAGGAGATTCACAAATAGCTCTGTAAGTAGGTGAATGCAACGAACCCGAATGGATATCAAACTCGGCTTTCCGATTTCTCACTCCGAACTCTTATCCATTACGCCACCTGCACACCACCCGAGGGAAATAGAAGAGTTATCATAATGTTTATACAGAATAATGAACTGTTATATATCGTACCTATGAACGTTAATGGGTATATCGCAATCCTCATAAATACGTTGGACACTATTGTAAGGGAAGGTAAGTGTCGTCTAAGTAGTCTACAACTAGCAGTGGTTTACCTACTTCATGCCGCTAGCGAATATTGCATTTTGCTGAAGTTATAAAGATTACCATTTTATTTCCAATTTCCGTTTTGCTTTTTCCTTATTCGGTAATCCTTTCTAGGTTACAACACGAACATTGTAAACTTTTCAGTGTCTTTCTTGAACCGCATAAACACAATTGGTTGCGGCTAATTATTAATCTCACGTCTCAGAATATTCATAACCATCACTGCGAAGAGGCTAAATAAGATATTCGATAATCCATGAGATTCGGTCGCATATATACGTTGGCATAGTAGTAGTGGATGTGAGAATGCAAAGATAATCTGGTGTAGTCCATTACTTGTTAGGCTAATTTTCAAATCAAACTTATCTTTCTCCCAGTTTCGTATACTAAGGCGAAATAACACTGTCATAATATTCAATAGGATTTGTACGTAATGATTTCCTTTCCTTACACTGGATACCAACCAAGGAATTTATCACCATTTGTATTTCTATATAACTTATGACTGGAGAAAGATGTGTTTAAGCTTTTTCGATTTCTGGTCTAGATCATCACAGTAATTTTTGCGCGAATACGCTAGACAAATCCATCTGTTCCCCACACTGCTGTGTCAAATAACAGAATAATCTTTGCTCTATTGCCGCGTTTCATAACCACATTAGGAGGAAGAAAACCCAATCCTATTCTCAAAATCGGAGATCATTGAGCTCAAAATGACTATAATATCGACTGAAAACGACTAAAACGTCGACTTTTTATGTAGCTTTCGTGAAACACATATGTAGCCATCGATAGTATCGTGGTGTTTACAATGGCAAAATTATCACGACTGTGGTCAATGTGTTGGATTACTTTTCTTTTGATCAAATTATTCTACAGAAAATAGATCCTTCTCATATTCCCAACAGAAAAATAGCGAACACATTGGCAGAAATGCTGGATTAACAGCGGAAGTCACAAGAAGGAAATCGTCGCAATAATCCGAACGACAGCTGGATGTAGAATGACTTTTTTCTTCAAAGAAACAAACGGTATAAATATAAAAATGGCAGACCGCAGTGAAATTGGATTTCACTGAAACAAAAGCACAAGAAATATAATTTGATTTAGACAAACAGCAAACATGACATTCCAAAGACTACAAAAAAAAAAAAATTCTCAAGGTGACAGTTTGGAAAATATTGCATATCTACAAAATAATTCACTTACATTTCAACGTCGAAGTGATAATGGTTACCATACATCGAAGGTTGTTTCTCTTGGCATAGAAGCGATAGTTTATATGTCCCTATTCTCTTGGGAATGATGTGAATTTAATTCTACCTATTTTCTCGCCTTTGTTCATAGAATCTTTTAAAAAATGTCACTGCCGATGATTGAGGGAGAAAATATCGTGTTGTGTATTGTGGGAGTTTGAACACACAGTTGATTTGCAAAATAAAGCGAACATTATTATTAACTCGCGACACTATATTCTGTAATTCAGTATATTCTCACTTTATTTATTAATTTTGATATATTTGTACTGCATGTAATGACGACTGTTTTGATTTTTATTTAAAGATTTTTTATAAGATTTTCTTGTTGCTTGTAAGTTCAAGGTCGTTAAACATATTAGTTTAGTGAAATGATGCTTTATAATTATTATTTAAATAAGACTTCTAATAATCCCTGAGAACAGAGAATACTATCATCGCAAGTTGTCTCTAATCCACCTAATGACATATTGACGAAATTCAATGAAAAAAAAAATCGTTAAAATAGTGAAACCTGTTGGAATTAATTATCAAATAGTTCTCTCCTACCGTAAATAGCGTTATATGTATGACGACAAACTATATCCGCGTCTTGGGTAAGACGATAAACTACGTCCAACAGCAAGGACTCTGATCAGGAAGATTTGAGGAGCGTGGACTATCTCTTAATTGCTGGTGTCCCAAGGTCCACTCTGACCCGGAGTGGTAGCACTTGTTAGGGACCCATCTATGGGCAAATAGTTATCCCTCAAACTACGAAAGTGTAGAAATAGATTTTAATACCAGAAATACATTGTAATAAGTTGTTCAAGAAAAAAATATTACCAGCAATATATTTTTTCAAAAGATGTTACCAGCTATATTTTTTGAAAAAAAAAAAAAAAATTAAAAATGATACAATTTTAAAGAAAAAAATATTACCGGAAATTGATTTTTGAATGACAAAGAAATTACCAGCAATACATTTGATAAAACACACACACACACACACACACACACACACACACACACACATATATATATATATATATATATATATATATATATATATATATATATTTAGATTTTGAACGATAAAAAATATTAAAATATTACAATCTTCAGACACTCTGGGTTGTAGATTAATATTCCTTCGTTTTTATTATTATTATTTCATTTAGATTTCTCGATTAGTTTCGGCCAACATGGCCATCATCAAGAGAAGAAATATTTCTGCTTGCTGGTAGCAATATTTCAATATATATATATATATATATATATATATATATATATATATATATATATATATATATATATATATATATATATACACACATATATATATAAATTACCAACAAAAAGAATTTTCTTGGCATGAAATAAGTCATTGAGGCTGATATCCCGTAAAACAAAAAAAAAACAAAAAAAAAAAACACAAAAAAACCCACCGTAAATGTCCTGTTTTTAAAGACATAACTAACATTAGGCGGACGATGACAAAAAAAAAGTAAAAGTGGGTTGCAATAATGTCCTCATTAAAATATGCACATTTCCTCCTCAAGTCAATCGTTGCACTATCATTCTTTAAGAAAACTCAAAAACAGATAGAATTTATGAAGTATTTCTTCGGAAAATCTCACTGATTGATGGTAAATCGCCAATTTTGGCTAGACGTGCCGTTAATGTTTCTTATACAGATACCCTTAAAACATGTTTTGTCTTGATTACTCTTTTAAAGAACTGTATATAGTAAGTTAACACACACGCACACGCACTCACACACACACACACATATATATAATGAAAATTAACTCGCTATTTTATGTATGAGTGACCAGCCAGGAGTCCTGACTTAATACCCTGTAACATTTTCTTTGGGGTTAAATGAGCAAGTCTACTATACCAAACCAAGACTTTGGAAGAACTCGAAGGGCGAAAACAAGAAGGTATGTCTTCCATTCCACACGAGTAACTGACGCAATTCCTGGGCGGCTCGAGAAGTTGGCAGCAATATCTGGTGCCCATATCGAATTTAACATAAAAGATTTATGCTAAACACTTTACTCTCATAATCATTTCTTGGAAAAATAATAGTTAATAAATAAATTATAAGTATTTTATAATGGAAAATTACTTTTCAATCACCCTGTATGTATATACTTAAACATACACTCAAAGGTCTGCCAAAACCCACAATAAGCACCAGTCGGTTTTAATGCTGTCTAGCTTAACAGTCCATTACTTGTATGGAAGATCGAGATTAGTCACACATATTCCAATCGTGGTCCGTCTTCAGATTCACTCATGATTTTGTACTAGTCAAGGACATTTCTTCCAACCATTGATTTCAGATTGCTTCCAGTGGTCTCTACAAGCTTGCAAAATGTTCTGATAAACATTGAACTATGACCATCAACGAGAAACTTCATATTTCCATCGACTGTTTGAAACCTGGATATTTGGCCAATATTTTTGACGTTTCTTCTGACAATGAAATGTGCTTACAAATAAGAATCACAAAGTGTGATTGACATATTAAAAAGTAGACAACGTTCTTTTACTACGTTATCGATATAGCTATCTATTTATCTGAGTATAAAATACTTCTTTCTTGATGTGCTTTTGAAAAGGAGCAATTTAGTGAGTTAACGCACAAAGAAGAGTATTCATGTGGATATATATATATATATATATATATATATATATATATATATATATATATATATATATATATATATAGATAGATAGATAGATAGATGGATAGATAAATAGATAGATGGATAGATAGATAGAAACAGACAAAGAGAGAAATACATTTATAAAGTGTATTTTGACAGCAACAAATATTTAAAAAAATATTTCGTTATATAATATCGACAAGTTCTGCCTATCAATTTTTATTATTTTAAAAAATTTCTGATATAGTTGCTTTATGTTGTCAGTATATTTGCCAAAGTTCATTTTTTTTTAATTTTATGTTATTTTTCCGAATACTCTCGTATGTTGAAAACGGATGTAACAGGAAGTAGGAAACTTCGAATAATATTATGCATCTACCATTTTTTAGCATCGAAAACACATCCTTGATAATGGCTAGAGAAGTAGCCGAAAGCGCTCAGAACAATTGTAATTATGGAAAATTTATAAACTCTTTAACAGCTGAAAAACGGAATAAATGCTAGAAAAACTAAATAAAAAATTAAAATCTCCTTGTCGCCCGTTTTTAATGAAAGACCCGCACGCGCGCACACACACACACATATGTATATATACATATATATATATATATATTGCGGATTTGAATTACAGATGTACAATAGTCCCTACTGTAGTGTTTAATCTGCATCGTACATTGTTTTATTGTGGGTAAGTTTATTGGAAACAAATGTATTGAGATTATTTTCCATGCCTCATATAATACAATTAATATGAATAAACGACAACAGTAGCCTTAATTAAGTTGATCATAATAATCGCGTTTCGACTTTAAGGTACACTGCAAATAAGTGTTGTCACCATCTTCAGCCATCTTGTAAATACCTCTTATTCATTTTTATTTCTTCGTTTCCTATGTTATTGCACTCAAGTGTTTCACTTGTACCAAATCTTTTCAATTTTCTCAAAGTTGAAATTTTATTAATTTTTCTTTCAATGTTATTCTTCCATCTGGAATTCTGGCTTTAATCCTCTAACTTTATATGTTCCCTTGATAACGTATTTTTCATGCAATTTGTAACATTTACACAGTTTTAAATAAGAACCTGATAACTTTTAATAGTTCCTAATCACAGAAGTCATTTTCTTTCTCTGACAAAATTTTCGCATAAAAATATGTCAATATTAAATCACTTAGCATCCTCCATAATTTCTTTCCGTCCGATAACGTCGAGAGATTTTTGAATATATTTTACAATTTTCAAAAATTTAAATTACAACATTTAACGTTATTTTTCTCAATGATATTTTTTTGCTTATATGAAACCGTTTTTCATAATAAATTTCTACACTAGCTGGGATCGAAATTTGTTCTTAAATAAGTTTCCTATTGTCACTCATTTTATTAATATAAAAACTGATAATTCCATTTTATTAAAAAAAATTGTGTGAGCGAGAAACCTGACGTTATATAAAATGTCAAACGATTTGACATTAGATTTGCAAAATGGCTCTTTCTCGCCTCTCTTTTTGCCATGTAGCTGTGCCGATCAAGGTGACAGTATTTTAATGCTGCTGCTAAATTAATAGGCTATCGGAGAGTGGTTTTCTTAAGTGGCCTCTCATTTGCCTAGTCGAGCATTGTGGCATGTAAGCAACGTGATATTTTAAATATTACTCTAAGAACAATTTTCTCGACAGCATTAGTGTAAAAGTTTTGTTTATTAAATTTGTTCTTAATATAATGTAGCGTAATGTGTTTTATTCAATTGCATATTCGACATTATTTTCTGCGACATGAAGCCATTTATCGGGCTTCTCTTCACTATCCTTGGAGTAAAGTTTCACAGATTTTTACGTGTAAATGTCTTGTATCGAAAGCTTGAATTTGGTTAACAGTAGAGTAATTTTCCTATCAAAACCTTTTTGCACCGATCGATAAAGGAGATAATCAGTAGCTGCAAGATCAGGTCAACATTTCGGGTGGGCGTGTAAGAGAACAACCGAGTTACAAAATGTTTTTTTTGTATTATTCTAGCTGCATACAAGAAAAAGAACTATATTTCCTTTTTACGACACCGTGTACGCTGCCAATACCTTGAAAAAAATTGATGTTAGAAAGCACTATTGTGCAATTTACGAACTAGTCACGTTCTTTTATTGTCCTATCTCCTTATTAGCTTTTTCTCATTCTCTTTCACGGCCAATAACCCCTGTATCTTAGTAGCATTATCGCGTTGCCTCGGGTGAAAGTATTAAAAGTAGGAAAACCGTGAATTTTCTAAAACAGGAGACAGTAATTTACAAACACTTTGTTGCCATATGAAATTAAAAAGGAAGAATATAAAATAAAGTATTGAAACTGTGTCTATAGAGATGGGCCTTTTTGCATATACGATTAGGAAAATCATATTAAAGTTGTTGGTAGACTTATATTCGAGACAAATTTCTTGTTTTTTTTTTAAAATTAGGTATAGCTAAATAAAGAATTGTATTTGTGTTTAGTACAACGTTAGGTTAGCTGGTGGCTAAAGCTCCCCCACTACGAGAAGAGAAACAGGCTCGGTCTATGTCCAAAGCATCTTGGGGTTGAAAGAGTATAGACGAGAGAATACATTGCAAACGCTAAGTTTATATTGCTTTTAGATAGCGTCATCTAGCGGTCGGTAGCACATGTTACATTGCAAAGTTTTGGATAATCACATAATGCATTTAATCGCGGGTATATGCAAAGGTTCTTGTAGATTCAATGCCAGCATAAATTCGGCATTCTCCTTTTTCTCTCTTTCACTCTCACGATCTTTTATGTTAATAGCAATATTTTCTATAGAGATTGTCATCAAAAGAACATGTTAGTGACACGGCCATTTTCTACATATGCCTTATGAAAGATCTAGAGCCGTTAGAGAGGAAAACGTGTCGACTTTCTATAACGACTCTGACAATGAATATTGTTAACATAAGGTTGTAGGTGTCAATGCTTTACCATGCTGGCATGCTCAAAAAAAGAAGCTATTAATTTCTGTAGAGTTGAGCCGTACAGACAGGATTTTTTGGTAGTATCAGCTATTGCATTAAAAGTGATACATCCTGGGTTAATCAGTGGCAACAGCTGCAATATCCTGACGAAATCCGGACATTGCTGTTATTTGACTTTAATAAATACCTGTTAACTTCTTTTTAATAATACTTGCCATTTCCCTGAGTACATTTTTGTCAAAACATATTCTTTACATTAATATTCTCTCTGGTAATAAAATAACTCATTCCGCCTCCCTCTTGCGTGTAACCAACGACCACAATAGAATCAATTTTTTTAACACTTAAGCTGAATCTCTGTCTATAAAAGGGAGGATGTGTGTGTGTGTAACGAATGCACGGCCGCAATTTTCGGCGGATTTGGACCGAAATTTACATGCACATCCTCCAAGTCAGCGGAAAGGCCAAGACCGACTTTGCATTTCCCAACTCCCATCGATAGTGGAAATAATCGATTTTTTCATGCTTCTACGGCAGTTTTCCTGTAGTTTGCGGCCATTTTCTACTGGCCAGAGTGAGAGCCTATAGCTGGCTACCACGAATAGGCAGGAAGATTCTATTGGCCAGCGTGAGAGCCAACAGATGACTGACACGAATGTTAACTAGCATGCTAGCTTGCAAAAAAATCGATAGCTGTATTCGTCACAAGTGGGAAAAATTTAAATCTGCATGGCAATTTACTCCAATTGGCTCATTCGCTTGCTTAAACTCAACGTTGATTCTTATTCCGCAGAACTGGGTTGGGAGTGAAAAAGTATATTTTGTTAACATTTTTTTCATTCGGTTTTTCCAGTTACGAGTCCTTTTTTAAGCTAGTCGTTTTGTGTTCGTTTTGTTTAGTTCTTTTTCGTAACAGATTTAATTGTATAGAGCTTAGAAAAAAATTTGCAGTGTGAGATAGGCCAGAAGTAAGGCATGTAGCAACATCAGTACGTCAAAGGGCACTACTTTAAAGAAAAGGAAGGGCGAAAAT
Source organism: Acanthosepion lycidas (assembly GCA_963932145.1). NCBI lineage: Eukaryota > Metazoa > Mollusca > Cephalopoda > Sepiida > Sepiidae > Acanthosepion > Acanthosepion lycidas. Next base: position 63,942,535 of record OZ010606.1, on the reverse strand, counting down.
ATTTTAAGTCAAGTGATAGTGATTGCTGCATGAGTCGTACGATATTTCAATCAAGCACGGGCAACGCTGGGCCATGCTGCTAGTTACTAAAATAAAGTAGTTCTTGTGTCTAAAACACTTCCCTTGGCATTCCTACTTTCCATTGCAGTGCGTTATAGATAATGCTCGTTTCCATTACAGTTTTCTTTTGAGTTCTCGTATGCATAACATTATTTTTTTAAGGGTTTTGGTTTCCATTAAATCATAATAGATATTGTTCGTTTCCATTAATTTTTTAATGGTTTTGGTTTCCATTAAATTATAATAGATATTGTTCGTTTCCATTACTTTTTTAATAGGAGTTCTCTTTTCCAATCAATTGATATTGTTCCTTTTCATTTTATTGGAAGTTCTCTTTTTTTATTACAGCGTAATAGATATTGTTATTTTCCATTAGAGTTTTCATAGTTTCCATTACAAATTTATTGATATTTTTCGTTTTCATTACAGTTATTTTTAGGAGTTCTCGTTTTTATTATAGTGTTATTAATAATGATGGTTTTCTTTAAATTGTTTTCAGTAGTATTCGTTTTCATTACATTGATTTTTTATATTGCACTTTTCTATTAGAGTGTCATTTGTAGTTATCCTTGTCTACAATGCAATCTTTTCATCAAGAATCAAGTTCATTCCAATAAAGACTTGTGTGTTTCCTCAATTGCCAGTGAGATATTCCGAAATTTTACTTGTAGCGCCAAATGAAACCGAATTATTACCAAAAAAGAGACATCAATGCTTACCACATTTATGTTCTACATTTTTGCAAATGTGAGTATCTTATATAAAATGTATTAAATTATAAAACTATTTGACAATAAAAATACCAACATGATGCTAAAGATTGCCTAAAATATTTTTGATTTATTTAAAATAGAATGATTTATTATGACATGTTTCTAATTTGTATTTAGAAAATTGATAAGTAGTAGAATGGGAGCCACGAGTCGTAGATTCGCTAGGGACCCACGTGACCATTTGCATCGGCTCTGGGGGAAAGCAAGGAATAACCAGATTCGCCAATTTAGGGCTAATGCACCAGAATGACTTAAATTCCTCAGAACTTAAAAAAACTGATGCAAGATTCTCGTCTGAAAATGTCACAGGAAAAAATATTAAATAACATATTTCTAAATATTTGTCGAAATAATACCGACATCATTTTTGTGATGAAACGCACTATTTTGAGAAGCAGTAATCTTCTTTATGTGCCTTTTCCGCTCAGAACGTAGGTGATTATGGCTCTCCACAACATTCTGTTCCTTGTAGCACGTAATAAACTTTCTTTTTCTTCTATTTCTCCTAATCCCTGTTGCGCAATCCATTTAATTAAGCTTACCAAGTAGGTTATGTGCTGTTTTCATCCGTCTCTCGTGCCTCCAGTCTGCCCCGTCAATATCGAATTTGCCAAGCCCTTCTACCTCATTTCATTTCATCTGTCTCTTTCTGATGCCAAGTATAATTTTCCTTTTTGTTTCCATTTTATCTAAAACTTCGTCGTTGTTCATATGTTCGGACCGTGGAATACTCATCATTGTTCTGTAGAATTCAATTTCTGTTCCTTAAAGTCACTTTTTCTTTGAGGAGATTGTCCAGCACTCACAACATGTACGACACATGACCATTTACTACCCTGGCAGTCATCACGTAATAGTTTAGTACTCATTTCCTTGTTCCTAGCGATGTTTTTCTATTTCTTAGTATTATGATGAGGTGAAAAATGCTGGCAACATTGATGTATGAATAATGACTTTGGATTTATATGAAACTAGCATATTTAAAAAAATATTGCAAGACTTTATTTACCGGATATTATATATATATATATATATATATATATATATATATATATATATATATATATATATATATATATAATCCGACTCCTGAATTTTTTGTAGTAATTTTAATCTTTCCAGAAAAAATCATCTCTGTTGTAAAATCGGTCACCAAAAATTTTGGATCCACACTATTATTTAACCTCTTCAAACAATTTCTTGTGTATATCGCGCCCCCTATTTTGGGCGTAAATGAATAAAATATCACACTATACAGGAGTACATACAGTAAAGCTAATAACAAAAATGAGAAAACAAAAATTAAATTTTTGAACTTTGATGTATTTTTTACCTCGTGATGGAAATATGTTCCGATAAACGAATAAATGTTCACGTTTTTTTCAGTTAGGTATTCTTTTATTACTTCCCTCTTACTTTTTTGAATATTTCTGTAGATGCAAGAAAATTTTCCAACATATTTTTTTCGTATGGAATTTAATAAAAAAATCAAGCACTCTAATTCTTGATATGAATCGACCCCACTCTTTACAATTCGAGCCAAAATCTATTCAACAATGGGAATTATTCAGTAACAAAATAAAGGTCACCATGCCCTTATACATTAACAAAGAAGGACCTACAGAACATGAGAGAAAGAAAGACAGACAAGAGAGTGTTAGAATGAGAGAGAAGAGGAATAGCTAGTTTTACGCATGCGTGACACACAGTGTAATAATACCAGTACAAATAAAATAAAATTATTGAAACGAAGCTTTTTTGTGGTTGTGCAAAGACATGACACAGAATACATGAGTTCCGGTCGTTACGTCTCTATAAAGAAATAATATTCAGTTGAATAGATTTTAGAAAGAAGGGAAAGAAATCGAAAACGAGGCTAGGTGTAGAAGACAACATGAAGTCGAGAGAAAAGGAAGAAAAAAACAAAACAAAATTGAAAAGTATAATTCTCGTTATTTAAATGTTATTTCGACAGGTGGCGCGTGGCGTCATGCCGGTACAAACAGCTTTTGCATGACACGAGAATCTCTTCTACAGCAGTATAGATTCGTTTTTAACCGACGACCGAAATTTAATTGCGAAGATTTCGAAGTTACCGTACAGGAGCCATTGTGAACTTGGACGAAAAAGAGGACAAAAAAGAAATCGATACAAAGAATCAATGATTTCCCGATAACGAATTCCATAAAACACTTGCTTAACAATCGATTCCATGTTTTTGATGATCCAATTGCAATATTATTAATAATTTTTTTCTCTGTTCACTCACATGAGTTTCTCTTGTGAGGTGCCTAAACAGACTCTGCGTGAGTGTCTTAATGAATTTTAGAATTTGACTAACAAAATATCAAGAATCAGGTCCAGAGAATATTTACAACAAAGACTAAAGTGTTTCTCTTTCGTATCCTACAAAGTGATCGAAAAGTAACTCCCAGTTTTATGTATGAGTGGCCAGCCAGGTGTCCTGACTTAACACTCTGTCACATTTTTCTTTGTGTTAAAGGAGTAATTTTACTATAGCAAACCAAGGCTTTGGAAGAACTTGAACAAATTATAGTTAATACACATTTATAAGTATGTTAAATTGGGGAGTTTCTTTTCAATCACCCTGCATAATTAAAATTTTCCTTCATTCATGACAACGGAAAATCACTTTTCTTCAAACTTTTCACTGTCGATGACTGAGGAAGGAACATTTGTGTTGCGGATTGAGAGTGTTTGAATAAACATTTGATTGCCAAATAGAGCGGCCATTGGTATTTTGTAATCAACTTGAAGTATATTTATCCCAATTATAAAATCGTATTAACGCTACATATACTTCCGAAGCAGATAAAAAGAAATGTCTCATCTTTATATTCTGTATAATTCATATTGTCCACTTTATATATTAATTTTATTTATTTTGATTCTTTGAAGAAAGAGAAAAAATAATACATATTCTATTCATACGAACCTATCATAAAAGTCTGGTCGGCATTAAATAACACATTGATTTTAATATGGCATAAACCAAAATAAACCTAAACGTAATTTAACTTTTGTGATGGCGTACAAGGTGTTCGCCAGCAAAATCTTTCAAAATATTAATTACTCATTCACTGTTTCTCCTGATCAAAGTTTTGTAAATAAACTTGTAATATCAAGGGTAACCAATAACGTCAACCACACTTGAGATGAAAGTTTTATTTTACAAGATCGCAACCCAATATGATTGTCATTCAAATTCTAAAAATGCCCGTTACTCGTTCACTCAATAAGTTATGCTCCATGTGTGATACACGCTTAGGCGATCAATTATCTTTCGATACAAGACTGACGAGGCAGATTATTTTCCCGCAGTAGGCTGCCATTTCTTTCTGCCGTAGACCAGTTGCTATCCAAGGTTATAGACCCTGGTCTGTCCTACTATTTAAGCTGGGGGTGGAGAATAAGAGGATTCATACATTTCCCAAGAGTAATAGCGCGTAAGTGAATGTAAGTGATTCGATTGGAATTCGAACTCGGCTCTCCGATCTCTCTTGTTCACTTTCTGTCACTAATGAGTTTTTATAATTGTAACGATAATAGTAATGGTAATATTAGACGTTTCCTTATAAGGAAACAATTGGCACTCATTGACAAAATAGTACTCCTTTCTCGTGATATTTATAAAATCTTTCTACTTAAAGATTTTCTATGAAAATGGCTGCCTAAATCCAGGAACTTACTGCGTTTTCAGAATAGGGTCTTATTCTTTACATTTTATTTGAAGTGTTGCGGAATCTTAACATCTCCATTATGTCATAACCATCTCTTCATGATACATCTGCTATCCATTTTAGTTGTTGCTGCTATTGAATTTCTTCTTCTGATGTTTTATTTAATCGGTTTCAGCTCATGTAAGGCAGTAAAGCAACTAAGGCACAACGGTTTACTCAGTGTGGAAGAATCAGGAAGAGAAAGTTTAATAATGAGCGAGGAAAGAAAAGAGTAATCAGGAGGACAGTAGATAGCCATTGACATTGCATTTAAATTTTTGCAGATTAAAGTTGGCTTGGAAGCATGTAGCCGGAAGTGCGAGAGTTTGAGAAATCTGACCATAATTATTTTTTACAGTTTGCCTGCCACGTACAAAAGTTTCCTCTCACTCAACTTCTCGAGAGCCGTACTACTTTTTGGAACAGAATCCCAAGAGAATGCTTCTCTTACTATACACTCTTAAACTTTTCATGTCTTGGATCAACTGTTGTATATCCTACATATCTTCATAATATTCACTTCCTTTCCCCTCTTATATTTATACAAAAAACTCACTTTGTAATCCTCTGCATTCAGTGTATCTTGGGTCTTGAACTTGCTGAACATTTTAGTAACAAAAATATCTTTGGAATCTTTTTTTCCTTAGCTATTAGAAATATGACCGAGAAGCAAATATGATTCATTGTGGCCAGTCTCCCATGAGAAAATTACCTTGTTATCTTGTCTTTTATATCTATTAGGATATCACTGAGAAATACTGAACAATTGGAATTCAAGTCATAGTGACCAGTATCCCATGAAAAAAAAAGGTTAAGTAAGAATATGTGCAAAGGTGAGTCTACGGGAGATAGGCCGGTTGAAATGAAGGGCTACTATTAAGAATGCAAAGTGCAGTAGATGCAATTATAAATCAATCCCTCGTGAAGAAGAAAAAATTATTTGCTTGTGAAGACAGTAACGGAAATAGAAATCTGTAGTAGGGATTAGTTTTCAATCTCACCATTCTTTATTGCTGTAAGCAAAAAAGGAAAACAAACTAAGTATGTTCTTTAGTTTATGCTAAAATCCATATATTGTCGTCCTAGCAAAATCGCTCTTTAAACTTGATTGCAAGTTGTGCTAATTTCACGGAGACGTGTCCCCTTCTTTTCATTCGTAGTTCAAATAGAAGAAATTTAAAAAAAAAAAAGACTTGTTTCCAAAGAACTGCTACTTTCTGAAAAATACTTTGGTATGGATGTTGCATTATTCAGCATTCACATTTCTAATGCGATGTCTATACTGAACATAAGTGATTATGGATTTTCACATATTCTCTTTTATTTATGTATCAATGCATTGCCATAGTAATTCGGAGGAAATTATGTTTCTTTATTTCCCGGGGAAGAGTGATTTACTTTTCCGTCTTTACAGTTTAGATTTCAGAATTTTTCTTCTTTCAAGTATTACCAGTCTAGGCTAGAGATTCCATGATATCCTGCTATTAACCTATAGTCGAGTTGGGGTTAAGAAAGGCATTTATGCAAAATAGTTTGGGATTTGTAATGAGCTTATTGATTCTAATTCCCATGCTTATATCCGTTGCACTTCCTACATTTCTATAAAAAAACCTCTTTAAAATATGTAATAAGAATCAAACAACTTGCTGAGACTCTGTTAAAATCGATACTCGATCTTTCACGCAAAATCTCTGATTAACATTTATTGCTATGGCGAGATATGTTGCTTCCATGGAGTCGAATTACTTTTTCTTTCATTCGTAGTCCAAAAGTAAAAAGAACGAGTCCCCATCCCCAAGATCTGCTAACTTTCTCCATGGGGCACCTACTAGAATGCTCCCCAGAACACTAAAAACTTTTTTGTGAAGTGACAGTCGTCATCGATTCTACTTATAATCATCATTTCTAACCACGTCATGTTTAATCTCCCAGTTCACGGTTTTCATACCTATTTACCTCACGAAAGGTTTTATAGTAACTGTCAAAATTTTGAGGCCCTGGAAACTCGTTATGAGTGAACTTTAATATAAATATGATCTACTTTCTTAATGTGGAATATTTAATTAGTGTTGCGTTTTCCCCTAACCAGCAACTCATCAGAATGTGTGCAATGCATACTCAAGATACATCATTATGTATTTTTATAGTTCTGCTTCAGATGTTGATGATTATTATAAAAAAAATATTTCTCAACGTAAGCAGAAGAAAACTGGGAATTTAGTCAAATCAAAAGTGCAGATAAGCACATCTCAAAGAGAATTCACTGGGAACAACATCAACAAATCATGATTTCACTTTGAAACAAGCAAAGATAGAGATGGATGATACGAATATACGAATACTTACGAAGTTGTAATTGTTTGAACGGGAACAGAATTGTCCATCTTGATGTTAATAAGGGCATCAGTGGATCTGCTAAAACAAAAACTATTTACAGCATTAAGAATATTCAAGTATGGTGCACCTATCGTCCCCTTCAAATTACTCCCTGGTCTTTTCAACAGGAGTAAATGTTTATCTGTTATTCCCTGTCTAAGATTAGGTTTTCAATTCCTTCTAAATTTTACTACAACTCTATACTTCTAATGTCATCGCCTAGACACTGGAATTTACTATTAATTCTTTCCTCAATGATAACTGTCGAACTGGTCATACGAGTATGATCATCACTGGACCACTTACCTTCTCCCGTTATGACCTTCCTCTGGTGTTATTTTGAATTTGAATTGTCGGCTCTTATATTTATGTGAGCTTCAGCGGCTTTTAAAAGCAGCGAGGAACTTGCAATGCTCTTGACAGAAACAGTATGTGTATGCATTTAAATTTGTTTGCAATTTTTGCAGTTGCTGCCGATGGATCTGCAGATGCTGTTTTTAAGATTACAGATTCACCTATCATCGCGGTGACATTCCTCCCCACTCTTTTCAAGAGAAGAAGTGATTTATTACTTGCTCTCTGTTTAAGATTAGGTTTCTAGTTATTTTGTATTTTCCTTCTCTTTCACATTTAGTAGACACTTGCGTCTTATCGTTTTGTTTAGTGGGGAATTTATTATAAATGAAATCTCCACTTAACCCTTTTCATTATCATTTACTAATTGCCATGTTTCCCTGGATAAAATAAAGTTTCTTTATTGAGCGTGAAAGAGTTGGATTCTGTTGTCGTCTGTACAGTTTGAATTCCAGAGTTTTGGGTTGTTTTAGGCACATTGTCATACAAGGAAAAAAGTCTAGTCTGTCCTGATATTAACCTATAGACGAGTGGGTGGGAACTATTTATGCAAAATGAATGACTTGGAATTTGAACTTGATTTCACTGTAAAATAACCATAATAGCAAAGATAGAAGTAGTTCTCAAGTATTCTATTCTCGTATCAACGAGATGAAAACACACGCACACAAACAAAAAAACTCGTGGCCCTTGCCTACGCGGTTTTTAATATAACACTGGAGGCGGTAACTTATGCCTGACTGTGGAAGTCCTTATCTTGTAATGAGACCTTCCATTTCTACTGTACATCCCTCCTCCCTCCTCTGATCACAGGACTGACGTAAGTTGAAGGTTTGCACTTGAATATATGCGTGATTGTCCTTGCATTTGTGGGGATAGATTTCGAGGTGGCCATGTACACATCTCTTTATACCGAACGCAAGCTCCCAGGAATAATATCCAGTCATTATCTCATGCATTGCATTCAATGAGAGGCCGGCTTTTCTTTATTTTTTATTTTTATTTTTTATTTATTCATTTATTTATTTATTGATTTTGTGTGTGTGTGTGTGTGTGTGTGTGTTGGGCGTTTGCATCGTGTTTGGGGTTCCATTCCTCCAAAACGAAATGTACCCACCCTAATAAAGGGAGAAGATAATTGATACTTTAATTCAGGGTTTCTCAACCTTCTTTGCCCAATTCACCCTTTTTACCATATTAGTATATCTACATTTACACGGATTATTTTTTATAGATGAACGTTAAACATTTGATAGTAATAGAAAATGTTGATAAATTTTTAAACTTGAATACATGCTCAGTAATTTGTTTTAATTCATAATTAATTATGAAATAAATAAACTAATGCATAATTCAATAAACAAAAACCATTTAAAATGACAACGTATTATAATTCAATAAACAAAATTCTGTAAATAAAAAACAAGAAATGTAAAAGAATTCCGATTCCCTCCTGAAATCTCCCCTGCATGAAAACCCCAGGTTTAACAGACAAGATTTTTAAATGAGAATAAAGAATTGAATGACCTTAGAATATCTATTCTAAGTACGCTCCGATTCGAATTATTTTTACGTTTTATAAATTAAGAGCCAAAAGTAAAACAAACAAAAAATTAATATGAATTATTATAAATAACTCTACATTATCCGAATATAAGAGAAAAAAAGAGAGCATATATTTTGAAGATTTTCGAAAATAAAGAAAAAATCATAGTATTTTGCCTTCGTTTGTAGAAGCTTTTTCATCTTTCCTCGGCATGGCTGATGCTAATCTTCAGGAGAGTAACTTTATACGCCTTCTTGTACTAACGTATTCCTATGACATGAAATGGAACAATCACATTGATAGGTCTGCCGCAAGGAGAGTTAGTTCTCTATGGCGAGCTAAACAATTTTCGTTGCAACTTTATAATTCTACCATTGGTCAGTGCATTTAATATTTCTGCCACATCTGGTCCTGAGTATCTGTTCTCTATTTAGAGAGTCTTGACAAACGTTAAATCTTTGCGTCTTCAAGGTGTAACGTAGTTCACTGAAATGAATTTCAATAATTACACCATGTTAATTGCTAAGTCTACTGCTAATGAATTTGATTCTTTGCGATGTGCTAGTCAC